>JAPSGF010000004.1:7304098-7324320 GCA_035772895.1 Perdix hodgsoniae | reverse complement strand
GAGAAGAGAAGAGAAGAGAAGAGAAGAGAAGAGAAGAAAAAAGAAAAGAAAAGAAAAGAAAAGAAAAGAAAAGAAAAGAAAAGAAAAGAAAAGAAAAGAAAAGAAAAGAAAAGAAAAGAAAAGAAAAGAAAAGAAAAGAAGGATCAGGAAGAGTTTTGCAGCTTGGAAAAAAAAGCACAATAGCATACCTACTCTAGCAGGAAAAAAAAAAAAAAAGAAAAAGAAAAAAAAAAAGGACTTAATTAATTAGGAAATGTTTCATAGTGAACTGCAAACTATAACTCAGAAGTTTGTTTTCCCATTACTATTTTAAGTGACCTTTGACTCTTGTGCATCTGCAGAACTCTGTAGTATTGTATTGTTCCTATACTATCATTTTTATTGGCAGTTTATCCAGATTCTTCAGATAATCAAGACAAGAAATTACCCATGACCCTCAGTTACCTTTTAAAATGCACCCTAAAGTATGTTTAACTATTTAAATTAGTATTCATTTTAAGGCCACTTTTAGGAGAAATAGGATAAATATTCTTTAGTAAAGAAACCAGGAAAATATGGATATAGGATTGTCATAATTACATAAAATTATACCAAGTCTAAGTGTTTTCTTTAATGGTGATTTTAAGTGATTCTTAATCATTCACTGAAAATCTGTCAATGTTTTTTCGGCCTAGTTTGGCCCAGTTCTATGACTAAATGGAATGGAGGGACTCACATCCCCATGCCCCGGGAGATTGAGAAGGGGGAAAAAGGGAAAAGGTTGGGAGATGGTCCTAAAAACAAAACAGTGACAATAAGCTAAGGGAGAAAACTAATCTACTGAATATGATAGTAGAATGAGATATAGAGTAATATAATACATGATGTTATGATGTGGAATATCGATAACAAAAAATCATAAAGCCTTGACAAAAAAAAAAGAAAAAAAATTCCAACAAAACATACGACCAAAATTCCGTAAGCTGCTTTATCATGGAAAAATGCACACATCCTAGTGCAGGAGCAGGCATCAGTATCCCAGGCAAAGGAGCACAGTGCCAGTTGTGACCCCCTAAGTTACAAAGGCGCTACTGTCTGGCACGTGTGACAACGAACTGATAAGAGACTAGCTGGAGACCAGGGAAAATAACTTAAAACCAATGAAGTGAACACTTAATTTTAGGCAATTGCAATACGTAGTGACCTGGAAGTTTAAAGATTCTTGTTTCCCAAAAGGACAACCAGCTGTATAACCATACAGGCTTTGATGGAGCTTCACAGAAAAATCAGATTTTGAAAGCACTACCATTTTAATAAATTCTCAGATTCCAAGGAAAACTTCTCTTTTGGAAAATTCTCAACCTGATATTTTTCATTTAAAGATATAGATGGTATTAGTATCTTCAGTCTTCTGTTTACATTCCCACTAAATAAGACCTTACAGTATTCCTTGGAATTTTTTTACTATATGATTATGAAGATGGAGGATAACTTAACTATATACAAGAAATAGAATATTGTCCAAAAACTTTGCACCTAGCAAAAAAAAACAACATCAACAACAAGACAAGAAAGATGGTTCATCCTCCTGTAGGGAAATAAGCTTATCATATCACAGTTTGTTATCTGCTACTTTGTTTGAGTTACAACTTTGTTGGCATTAGACAAAATTATTAAAAGGGAAAGGGTGCCTTCTAACCTCTCATTGTAATAATGCCTATATTTATTTATGACTATGAGGAAATTATGGAAACTTCCATGAAGAAAATCTATTATTTTATCTTATAAACAGAATGTTATTACATTATGTGATCAAAAGTGCAAAAATGCTGACAGTTTATTTATTCTGGCATGCTTCAAAAATGAAAGTGTACTCTGGCTTTTCTTTTATGTGCTGTGTAAGCAATTATGTTTTTTTCTGAATCTTTTAAAGGATGCAGAAACTCCTGGCAACTTGACCAGTTTTGTGGTGGCATGCAGTATTGGAAACATAACTATTCAAGATCTTCAGGAATATGTGAAGATCACAATTAAACATACCAAAATTCAAGTAAGAAGAGACTGATTATTCAGAAGAACTGCAATGCAGATTATATATAAAAGGGCTACTTCAAAATTAATGCCTCCTATCTTATTATCGTGGACCACAGTGTCAGTGGCAGATGAGGCAGTATGGCAGTAGAGATTGAACATTTTTTTTGCTGTGAGACAGATGGCAACAGACAAGCAGTCTGATGAGATGCCATCTGACATGGAAGTGCGTTTCAAGCAAAGGTGTGTCACTGAAATCCTCCATGGGGAAAAAGTGGCACCCACTGACATTCATCAACACTTGCTGAACATTGGTGGAGACAGTTGATGTAAGCACAGTGAGGCAGTGAGTGGTGTGTTTCAGCAGTGGTAACAGCAGCAGTGGGTCACCTCCACTTGGACACATTTCTAAAACAAGCATGGCATGCGGGCTCTTGTTCTTTGCTTTCAAAAATTCAGAGCTAACAGTGGTGACTATGCTGAAAAATAGCATTTTCAGCTGAGAATTTGCTCTATCAAGTGGCAGCATTTTGTTCTTAGTATCTGTTGTAGTTTCTATGGAAATAATTAGGAGGCATTACTTATAGCATGACCTAGTAGTAAAGACTGAGCATATAGCTTCATTGATTTTAGCAGATTTTTTTATATAAACTCAAATGTAAATAAAATCTCTAACAAAGCAAGTAAGCAAAAAGCAAAAAATAAATAACCTCTCTCATTCGCACACATTCCTAATCCATCCATAATTTATTTGAAAGACTATTGATTCTGGCACTCGTAGGCAATTTGTGCAAATAACTATTTGTAAAACCCATGTTCATGATCAGTTTATGACAATGTTCATGACCAGGGACATTATTTATTACACTGGAACTTTAAAATGACTTAAATTCTTTGATTAAACAGAAATTTCTTCATTAATAATTCCCAAAGGTATTTTTTTGTTATGTGATTTCCTGTACAAGAAGAATGGGCAGAACCACATTTTTAAAAGATATAATTAATTCATGGAAATGAAGCCCCAGTGCTACCCTTCAGTACCTACAGTTTCAGTTAATAATATAAAGCCGCAGCTGCCAGTAGTTACTGCAGAGAGACAACAGCATTAGAGAAATGAAGAAAGATGATGTTGAAATTCAGTACATAGGTAGATTTTTTACACAGTGAGAAGCTGATTTATTATTTTCACATTTCAATTCACTTTACTTCTTGGTTTTATAACTATTTCAAGGTTGGGCAAAACCTCCACTCAAGTTCAGCAGACTTTTGCATGGTTCTGAAGCCAGTTACATAGAGGATTCACTAAGTCCTGAGGACCTAAACAGTAAAAAAATATTAGACACTGTAAAGACATCATACTCATGGATTACTTTAGTGAGACAAGAAAATGTTCTCATTCTGACGATGTGGAAAGATGATACTCCTTTTTGTAACCTGTGCAAATCTGTCTTTCTAGCAGAATAAGGTCTAGCACAATTCTACATAGAATTGTATTGTCTTTCTAGCAGAAATGTACATAGCAAAACATTTTCTGAAAACGTATGTATTGATGAGATTTGTATCTGAAGAGATATAAAAAGTCTATTCTGTGTGTTCTTAGGAAGATCCTAAGCCTACCTGTGTCTTCTGGGATATGGCCAAAAATGGTAAGTTTAAAAATACCATCATTTCTTTTATGCAAATAAAAAATCAGTCACTGTCTTTACTTCTTTTTGCTTCTTTGTCACTTTGAAAAATTAGGTGACATCTTTAGACTACATGATTTCTTCTTGTTAGTAAAGTCACTTGTAAAAGCAGGTTTTAAATATTCTTATTAAAAGTTTTACTTGTAATCTTGGTTAATATTTTAAATTTTTAATGTTTCTTTATTTTTCTGTATCTGACAACTGTTCTTCACTGATCTGTTTGTATGTGAAAATCAGATAGTAATGCTGATCAGACAGGTTTCTTAGATATCCTGATAAAATTCATTGTCCAACATAGCAGATGAAAGTAGGAAAGTTGGTCAGAAGTACTGAGGAGAACATAAAAGAATAAAAATAAAGAGAGAAAAGAAAGAACTAATTAGTAATCTAAATTTATAAAGCACATACAAGGAGAAACACAGTTTTAAGTGATTTTGGAAAATCGCAGTCTTTTGAAAGTTTTTGTCTTGAATTGTAGGTAAAGTTATGGGGAATGACAGATAATTTGCAGAATTTTTTCTAGAGTTGGCAAAATGTCCTGAAGAGCTCAGAGAACTTGAACAGTTTCTCAAAATTAGCTCATATTTGAATGGGGGGGGGGAATGAAAGAAGTTATCAGGAATACAAACATTACTTTTTTCTTTTTTTTTTAATAAAATCTTTCTACTTTTATTTTTCAAGAAAATGGGATAAGAATAGGATAGTTTACTTCATGTTTTCTTTAAGAATATCTGAGATTATCCACTCTGACCTGATATGCGAGTAGGAGGAAGGCAGGTGGAAATATTACATTAGGGTGGTATAAGGGAGTTTTAAAACCGTTGTATCGTTGGGTAAAACTAAGGTGCATCTAAATGTGTGATCCTTGTTCATTAACCAAAAAATTCCCTAACTTTACTATAGCCCTTCTTTCTTCTCAGTAGTCCATAAATGGGACAATTGTCTGATGGAATTTTCTTAGAAACTAAGAAATCTAACACTTCCTTCTTTAATGATTGATTGCTTCTAATATTCACTTGTGTTATATGTTTATTATTTATGCATTTCTGCATTTGCTCAAGATGAGATGAAAAATCCAGTAAAAAGATCATAGATGTTTGTTGGGAAGTAAGGTTACTCCTATTCCATTTCTACAGGTGGCAATGGTGGCTGGAACCCTACAGGCTGCAAAGTGCAAGCAGACTCCAATGAAAATGAAACGGTTTGCTTGTGCAACCACCTCACACACTTTGGGGTGCTCATGGTAGGCAAACTTTTCTTGTTCACTGGGTTGTCTTTCCTAGAAACCGTAGTGTAGTTTTTCTCATCGGTCAACACAGCTATCTTCATTCATGTTTGTCTTGTGAGTTATTCCTTTTGTACATTATTTTTAAGTTCCATATATAATTTTTCTCCTATAAAATTTTCATAACAAAATTTCTAATGATAATGATCAAGAATAAGGTAACGAAGTGGCTAAATTAAAAATAAAATAAAATTGCTCCCATAAAAGTATTCTGTATTTTGGAAAGTACTGTGCCTCAGAAGACTTTGGGCAAAGACTTCTGAGCAAATAGCATATTATATTATCCAGTTTCAAAGCCAGGACATGGGTGGGTGAAAAAGAAGACCAGAATAAGACACTATAAAATGAAGGAACAGTACTAAACCTTCCACCAGCAAAATGGAAAAAGTAGGAAAATGTTCACAGAAAAAAAAAGTATAGAAATAACCTTTTTAGAGGAAAAGGTGAGGCGCTGGTTTCAGAATGGAAAGCAGAGCACTATATTTTTAGGGAAAATTATCAGGGAGAAAAAAGTGTCCTGAAGTCAGAATAATAGCTAATGAGAATGAAAAGTCAAGACAATGCAAGACAGTAAATCCACCTCATCTTGATATTCAAGGGGTTAAATTGCAATACCTTATTTAGCAAAATTGGTAAACTCTTACTTCCTCTTTTTTAAAAAATATATATTTGATCATCTTTGGAGTTGCTTTGCAGTAGAGACTTTCTCTTGAATCAAATCTGCCCAGCAAGAGCTGGTACAAAACATATATACCTTCTATTTTATCAGAAGATTAGGCAAAACCTCCAGACTGGGAAACCTCCAGACATAGGTAAAGCTTAGTATATCAGGAAGACGGATGAGGGTACCTTCCGCCTCAGGAGCATCATTTCTCTAATATTTGGATGTCTCCACTGATTTGTCTGTTTGATGTGTTTTTGAAAGAAAAAAAAACCTCAACGTGAAAAGGATGAATTATTTCTATCTCAGCTTAAAATTTTGTTGTTTTTTTACCCTCAGTAATAAGCCAAGCCCCTTTTTTTAAGTCCAAAATTAGTATTCTTTGGACTGTGATTAAAAACTGCTGAAAACTTGTTGACTTCTTATCACAGCAATCCTCCTAATGAAAATAGATGTGGTTGTTCTTTTTTTTTTAATTGTTGCAGTGACAAATTGGATTTCCCTGTGACAGGGAGTTACAGGCACTGACTTTTTCAGTTTGGGCTTTGCATAGCCTTCCTAACAGAGTTGCTCTCTTCACATCACACTCAGATGTCAATGGGAAATAGTCATAAGCTTTTTATCTTTTTGCAAGCTAAATTGTGGTTTTGTTTCACTTTTCATCCTTGAAGGGGGGGGGGAGAGGGGCGGGGGGGGTTCTTTAGAATATGCTCAATGAGTTCCTTCTTTACCCTAAATGCTTTAGTGAAATTAGGAAATAAGGGAGAAGTTCTTTGAATTTGGGCTGTGTTCCAACAGATTTTTACACAGTTTTGACCCTTCCAATTGCTTTTCCATTTCAGTAGTCTTATCTGACTTCAATTTAGATATTAAATTATTTTCAAATAACAATCTCTTTATATATATATATAAACAGTTACAAGGTTGGGACAGAATTTGAAAACCTGCACACAGCTCCTTCACTTTTTTTTCTGAAGAACAGCGTGTTCTGTAGCCTTCTGTTGGTTCTTTCCGCTAGATGTTGCTATATTTTTTTGTAGGAAAGACAGTTCCACTGATTGTAAAACAAATGATATTAAATGCTAATATTTGCTCACACTCAGTCCATCATGATATAGATCCAAACATTCTCATTTTTTCTTTCCCTTAAAAAAGGCAATAACCCTGGCATTTATTCTCAGACAGGACTATGTGGCAATTACAGTTGGACAGAGAACTGGAAAAAAAAATCCCCAGAATGTTCCTACTTCATTTCCAATCTTTTTTTTTAATGTTGTCACTATTTTTCTGAGCAATTCTATATATAACTGTAGCTTGCATGTCAAAACAGACCATAAATGCAAAGAACGATATCTTGCCCTTGGTTTCACCCATAGACAATTAGCTAAATTGATTCTTATGAGCTTCTAATAACAAGAAATGATGTCAGAAACTCCCCAGAACATTGTGCATTTCATTATGAACAATTTTTAAATTACTTTTTCAATAGGTATTCAACATTCATATCTTCTTAAAGACAGCTGTGCATGAGCAACGGAAGTAAAAAAAAAAAAAAAAAAAAAAGTTTATATGGGAAGATTTTTTCCACAGGAGGACATTGAAATTCCTGGTACTGAATTGTAAGGAGCAGCATCAGGCTCTGTCTATTTGCTGAACTGAGTAGTTACAATTCTCACAGCACAATATTTTCAAGAGCAGTGGGAAGGAAGTGAGAGGTGTAACAACTATAAACTAAGTATACTCAGTAAACATGAACCCTGACATCAGGGTTATACTGTTATTGCCAAAGTGTTTCTAAGTTTCGCTTGACTAATTACCAAGTAAGAGTGTTGTGCTGCAACTGACGCCTCTTCCTCCTGTCTCCCATAGGACCTTCAGGGAACCACTACAGAAATAGATGCACAGAATACCAAGATCCTCACTTTCATCACTTACATAGGTTGTGGGATATCTGCTATATTTTCAGCTGCAACTCTTCTGACATACATTGCATTTGAGTGAGTACTAGTTCTGTAAAAAAAAAAAAAAAAAAAAACAACAAAAATGAGGTACACCCATGTGATAAGTAAAATAAACTAGCTATATGTTTTTCTTATTATTTCTTGCATAGGAAGGGAAGCATTCAAAAAAAAACAAATTCTGGGCACAAATATGGAAGTAGATTTTTTTTTTTTTTTTTCATGAAGCTTAAGCTCAAATTCTCTCCTGTTTTAAACATGTTTCTCAGGCAAGACAACAAGGTTCATCAAGCCCAATATATTCTCTCTCATGAGTACAATATTCTCTAAGTTCAAAATAGATCTATATTATAAAATTCACAGGCTTACTGTGAAGAAAAACAAAACAAACAAACAAAACAAAACAAACAAACAAAAAACAGCCATGAAGCCAAGTTATTCAGCAGTTTTAATAAAGGACTAAATGAAATGCAAGAGTTTTGAAATAATGCAGATATGTGAACAGTGAAAAGAGAAAATAAAGTCACCTCAATGCAAAGCAACCCTTCTGCCATTATACTGAAGGATAGTTTTCTGAGGGTGCTTCTGAGATCTTCAAAAATAGTTCTAAATATCTCTAATAACTGCACTGTTATTGCATTACCTAAGGTACAGTGTCTTTGTCCAAGATGGCAGAAGCTGCCCCACAGTTCATACATTTCAATGTGTCTCAGTTACAAAGAGAAACAAACAAATAAACAAAAACAAACAAATAAAAATCCCTGACAACAGCTCCAGCAACAAAAGAAACCAGAATATATTGCTCTGTACGGTATCTTCCAAAAAGTAGCAGATATTAATGTATAAAGTAATTAGAGATGATCGTCTGGCCAACTATATTTTGAAAGTTTGATGGTAAGTTTTTTTCTGTCCTTATTTTAGGTACACAACACACTGCAATTTCTTCAGTTTGAAGGTTTGCTGATGCAAATAAATGAGTTGATAAAATATTTTGACAATTAAGTAGCTCATTAAAGGCCCAAAAAAGGCTGGCTTTCCCTTGGGTAGTTGGAACCAATTAATCTTATGCTTCTGTATTTCTCTCACTAGGAAGCTAAGAAGAGATTATCCATCCAAAATCCTGATGAATTTGAGCACAGCTCTGCTCTTTCTGAACTTGACCTTCTTGCTTGATGGTTGGATTGCATCGTTTGACATAGATGGCCTCTGCATAGCCGTTGCTGCACTTTTGCACTATTTTCTTTTGGCCACCTTTACATGGATGGGACTAGAAGCTGTTCATATGTACATCGCTCTAGTGAAAGTGTTCAACACCTACATACGGAGATACATACTCAAGTTTTGCATCATTGGCTGGGGTGAGTTCAGTAGATGCAGTTTTTACAGTGTGCTTTTTGAATCCATGTTTTGTAGCAGACCAATATCACAGACACAAAACAGAATCAAAATCAGTCTAAAGTTTCCTCCCCTCACCCTGAGGTGCTGGCACACATCCAGCTGAGGACTCTGTGTCACGGAGACCAGAGTTCCTGTGGATAGCTCAGGAACTGGCAATCTCTGCCTGAGGAGAAGCAGAGAGTCCAGATACACTAGTATTTCCAAGGAGGCCAGCATGTTCCTGCCATATCAGAGATGGAAAACTGTGGCACAAAATAAATTCAGATCTGCACACTGGCTTCCAAGAAGCTCTCTGCAGTTTCTTGCCAAAAATACAAAGTGTATAGTGGAATCAGAAGTGACCAAACTTTTCTGAGTTTCAGCAGTGTTTAAACAACAGAGAAATCCTTCCTGCCCTAAGAGGTATACACTGTAGGACTGAATTGGAAAATGTAATACTGAAAAATAACTGTAAGTCTCAAGTAGAAAGGCTCTTATTCTTCATTTTTTTTAATATCAGGAATCTGTGCTTTCTGTCTGAATGCACATATTGTGTTTGGAATAATACAGTACAATACAAAACCATTAACCTCACGGCTAGAGCACTGACCTCAGTCCAGCTGGTAATTGATGTCTTTCCATTGGCAACTAGCATCCTTTTTGGCAACGTTAGCAGAGGACATGGACTGAGTGGTAGGAAAAGCAAATTAACCTCTTCCCCCTTTGAATCTGTTTTGTCATTGCAGGAATAAAGCATGTAAATAAGGCATGTCAGGAAATGTACATTTGCTCCATGGAAGCTGTATATCCCTCTTCACATAGTTCTCTTTCACGTAGTTTTCTTATTATTTTCCCAAAATATTCTTTTTACTATATTAATGAAACAGAAATTGTTTTCACATTCCCTGGTTCCTCATCGTTCTTAAATGACATCAGTAGCTCTGGAAAGAAATCCCTCCAAAAATATCCCAATCCCAACTCTTCTTTGATCTTATTGTTTCAGTAATTTGTTAGTCTCCTTCTTTCATTATGAGAGCCTGTGTGCAAGTGCTTTGAAAGAATTTCTTTGTCACATCCTAATATAGCATTTTCTAACTTAAAGAAAGGACATTTAGTATTTTTATGTAGTTTTCTGATATAGAACTACCTCAGCATACTCTTTATTAAAGCACTAGTGTTGGAAACACTGATAATTTAGCTTTGCACAGTAATCTTGAAAGTTTAGGACATTTGAGAGCAAACTACAATGTTTTTGTTTTACAGGTTTGCCAGCTTTAGTGATAGCAATTGTTTTAGCAAGCACAAATAAAAATGCAAGTCATGTTTATGGAAAAGAATTGTACGGCAGAGATGCTACTGGGCAAGGAGATGACTTGTAAGTATTTACAATCTCTTACAATTTAGCATGAGGAAAAATGAAAAAGCATTATTCAGATAGCTTTGGAAAAGTCACATATGAATAAAACAAGCAAAATGGACAAAATTGTCTCCTTTTTTTTTTTTAATCTCAAGTGCAAAGAATTTCAAATAATTTGTTTGAAATTTGAAATTTTTCATTTGAAATTATAATTCTGCAGAAGAGAAACCAGATGTAGACAGGTTTTCCTTGTAGTTAAATAAATAATGTTTTGTGCTACCTAAAAATGATTGTAATTTTTTTTTTACAGCTGTTGGATCAAGAATAAGGTTGTCTTTTACGTGACTTGTGCTGGATACTTTGGAATCATGTTTCTCTTGAATGTTGCCATGTTTGTAGTAGTGATGGTGCAGATCTGTGGGAGGAATGGGAAAAGAACTAATCGAACACTAAAGGAAGAGATCCTGAGGAACCTCCGTAGTGTGGTCAGCCTGACCTTCCTCTTGGGCATGACATGGGGCTTTGCCTTTTTCGCCTGGGGTCCCTTGACTCTGCCCTTCTTATACCTCTTTTCCATTTTCAATTCACTGCAAGGTAAGCTGAATTTCTTTTTCTTGTGAACAAATACTTGAGCTATTGTTGTTCTGGGGGACCTTACATCCAGTGATCCATCTAGGGAACTCAGATCCAAGTTCTCTGGATCTTGCCCTGGTACTGAAACATCATTAGTTTACCGTTTTGTAGAACACTTGTACCTACAACATATGGGTTGAAGGTCTTTGTTAGATCAATTAACATTTCAAGGCCTTTTAAATAAAATGCACAATATTATAAATAGTACTATTCCTAGCTAACAGTCTGCAGTGATTTCTGCTGATAGATTATGTATGACCTTCACCATTTCCTTTCACTGATTACAACAAATATAGGAAGTCTCTTTCCTTTATTTATTCCTGTAGGGAATTTGTAAGGCTCATAACTATTTTATTAAGCCATGAAAAGCTCATAAAGAAAAATCCAGTGTCAATGTGGAGAGATAGCACAGAGATAGATTATATTATTTGGTTCCTCAATGAAAATCCATTGGCTGCTGTAGGTGGTTTGTTTTTGTTTACTTTTGCTGGAGTTGTGAGTATTTTACTTTTCCAGTGTGGTTAATCCTTCTGAAAAATTCTATAAATTGCAATCAATTATAGTTTACAGAATCATATTGTTGACATTTAGAAGAATTTCAGCTCACAGCTGATTTACTATGTACCAAATGATGGAAGAATCTCCATCTCTTCTTACCCTACTCATTAATACAGAAGAACAAAGGCATATGAAGAACCCGCAAATGTCATTGGAGGGGTATGTGTTAAACCACACACATATTAAAATGAAAAATATAAATTTACTCAGGGAAAAAGAAAAAAGGCATAACAAGAAGTAAACCCAAGGATGTCATTGGAGGAGCATGTGTTATGCCACACAAACACTGAAATAAAAAAATATATGATTTCCTAAGGTCAGCAGAATAGCTTCCCTTAATGGAAGAAGTACTTAACGTAACACTGTGTGGTTTTTATCTGTTAGGGTTGAGACATATTTACTGCACTAAAAAGATTTATTGAGCTTTCATGGAAAGAGAATGATGTTGTCAGTTTTGGTTTGGTTCAGTTTCAACCTGAAATGCAAGGCAAAATGGCAAAAACTGTTTGAATGTGCTATTCTTACCAAAGACTTTTTTTCCAGTGGTCGAAGTCTGATACTCCCCCAGGCGCATAATGAAGTATTTGCTGTAATGTGTCTGTGTCAGAAATTCAGAAAGGCCTAGAGAGATTAAAAGCATGGGAAGAACATGAAAAAAAAGATTAAAACTCTGAAGAGCATGCCAAGGATCAAATTCAACAAGTATTCTCTAACCAGATTTTCCAGTGCAATCAATTAAACATGTGCATGCAGAGTGCACACAAGGTTGACCACCACTGCTTAAGTCTCTGTGGGGTAATAGCACTGTCAAATGGAAAAATAGTAGGTCAGAAGATGAAACCAAAAACCCTGAGGAGTAAACACAAGATGAGTGATGTGCTTTTCATGGATTGCAGTAGCAAAGATGGCATAGTATACATTCATACAGGTCATAACAAGCATAGGAAGATAATAATCCTGTATCTGAAAATGCTTATTGCTGTGTCTTTAGCTTTAGGCAAAGCTAAAGAAACCCGGAAAAGAGCATCTCAAATCACCAATAACTGGTGAAGCACGTATCTACCTAGAAGTAAGATGATGAAATAGCACAAAAGGAAAATTAAGCATTTGTATCAGGAAGCATTTTATAGCATACAAAAATAATTCAGTATGGAGGTCTTTCATCAGCATTAGCATGAACTTAATTACTGAGCCTTCCATAAATATGTCTATTCTCTCTCTCATGTTTGTGAAAGCTGTGCTAGTGTTTTAAGCTGAACCAGAAGCCTCCATCAACCTAGTTTTCTGTGCACTGGCAGTGAAAACAGTACAGTGCTGCAACTACTAGTGTTACTGTACTTTGCTATTACATCTACATAGGAAATGATTTTTCTCTCTTTGACACTTAGAGTAAAAAATCTGGGAACATCTCTTTTTTGGCTGCTTGTTTTATATATGCCTGGGCAAGCCAAATACTTTCAAGTTAGAGCCAACCTAGAGCCAAGCCTGGGGTCTGATTTGTCTCTGGGAAACAAAACCAAAGCTGTGTTACTAAAGCACATTGTAAACTTAATGAATAATGAAATACAGAGAAAAACATTTCAGAGACCAAGCCCAGACAGGGCAAAGGCAAAGTACTTAACGCAGTGCATTTGTTTTGTAATACTCTAGACATTGGCATTTTCTTTTTTAACCATTCAAAATGTTCCAAATATTCACCACAATTTAAGTAAATATCAATAAGTTGGTAGTAATAAGTTGGTAGAAATGCAGAATCCTAAGAAGTACTTGGGGTACAAACAGCTGCACCCCTCTGAGCAAGTGAAGGCTGCTAGAGATTGTATTGGAATTACCCTGTGCTTGAAGCAAAGTACACACAAAAATATCTTACTAAATCCAAACACGATAACCAGATTTACACAGAGTTTGCATGTGTTATGCATTAAGGTACCTTCCTTACATTGTTCTCATTTTTCTTTTGATTTTTCATCAATGCAAAATGTTGGCAAGTTAACTATCTTGGTTTTCTAATGTAGGTGGTCTCAACCTGGCCTGAGAGCCATAAGCAAATACACTCAAAATTCAATGACCAACCAGAATTACCTCAGCATTTTGGAGGAAGTAGGATAATTTATGTACCAGATCTGCTTTTCCAACCTATATCCTACCATTGCATTCTTACCAGCTGAAACTTAGTGGCCATTAGCATATGTTGGAGAGAGTCCAGAAGAGGGCCACAAAGATGGTCAGGGGGCTGGAGCACATCCCCTACAAAGACAGGCTGAGGAAGCTGGGTTTGTTCAGCCTGGAGAAAAAGGTGCAGGGTGGCCTCCCTGCATCCTTTCAGTACCTAAATGGAGCTTATAAACAGGAGGGGAGTCAACTCTTTGAAAGGGTAGATAACAGCAGAACAAGGGGAAATAGTTTTAAGTTGAAGGAGGGAAGATTTAGGTTGGATGTCAGGGGGAAATTCTTTACTATGAGAGTGGTGAGGTGCTGGAACAGGCTGCCCAGAGAGATTGTGGATGTCCCACCCCTGGAGGTGAGGTTGGATGGGACCTTGGGCTGCCTGGTCTAGTATTAAATGGGGAGGTTGGTCACCCTGCCTGTGGCAGGGGGGTTTGGCGATTCGTGATCCTTGAGGTCCCTTCCAACCCTGGCCATTCTGTGATTCTGTGAACAAAGGAGCAGTCTTTGAGGATGGCACTTAACTATGTTGCCTAACTGATTTATTTTTTGCATTTATTCACCTTTAAGATATAATCATGTGGGATTTGGTAGCAACATTTGTCATCAGGTGTTCAGCCTTATGTTGGCTGGCTCCCAGGGAATAAGAGTAGAATGAGAACAGACCAGGACAGGGAAGGATGGAAGATTCCACAACTGGTGCCTGAGAGTGCCAAGAGCAAAAGAGATGTCCAAGTGCTATATTTAGCTCCAAAATATCTCTGTAGGATGATTAACTTGTATCTTATGCCATTCTGGATAGCTATTTACCCCATGTAGATGCCCATCTTCTGTCTTGAATGTAAATAGCTTTATTTCTTAAAAAAGTGAAAACTACGAAAACATTCTTAAATTTTTTTATTGCAGTTGCATGCACAAATCAGGTAATTTTCTTCAAAAGTATCTGGACATCTAATTAGTACTTGCAAACATACTCTCACCATTCTCATAATCATTTCAAGTACATTCATGTGATACATGTAAATCCAAGTGCATGCTTAAGTGCCAACTTCTGGATTTCAGGTTATGAATGTATACAGCCCACAGTACTGTGGATATAGAATGGGAGGAGATAAAATATCGTCTCGCTAACAAAACAGAGTCTGTATTTACTTTGCAGTCTGGCTCTTGCAGTCCCATTGAGTGCAAAGTTTTCATCTAGTTCAAAGACAAAATCTTTTAATGATTTCCATCTAAGCCAAAACATAATTAAAAGATCCACAGTGAGCTGGGTATGAATCAGCTGAATATGAATGTCAATTAAAGGGCTCTCATCTCTCTTTTCTGATATACCAGACACTTGTACAGCAGCAAGAGGATGGGAAAGCTTTAATTAATGCCCAAACATATTAAATGAGGCGTGTGGATAGATGAGAAGATTTGTCTTTACTTGTACTTTATAGTCTTTTGTTATCAGCTTTTAGACAATCTACTTATCCATTTAGAATACATGTTTTATTTGCTTTTGTTAAAGGTTTATTTATATTTGTATTCCACTGTGCAATGAAAGAAAATGTGCAAAAACAATGGAGAAGACATCTATGTTGCGGCAGATTCCGACTGGCAGATAATTCAGGTAAAAACAAGTCATGGTTCCTTATCTTATGCAGTAGTCTGGAAAAGTTCAAGGAACCAGCTTGCTATGTTGTTTTTAATATAATACTGTATAAACCAGAGATGTTGAAAAATAGATTAATCATAGGATATCACTTCACTTCAAAACAATTGCCAAGGGATTTTTGAAATATCACTTCATAAAAAATCTCAGAACTTTTCTTTCAGTTTTCCACTGAAGGCAACTGGTGAATTTTGTAGCGCTACACACATGGTTTTGGAAGGCCTTCTGGAGCCTTAAAAAAAAAATAAAGGTCCAGATAGTCAAATTCTGTCATTCAAAAACTAATCCTTTTTCCCTGCTAACTAAATTATGCTGACTAAATTGTTGACTATTGGGTTGATGGAAGATTGATTCTAAAAAGTCATTTGAAACTGTTCTGCCCTTCACCATGTTAATGAGAGAGAGCAGCAGAGACTCAGAAACAGGAAATTCCTGTTGCAGAAATCAGGTTAGGTTCCAGAAGTGACGTTCATCTTTTTATATATGGAAGGAGAGCACTGCTAGAGCCATCCTTTGCAGCAGTTTATTTGGACACCTCAGAGTGACTCCTGAACCTTTGGCCATCTTGGATGATGTTAGACTCCTGTGTCCTCCTTTGCTATGCATGATTTCATAGTTTTGGTGTGCACAATTCTTGCTCAGTGACTGGGATCCAATTCCACAGATAATATAAAGTGGCATGAGCTCCTTCCCTGTTGAGGTAAACCAGCCCATCCTGAGTTATTGCAGTGCTCCAACAACTTCAGTGTTCTTCCTGTCTTGATATTCATATGCTGTTTCAAAGTTATAAGCAAATGCATTGCCATCGAGAGTTTAGCTTTGCCATGTTCAGTTTTGTTTGGGAGATGTATTCTCAGTGTAAACTTGTAAACTATGAAACTTTTTATGCTTTCATTACAGTAAAAAGTCTGAGTCATGACTTCAAAGAGTTAATACAAACTAGGAAAAATGAATTCATTCTGAACAGGCATCCAAATTATTTCTTATGTTCAGTTTCCATGTGGTTCGTGTTGTAACTTCTGAACTGGAAAACACAGATAGACCGAATTATTTCCAGATTTTTATGCTGCTGTTGGGCAGCCTGTGGACATGATAGAAATAAAAACCTGAAGGATTCAAGTATGTCTGTGATGTAATTAATGTGCTGTCATTACAGCCAGGCCATCATGTCTGGTTGGTTTTATTCTCTGTGAATCTGACAGGGTTTGCAGACAGAGCAGTGAGCCAAATGTGATCCTGCATTCTTATCTGATTGAGGTGAACTTTAGGGCATGTTATGATTAGCAAAGAAACAAACACTGCAACAGTGTCATTGCTAAATCAGAGAAGTAGTAACTTATACGCTGTAGAAATGTTTTGGGATTAAAGCCTTCTCTCGATTTAAACCAGAGCTGAAGCAAACCATGTTAATTATACGCCTTCTGTGATTTTCACTGTAGTACATATAGTGAATTAGAATCATAACCAAGGTTCACTGTGTGAAACTACTCGTATCTACAAGTATATGCAAGTATATGATGCATAAGTAGTAATTCATTTGTTCTGAAGGATACTGGTTTTGGGAAATATGACGAGATTTTCATTGTCATTTTTCACCAATAATTTTATTAGTATTAGTTAATTCGTGTAATTTTTGAAGTTGCTCCAACACAAGAACTTATAGTGTTAAGGGTTCTGCCAAAATTTGATATACTGTGTGATCATTGTTATTCATTGTTATTAATGGTGCAACAATATGCAAAACTGTAACAGCAAGTACAAATTGCTTGTGTATTATCTACTTCAGCAAATCAGTCCCTCAAACAGTAAGACCACTGTAAATGCTCCTAATGCATCTAATGCTTGAAATGTATGTAACTGAATACATTGGCAATTTTGTACAATTACTGATAGTTATCCATATTGAATTTTTCAATCATTTTCAGACTGGAGCAAGACAGCTACAAATATCATAAAGAAGAGCTCTGATAATCTTGGGAAATCCCTATCATCTAGTTCCATTGGCTCGAATTCAACATACTTAACATCCAAATCCAAATCTACAACAAATACGTATTGCAAACGAAGTAGCCATACAGGTGAGTTCTTGTACTGTAACACAGTAGATCTGTGGATACTTAATTTTGTGTTAAAGGTATATACCAGTGACTTCTACCCAAAGATTAATGTGAGAAAAAATCACTAATTTTTATTATTGCAGTGTTTTTAATATATGTGTTACTGTTTAATAAGAATCTCAACAAAATATGCAATACAACTCTTGTATAGTTCTGATCTGAATATGTTTCCATGCTAAACAAGTAGGGATGATGACAGTTTTTTTCTATAGCACTTTCCCCTTTCTGGATAAAAGAAGATAAGTTCTGTTATCCTTTTGTAAACTCATAGTAACCAAAGCACAGAGGGATGACGGTTGTTATCCAAGGTAACATGCAAGCTAGCAGCACAGTTGGAAATAGGAATCAAGTATTCCAAATCCAAGTCCTCAGTTGATTCACTCAGCAAAACTGCTTCCATTTGACTGTAACACATTCATGGGTAAAGAAACAAGTGGAAGCTGCTTGGAAATTAATACCGCTTTCCCAGAGTACACACAGTTTTTCCGTCCTAGAAATAGCATGCAGTATTTACTACTTATCTATTCAGACGTCAGCAGAGTATGTAATAAAAGGCATCAGTATTCCACTCATGCTGTAAAAATGTGCTTATTTTAAGGACACTCTAAAGGAACACAAAAAGAGAGGAGCTAGAATGAACTGCAGGTTTGCTTGCTTGTATCAAACTATTTCAAAAAATCACCTACATATCTTAAGAAATACTATTTATAGTTTTTTGCTACTGAGTTTTTGTTAACTCACGTTGTCTTATCACATAGTCACATAAAATTACCACAGAATCCTCTCCTAAAATGTAGCAGAAATGAAATCAACATACATATTTAACCCAAGGGGAGTTATTTTCTTGTTTTAAAATGTATGTTATTAGCACTTTTCTAGAAATGAATTATATGAATTTAGTGAAAATCCCCAATATATCATTTCTGATGTTCCAGGCTTCCTTCTAGCATACACTCCAGAAAGTACCTTCCTGTTTTTCTTGATGAACATTTCCTGGTTCCATTAGGCACACCACAGTTTTTGTCTAGAAATCCATACTATTAACTTAATAGTAACAGATTGCATTCCCTAACTCAGCTGTTCCTGTGGACTTGTCTGACATGACCGAGGAGGTGAGCATTGTGCCCTTGCTGCTGCAATATCTTCAGGTCTGCCAACAGAGAGTTTCCATTGGTATTCATGTAGAATCAATAAATAGGCCCTCAGCACTGCAGATAAATGTTTTCTGTTGGGCTCAGGGCTTTTAATTGGTCTGACTACCAAAGTGACTTCATCCTGAAGTTTTTGCAATGCAGTTTTGAAGCCATACATTAAAGCAGTTCCAGATAAGAATTAAATTTGAAGAAACTTAGAGTTAGGACCATGATCATGCACTTTCTTCAAAAATAGTGAGCTTAATCCCATGCATAAATTAAATCCTGAAGGAGATTATAGTTAGTACTGTAATTGTAGCATGTTTTTGTAGCTTGTGATTGTTTAGCGGATGTTAAGGGAACACCACAATTTTCTCAATATTTTTAAATTTTCTTACGTTTTGCTTTGAACTCTGAAAATACACATTTTATTGTATTTTATTTTATATATTTCAATATTTTTTTCTGAAGGTAAGTTTTTAAATACCAACATATCTTCTCACAATTCTAGAAAAATAGAAAATAAAGTCCATAGTTCTCATTTTCAGTACAGCTAAACTTCTTGGTTTGATGTCTTAGCTACATTGCAGGTAAATAGCGTGATAGCTACATGTCTTAGTAGCTCTTGTTAATATGGATGTAATGTGTATCCTGGAACTGACACAGGCATTCATGTGTTTGTGGTATAGATAATGTCTTCTAAGGCCCTTTCCTCACCAGTGGTGGAGTGTTACAGGTAAAGTGAGAACTGCTTTTGTCAGATGCATGGTTGGACAGGGTGGAGGGCTGACATTTGCATGATGTCCTAATTGGCACAAAGAACTTTGCTTATCAGAATCACTGCTTGTTTCTCACTGTTACATCTTGCGTCACTGATGCTGAATCAAAAGATAAGCGTGCTTCAGACTCTGAGTTTCTGCACTCTGCATCGTGCATGAAGCATTTGGAAGATGCTCTTTTAGAAAGCAGACCATGTCCTGATATTAATGTTTGTGTACTGTACTCTGGGGAAAGGAGATAAAACACTGAAGAGCCATACACGAAGCATATATTAAAAAGCAAAAACAACCTGATACATACCTAGAAAAAAAAAAAAAATCTGGAGATTTAAAAAAGGAATTATATTAAAAATAGGAATTATACAGTATATCTGATCAGAGGCCATTACGGATTTTAGAACGACTACAAGCCACTGTTCTTTCATATCCAGCCACGCAAAATGAATTGGAATGACTAACTATGGAACTCTGAAAGTGTACTGCAAATTGCCAGTTGAATCCAGAAAGTACATTCTGTAACACTCATGGCAGACAAAAGAAATTACTTTTGCACCATGTGGTATTGCTGTCTATGCGCCTAACGCAAACTTGTTGTAGATAGTACTTAAATACTGTATATCATATTTCCATGGATTAGAAGTTAAAATCAGTTCTGCATAGAATTTGGTGGTACAACTTCTGTTTACTTTTTTGTTTACTTATTTTTACTTCTTTTTAACTCTGTTTTGAAGTCCATTCAGTTTGGAAGGAAGGAAGGGAGGGAGGAAGGGGGGAAGGAGGGAGGGAGGGAAGGGAGGGGAGAGAGGAGAGGAGAGGAGAGGAGAGGAGAGGAGAGGAGAGGAGAGG
>JAPSGF010000004.1:7286123-7297746 GCA_035772895.1 Perdix hodgsoniae | reverse complement strand
AGGAAAAGGAAAAGGAAAAGGAAAAGGAAAAGGAAAAGGAAAAGGAAGGCTGTCAAAGCCTGCTTTGTGTTTTCTTATGCTTTTCACATCGTTTCTTGTCCTCTCCCCAAGATGTGTTAGTTACCTTGACCAGTGATCGATGTACGCTAATGGAGAAGATGGAACACACTACCACAGTTTTATGTGCACTTATAAATCAAAGTGAATATATTTTCACTCTTCAGGTTTAAGCTGAAGATCTGCCATGATTCTTCAAGGCAGCAGCTCCATGCTTGGAGGCTGATATAACAACAGTATCTCAGCAATTCAGGAATACCCTAATGCCCCCCATGATAAGAAATCAGCCTGACAAGTTCCAAGCATCGCATCTGAAATACCTAAACAAATTTCCTGGAAGCCTTTTATCAAAAGATAGCCTTTTCTCAGATATGTCTGCTTGCTCAAATCCACTGCCACTATTGTTCTTTCATTAATCCCACATTCGGTGCTCAAGAAGAGTGCATTTTGTGGTGGTGTCCATACAGACTGTATAACCAGTGCTGTCTGAAATCAGTTTTAATTATACAGTTTTCACAAGGAGTGTTGGTTGACATACTTACCCCACAAAATCAATGCCACCTTCAATCTTCAGCATGGACCAGTCAGCCACAGACTCCAGGCTATACCACTAAATTGGGTACTTAATATACAGACTATTCTAGTAAGAGTTCTGAAAAACACAGCTTTAGCTAGAAAAGAGTTCTGAAAATTCATATGCAAAGTGTAGGAAAAAATAATGAGCAAATGTTTTAAATTTCACACAGATGTGTCCCTCCACTGCCATTTATTTTTCTCTTCTGACATCTCACAGGAAAGGAAGAAGAGGACTGTGGCTAAGCAGTGCAGCTCATGGTCACTGGGGCTCTTGCTGTCCCTGTCATGCTGCATTTCAGATCCAAATGTAGTAAATGCAATAACATTATGCATTTTTTGAATTCCAGTCTGGTTTTCCTTTCCACTTGCCTGGCACGATTGCACAGGTTTTTCCAGCAGAGGGCAGTGGCATATTGCTGGTAGTAATGCTGTTAAAATCAAGCAAAAAATTCAACAAGAGAGTTCTCATGTAAGCACAGGCACAGAGATATGTGGGAGAGTTCATATCAGGTTTGTCTATTATTTAGTAATCTGTTGCATCAGTGGATAAAGCAAACGCTCTGCACTCAGGGAAGTGAGGGGAAAGAGCTGTCTGCCTGCATTTGGTCATATTCGGTAGAAAGAGTAATACTGAATGTCTCTATTTTCTTTTGCTGGTTGCTACATTTTCTCCTTTTTTGCTCTGAGGGGTTGTAATGGAAATATCAACTGCTGCACTGCTGTCAGCTGAGCAAACAGAGACAGTTCTCCATTTCAAGCTTGCACATTAGTTTGTTCCATCACTGGGCAAATGATTTGATCTGATGGGATGCCATCCTGTGACTCAGAAATTCACTGTAGGATAATTGTCCAGGGAGGAAAATAACTGCAGAGCTGTATTGATGGTGGCATGAAGGCCCATACCTTCCTACCACATTTTTCCCTCAATAACATCACGACAGATCTGCACCCAGCAGGACACTCTGCTCCACACACTTTTTCCTTGTGTCACATGTGAGCAGTGCAAGTACACTGTTGAACCCTCAACTGCTTTGTCATGGCGCAGGATTGACCAGAAAGCTGCACCATGGGCAAATGGCACCTTATTGAAATCAAAATGTCTCATCAGTAATTCTGGCAAGAACTGCAAAGGAAAAAAAAATTCTTGAAACAGTTTGAATCGCCTCATCCATCCATCACCACACTTGTTCCAGGAATCCAGTTGCACTGGCATGGCTCTTTCCACATGTGTACCAGTTTTTCTCTGGCACCAAGCTAAGGGAAGGTGGTGGTTTGGGACAGGTGGGGCAGGTCCAGCAGGGCAAGGATATACCCTGCTTCAGCCTCTCCTTCTTTATCAGGAAAGAAAAAAAAAAAAAAAAAAAAAAGTTAGGAATGATTGCCTTGATGGAAGGAAGGAGTGGTAGGAGGAAGGCCCAGGATCAAACCTGTGCTTGCACAGAGAGAGGCAGAAAACTGGAATGATGGATGTGACACCATCAGTGCTCTGAAACATTTGTGGTGTTGCTGTTATACACATACAGAGACAGAGCACAGCTGCATTGCCAGCACAAACCCTCTTGGTGATATTACACAGGTATGGCTGTGCGCATGGAAGGAGCCAGGATGAGTCCCCTGCCACTTCTCTGATCCATACAATGAACACCAATTCTCAGGAGAGATGACATGCCGGTATGCTTCTCCTTGCTTGGAATGATTCACTGCTCATATCTAGTCATTTCTAGAAATATTCAAGGGTGAGTTGGGCATTATGCAGGTGCTGACAACACTACCCAGAACACAGAGTTTTAACCACCAGGTTAAAACAGTCTAATGTTCTTCAAAAGTTGTTCAAGGAAGGACTGTGACCATGGGAAACCCAGCACTTGAAAAGCTTTGCAGGAGCACCAAAGGACAAGGACAGAAATACTGTAATTTTCCAAGCAGAGAGTACTCAAGATGTACTCAAGGGAGTTTTGTGCATGTTTGCAACAACGCAGAGCCAGGTTGAGCTCTCCAAGTAAGGCAGCCTGAGGGCAATGCAGCTCCAACTGCTGAGCTGGACCTGTACCCATGGATGTGTTCTTCTGTAACCTAGAGATGGTGGTGACTGTAAAGCAAGAGCCAAAGCAAACACTCTTGCAAGCTTGCAGGATGTATTTTGAGCCACAGCTAAAATAGGATTTAGGCATGCTAAGCCTTAAAATAGTGACCCAAACCAGCCCTAACCCCCTGCTCTGGTTAGGTGTCAGCTCTTGCTTGAGATAAGGAACTTACATGAACTTTATCTGCATTGCACTGAAGAGGAACTGAGGTCAAGTCTGCCAGTTCCTAGTAGGTGTCCCTATAGATTACCTTGTGGACATACTCACTCCAGGTCTTTTCACCAGCATCAGATAAAGGCACGGTGAAGTGGGTCTCTGTCACGGTGGCTGAGCTGGAAGAGAAAAGCTGAATGCACATTTCATTGCAGAAAAGATCAACCCAAAAAAGATTAGCACAGGCAGAGAAGCCTGTCCCTGTGAGTATGACAGTCATATACTGTTGCTGGGTAACAGATGGATAACTTTAACTCATCCTGTTCTCTTATTCTTGCTTATTTCTAACTCCCAAAGATGGGTCTTTCTCACTTAGCCTATTCTTTACCCAGAAAACTCTGGGTAAACTCTGGGAAAAATCTCTACTCTGGTTCAGCAAGTAAGTACTCCTCTGACTATGTTTTATCCTACATATGCTTTCTACATTCAAGGAAAGTGATCTTCTGATTGTGATCAGACTGGACACCGACTGGAGAATAGCATAAGAATCAAATATAAATTGCCCCGTGAGAAGATTTTGTCCTAGTGAAGCACCAGAAGACTTTCAGGGCAGAGGGGGCTCTCCATCACTGCAAGTGTCTAAGATCAGGTTGAACCCGGGCTTTCTGAACCCACTCACATGTGATGTCATCTGCAACAGTGACAGCAATATCAAGTAACACAGTGAGACAGCATCCTGCCTTTTGATCCTCTTTAATTCCAAGTAACTATTTTTACTAATTCACTACAGCCCTGCCTTTAACAAGGCATTGCAAATGGGTGGGCTTTAAGGTACCTTCCAACTCAAGCCATTCCGTGATTTCATGATACTATGATTTGAAACACAGATGGGATTTAAAGCATCCCCTGGATCTAGAGAGTCAGTCACAGGTGCTGTTACCACCACCAGCTCTCAGCCCTGGTCCCTCTTAAAGGTAGAACGCAAACCTCTAGGTTAGACATACATACTACTGGGTTGATTTTGACATAGATCAAAACCATGCTGAAGGTTCCCAAATTTGTTTCTCTCCTCAGCCTTTATGCTAAATTCACACAGTTGTGTGAGATGCTCCTGTGAGCACAATGGCCTGCATCTCCCCTGAATCTGCAAGCGGAAGGTGACAGGCCTGAATCTCCCTCTGAGAGGAAACCTGAACATTACTGAAGATGCTGCAAAAGACATTTCAGTGCTTTCTTTAGTAAGGCTGAAAAAAAGAAGGTGATAAAGAAGCTTTGGGGATAACGTTAAAGTGAAGAAGTTTGACTTGAAGTGTTGACATTTGTCAGGGACAGTTAGGATTTGCTCTACTGATGGATGGGAGTACAGGCACAGAGGGTTCTGCAGTGCTCCTAGCAGAGATGACCATGTCAGAAGGTAGGAGTCAATAGGACAGGAAGGCTTTTTGTAACAATGCATATCAGTACAGCATGTGGACAAAGAATATTCCAGTGCACACACATCACCACCAGATCTGAAAGTCAAGCCGTGTGTTTCCCTTTTTTCCAGACTGCATTAATGATTTGGTGCAAAACCCAAATACTGGCTACTATTGTCCTAGCTGGAACTAACAGATAGTCTTCAAGGATGTTTGCAAGCATGCAGACCAACCCAGTTCTGCATTTAGTCATTTCATTAAATGGCTCATTTTTTATTTCGTATTACAGGAAAAAAAAAATCTATTTTTGGCAGAGAGCCCTTCCTCCTTCAATCTCAATCTCTGCCTAGCAGAGCTTTTGTATGCAGAAACCTTGAACTGTCATGGTGCATACAGATCTCAAGGCTGTGGATGCCTGATGATAGGAGCTGCTGTGGCTTATTCCTGTAGAACAGAAATTTTGGTGTTTGTAGAACAGCCCAATGGTTATGACTGGCATATACCTACTCTCATCCAGATTGTTTCTCCCCTGGCTGGCACAATGCCAACAGAAGCACTTTAATATTAAAGTGGTTGTGGAAAAGCAGTAGATGCAATAGCAGAGGAACACACACACACACACACACACACACACACAAAAAAAAAAAGCATTGCTTTATGAAGTGTTTTGGTTCATTTACCCAGTCTAAATAATTACTGATGACTAAGTGCCTGAGTTCAGAAAATAAAGGTTCGGTTTGTCTTGTACAACTTCATTTCTCCAGTCTGTGATGAATAAGGTCCTCTGAGCCAACACCCAAATGCAAGGTAGGCAACTCTTTCAAAAAAGTTTTTTATATCATCTTAGACAGGGCCAGTTTGCTTTAACACTTGCTATTAATTTATTAAGCCACACAGTTTGGAAGGAGGACAAGGAGCATCAGCCTTAGTCTGTCTGAATGGCTGGTATATATATATATATATATATATATATATACTGCTGAATATACATACGTATTTTTTTCTTTTCCCAGATGGAATCTGAGCATAATGTTATACATAAGATCCCTGTATCATTTCTGACATGGATATCCCTTCATTGGAGCAGTGGTTCCCCAGATCTTGCACAGATAACTCCTATGGGTTATGTGCTTTTCTGTCTTATCAGAATTGATTTAGCTATACAGAAATAACTTTTAAATTCAGATAGCTGTGTGGCATATTCTCACTGATGAGGGAGTAGAGTCTTAAAGCTGACACTTGGCCATTTGTAGACTTCTTGGCTGATCTCTCACAACCACAAATCGTGGCACCTTTCTCAAGCACTCAGCTTTCCCATTTTATAAATCATGGGGCTCCAACACCCCATCAAGCTATTGCCATTCAAAAAGTTATCCCAGTCCTCCTGAGTCACTGAGACTGTGAAGGTGAAATTTCTTCTTCCACTTCTTCCTATCTCTAACAGGTATTCTTTTCTCTTGCCACAAGTTCAGAGTTGAACTAGTTGAATCCCTGCACAGTTGACACTGAATTGTCAGAACAGAATCATGTTCCTGAGATCTGAATGCACTGATTTATTGAGTGTGATGTCTTACCAATGGCTTCTTGCTTTGCCTATGAAACAGGGTGTAACCAGCCACATAAAAATGATAAACTGTTGTTTGTTCTAACAATAATTTCAATCTTCAGAATAAATTATATCAGGGTGTTTGAATGAGGCAATTCTATTTATAGTCTTTGTAATGGCATAACTTCTATACATAAGCAAAATAAATTTCTTTGCAAGAAAAAGTAACATCAACTTACATGACCACTGATTAATGTGTAAGTAGTGTCTAAAAGTATCTGCATTTTTAGTATAATTAATTAATTGTGACCTTAAGAAAAAAATAAAATTAAATACTCTATCACAGAGGATTTCCAATATTTTATCAATAAAAGGAATGCTGCTTACAAGCTTATAGAACTGGAGTTCCAGATGAAAACAGATTCAAAAGTCCTGAGCAAGTAGGAGGGAGTCCCAACTGGTCAGTCACTGCCTGAGGGTGAATCAACAGAACATCTTGATCTTCTGTCTGTGAGGACAAGAAAATATTTGCAAGAACACTTACTGAAACGTAAATTTACTGTCTCCACTTGTCCCAATAAATCTATCAATTGCAAGAAACTGTCAGATAGCTTAAACCAAAATCAAATTTATAGTTAAGACTCAGGAATGAGTCAAAGCTAAAAATCAAGCCAAAGGGTAGTCCTAAATCACATCATCTGTCTCCTGCAGCCATGAAGCTGTGGGGTTAAAACCACTCCAAAGTTTGGACCATGAAACTGTCCTTTGGATGGGTAAGAGGTGACTCTTGTGGCACCATGAACTAGTTGAATGAGCCCCTGGGCCACTCCAGGAAGATTATAAGATTACAAGGGATACAGGCTTGAATGTGGTTTTAGAGAGATATGCATTTCCAGTTCAACACAGGGCTTTGAAACCAGTCTGACCCCTAAGGAAGCAACCTACTGGGATACGTGTGTAAGCTGCCCTTCTCCAGATAGCAGGGAACAAAGGAGAAGAAGGGGTTGAGCACCCAGCCCAACTCATAAACACCATCTGTGTTTGTACTGCAGACCAGGGAGAGCTCCTGCATTATGTACTCCCCTTGGTCATGGTGATCCCACCATGAGAGACGGGAACTCCCAGCCATGAGAAAAGAAGACTCAGAGGGAATCTGACCATTGTCTATAAATACCTAAGGTGTGGGAGACAAAGGGACAAGGACAGAATCGTTTCAGAGGTGTGTGGCAATAGCAGAAGGGAAAATGTCTTTTCATCTTGCGGTCACTAAGCTGCTGAAATCACCACCTTCTTGGCAGCAGCCTTGTGCAAAGCTCAGTTTCTGTGAGAACATTGAAGTCATCTTGTCTTCAAACTGTCAGTGATTAATCTGGTGGGTACTCTGGCTTGTAGAGAACACGAATGCTTAGAGGTAGGCGCATGAGAAGACAGATGATAGTGTTTTAAAAGCACACAGCCGGCAGCATAAGAGCCTCGTGCTCTTTATCCAGGACTTCTCCTGTAACCCTCAGCTGTACTTGGATTTTCACTCTCTATGTTCCTTCACTTGAAATTTAGATTGAATCCCACTAACAGGACACTGTCCTTAGTAGGCGACAATGAAGCAGGTGCAGCTGTGGGCGTAGAGCTGTGTGGGAAGTCACAAATCAGTGCAATCCTCAGTGACACCATCCTGCCATGTTGCCCTGGGGTCTCAGACAAGCTGGAGGCACTCACAGATTAAAACTAAGCTGAACTGGGACCAGAGTTCTGAGAAATTTGAGAAAATTCCATCTAGAAATCAAGAGGAATAAGTAGCAGTAAGCACTTATAGAGTGAGTCATAATAACCCACATGGAAACCTTTGCCACCAAAGTCCATACTGCTGACTGTAACTCTATATGGTGCTCATTGTGCACCTGTAGCCATAGCAGCACCAGAAATACTAAACCGAGGGTTTTACATTTCCTGAAGATGTTTCCTTGCTGTGAAAATTGCTGCTGTATGTGCTTGGTTTCACAGAATCACAGAATGGTTGATGTTGGAAGGGACCACTTGAAATCTTGAACACTTAGAATGTTGAGTATCTCCAAAGAAGGAGTCTCTGCAACCTCCCTGGTCAGCCTTTTCCAATGCTCTGTCACCCTCACTGTGAAGAAGCTTTCTCTCATGTGCAGACAGAACTTCTGCATGAACTTCAAAACTTGTGTTTCAGTTTGTCCCCATTGACCCTTGTCCTGTTGCTGGACGCCATGAAAAGTAGCCTGGCCCCAAGCTGCTAATATTCTTCATCAAGATATTTGTACGCATTAATAAGATCCTCTCCCAGTCTTCTCCAAGCTGAACAGTCTTGGCTTTCTCACCCTCTCCTCATAGGAGAGATGCTCCAGCCTCCTAATTACATTTGTAGCCCTTCACTGGAATACTCTAGGAGCTCCATGCCTTTCTTGTACTAAGGAGCCCAGAGATGCACAAAGAACTCAAGATGTGTCCTCAACAGTTCTGAGTAGAGGGGAGGATCACCTCTCTCAACATGCTGGCAACATTCTTTCTAATCCTAAAAGTTTCTAATAACTAAGTGTTTTCCTGATTAAAACAGAACAAATCCCCTGATAGAAGAACACCTAGTAGAGGATGCAATAACTCAAGGCATCTGTGTAATTTCTTTCTAAGTTCACTCACTGCAGAGGTCCAACAACTGAAGATACTTTAGGACATTGAGGATGTACAGTGTTTGCCTGAATTAAAAATAGTTTCCCCGTCCTTTGAGTGGGAAAGTTGCATTAGTCAAACTAAGAGCTGCCTGTATCTCCTATCATCCCTCCAGTCAGCCTCCTGAATGAGCTTAATTCAATGAGCAGGGCTTCAGACAGCTCTATGCATGCATTAACTTTGTCTCATCTAGTATCTACTGAGTGACTCAGTTACATTTTCCATAGCACTCCTGCAACACCTCTGTCTGCATCCAGCTGCCCTGTAAGACTAGGTTTCTGGTGGGATCACCAGGCTGATGTGGTAGCACAGCCCACAAGGCACTCTTCCCATTTTTTGCTCCATAGATATCTTTGGCTCACAGAACATTCTTTGAGGCACTTCTTTTCGGTGTTGATGGGGAAAGTCAGTCCCCTGGCTGCTACCTGCTGTTGAATAACTATTAGTTTATCAATATTGCAACTTTCTCAAGAAAAAGAAATAAAAGAAGAAAGAAAAAGAAAGAAAGAAAAAAAAAAAAAAGAACATGAACAAAAACATGTGGATGGAGTGAATGAGGAACAGCTGCAACAGAAATCCTTGATCAGTTCCATGTGCAAAGTCTCCCAGCACAGAAAAATTCACTGTGAAAAAATGGTCCTACACCTCTCTCAAAACTTTTCAGTGCTTTTTTGGGTATTCTTTAAGAAGAGAATAGGGAACTGGTCAGAGAAGAAGATTTAGATCTTCATGATGCTTAATGTTCATGTGCTGTAATCTCTTCATCAAGAATTTATCTACATTTACATGGTTCTTTTAGCATGCCAAGTAGACTGGGCAGCAAAGGAAGACAGGAATAATACATTTGCATCAAAATAAGATTAATCTATTTCAAGAATATGCAGATCCATTGTTCTGGTCACATACATGTGCAACAGAAAGTTGTCATGCTATCTACCTCCTTTCTGAGCCCTTCATTCCCCTTAGAGTTCACCCTCTCCCATGTTTGCACTCTTTGAAAAGTATAAGAAAATAATTTCCTTTTCTAGAGTCCAAGAAAATGCCCCTAGAAAAAGGTATTCCCTGTAGGCTGATTCAGCACCAAAACCACTAACTCACAGACATCAGTAGATCACTTCTAAAGGTGAGCCACAAAAGTAATTAAAGGCTAGGTAGATTGTAAACACTACTCCTTGTTCTGTATCTGTCCGGTAGACAGAGATCCGTCTCTACCATGATCAAGTAAGCATGCTGTAAAAATACTAAATTAATCAGAATCAGAAAAATCTTCCTGAAATGGATAAGAAGTTTGTAATTAACTTGAATGCAGTCCTGGCTTCCACTCTTTTCTTTCTGATCAAAAGAGGTTTCAACTATTCAGTTGGAAGTTTCTGATGAGGGGCATTTGCAAAAATTTCTAGGCATCTTTGTACAGAATGCAATCCATCAATTTCTCCAGACAAGCAGGAATTCTTTTAGTTACTGTACTCTCTACACCTGCTACCATGAAAGTTGACTAATTTTTCTGTTAAAGCTTTCTTACTTCAAATGTTTACGATCTCATGGCACTTGCTTGAAAGATACACAGAAATGTATAGAAAACTACCATTATATCAATCCTCTATCAAATTCTCAGACTAGACAGAAGAAAATAGGAATTATTTTCTTTAAATAGCACAAGATTGAATAATAATACCATTCATTTCTCTTATAATTGTGTTCTGCTTTTCTGAACAATTAGATGTACTTAGGATTTCAAGCAGTTTTCTAGAAGCATGAGGGTTAAAAATGAAGACTTTACTTTTGAAGTGCAATTAAGACGGCAAGCAAACAACCCCAGCTTCAGCTGGCATAAATCAGCTCAGTCATACCAGTGGAATTACAACCTATGCTGAATTGTTTCAGTTAATAATCAAAGGTTCTTTCACTTTAATTTCTTCCTCTCTTCTAGGCTTGTCCTGATTTTAGATGTTTAATTCCTCTTCCCTCTTTGCTTCTTTGGTCACTCAGGAGGAGAGGCTACTGGGAAAATTGTGCTGGGCACCATCCTTGGACAGATGCAGTCCCTTCAGTGTCCACTTATATGGACCTGATGGTCTGTAAATTCATTTTCTCATCTTATTTATTCTATGACTTGAATTTGCCAATGGCATTTTATAGCCTCAAGTAATGCAACTGTCCAACATTATTTTGGTGCACATTTTCCAAAGCAGCAGAGCAGTGTTAAGTGAAAGACCAATTTTACGTTAGCAGTCATCTGTTTTAAACTGAGTGCTTCAATTTGTAATTTCCTATGCTATTCTACTGGTGTTTAATTTTGTTCAATATTTGTGTTGAAAATATCCAATTTCACGTATTCCAGAACAGAAATGATTTCTACATAGGTTTAAAAATTCCAATTACAATACAATTTTAAAGAGTCCAATAGTGTTTAAAGGGTTGGCTCACTGCAGACCCTTTTTTTAATTCTCTTTTTCTTTTAGAAAAAGCAAATTCCAGTTGTGAATTGTGACCTGTAAGGGAAAGGAAATAGATATCAAATCTTTGTTCTGGGCTCAATAAACTACAAGTGCAATCTACAGCTTATGAAGGGGAATTCTTTCCATGGATTTTTTTTCTACTTTACCAGACAGAAACAATTTTCTGATTTATTATTCTTTCCTTTCCAGAGGTTCTGTTTCAGCAATAGACTAGGCTCTGCTCATTGCCACACAAGGATCACAAAACACTTGCAGTCCTTGAGCTCATGATTTATGCAAGATAATGCCTTTCAAACATGTGCAGCACTTTCCAGCATAGGACTGATGACAACATCTAGAGGAAGAGCAAGCAGGAGCAGTGACATTTAACAGGAGACAACAGGAGAAAATACAGCCCTCACTTGATGGCATCATCTGGCCAAGAGGGCAGAGCAGAGTGAAAAGCATCTCTGCCACTATGGTTCTTCAAAAGCAGAGTGTTCTAGGAAAAAGCAGAATATTCTCTGCCTCAGATCCCATTTTTGCATCCTACACTGTGCATAGGCTACATCAGAGGGAAAAGGATAGATACTACATTCATAGAATCATAGAATCATAGAATCATAGAATCATAGAATCATAGAATCATAGAATCATAGAATC
>JAPSGF010000004.1:7272791-7286113 GCA_035772895.1 Perdix hodgsoniae | reverse complement strand
TAGAATCATAGAATCATAGAATCATAGAATCATAGAATCATAGAATCGCCTGGGTTGAAAAAGACCACAGTGATCATCTAGTTTCAACCCCCCTGCTATGTGTAGGGCCACCAACCACTAGACCTGCCCAGAGCCACATCCAGCCTGGCTTTGAATGCCTCCAGGGACTGGGCATCCACAACATCCTTGGGCAACCTGTTCCATTCATCACCACTCTTTGTATGAAAAGCTTCCTCCTAATATCTAACCTAAACCTCCCCTGTCTCAGTTTAAGACCATTACTCCTCGTCGTATCACTGTCCACACTCGTAAACAGCCATTCCCACTCCTGTTTATACACTCCCTTCAAATATTGAAAGGCCACAATGAAGAGTCTTCTCTTCTCCAAGCTAAACAAGCCCAGTTCCCTCAACCTTTCCTCACTGGAGAGGTGCTCCATCCACTGATCTTCTTAGCGGCCCTCCTCTGGACCCACTCCAAGAGCTCCTCTTCCTGCCTGAACTGGGGGCCCCAGGGCTGGACACTGTACTCCAGATGGGGCCTCACAAGAGCTGAGTAGAGGGGGACAATCACCTCCCTCTCCCTGCTGGCCACTCCTCTTTTAACGCAGCCCAGAACATAGTTGGCCTTCTAGGCCAAGTCAGGTGTCCCCAACTGACCGGTCATTCCCATGACCTCATTCCTTCAGTCATCTGGGCCAGTGAACAAAGACAGCTGTGCAAGAGTGGTGTATGATAACCCAACAGTGTGAGATAGTAAGTCTCTGAACAAGGCACTGATAACACAGCTTTTCACTTTCCTCCTCCAGAGAGCCTTGATCCCTCTTAAAATGGCACAAAAAGGGACCTCCTGAACCACCAGGGGAATATAAGAAATGCCAGTGCAATACAGTGTCTGTACAGGAACACTTAGGAATACTGGGAGAAATGACAAAATAAACTACAGATCTTCTTGCAACATTTACCTAAGTAGACTATTATCACCCATGCTACATATAGCCAGGCTGTTATTAAAATTCATTTCTTATCTAAAACACTATATTTTTACAGTGTGTCATTTTACCTCTTTCCTAAAACATTTGGTTATTTAGATATACTTAAATTCCTGAATCATATCACCTTTGCAACATCATCCTACTGTCCTTTGCTTTTTTGATTGCATGGTGAGAATAACACAATTTTTATATTCCCTCCTGCAAATCTGTCTTCTGTCAGTATTAAAGTATTAATGTTTCAAACATACTTAGATAAAATTGGTCATCAAAGGAAATGTAAGACTGCAGAAAACATTTAAAGCACGCTCATGAAATCTGCCTCCCTTACCAAATTTTCAGTCCAAGTTTTTAACCACAACAAAATGCCATATAGGTTCAGTCTGAAAGGTTACTCAACTTAGTTTTTGGCTGCCCAATGGATGTTATCTGTAGATGCTTGGGGTGAAAGTAAGAAAAGAAACTGTCTCTGATCTGATTACTGGAAGATAATTTTGAGCCAATTCACCAGTTTGTTATTCCCACTTACCCCTCCACTTAAGTACAGTTCATCTATCATCTTGTTCCCCTGTTACTCAGTACTGTGATATCACATTTCACCTTCTTACTGTCATCTTCACCACTGAGTATCCCAAATCACTTTCAGACTTCATCACCTATTCTTCTCACAAATCATGCGAGCAGTCTGCAGTAATGCATCTCTCAGGGACCTCTATGAATAACCTTGCTCCATTGTTAGAAGATTTTGTTCTTTATCTTCAGCAGGTATTTACCGCAAAGGGTCTTCTTAGGTGGTGAGTTTTTTAAGACTTTTAAAGGTTTTTTTAAGACTTCTGGTGAATGACTTTCCTGAAAGATTGTAGAAGGTCCGTATATACTATGTGGATCTGTAACATTGCTTGCAAAGAGCTCTAACAGAATTGTGAGACGTGACTCTCATTCATTATGCATACATTTCTTATTCCTTCTTGTAATACATTATCCATAATCTGTTTATGCTATTCTTTATTAGTTTTATTTTACCGAAGCATGAAAATTAGACCCACAGGTCTACATTTTCCAAGACCATTTTTTCAGTGATCAATATTATCTATGTCAATTTTATTTCTTTGGTATTAATGATGGTTTAAACTATGTATCATTATCACAGGTAATAACTTAGCAATTTGACTTGTGATTCCTGGTGATCTCTAGAGTTCGCCTTCCTCCACCTGAAAACCTGAAATGTAAATATCTGTGAGAAATTCTGTTATGGTTTACACAACAGCTTGAAGAATGTTTTGATCTTTAATTTTTTGTTTTTAAAAACTCTTTTTCAAGGTTTATGTGCAAGATAGTATGTTCTCTTGCCAGCAAAAGGAAAGTACATTATGCCCTTTTCTTGATGGCATCACCTGGCCAGCTGCTAACCACTAGTGGTGCACAGGTGCAGATCAATGCTGGACTCCTCACCATGTCCAGCCAATCTTCTCCCAGTGGAGAGCACCTTAGGATAGGAATAATTTAATGGCCTCTATTCATCTGAATGCTTTCCTTCTGGGGACATTGCCAGTCATTTAACACTACACCAAAAAATATGTATACAATCTATACATTATGCTGCTCAATCCACATTACCTGAAACATCAATAAAGCATATGTCTGTCAAGGACTGAAACTGTATCTGTCCTGTAGATATTCTGCTGTACTTTCTTGTACTAAAGGAATCTTGTTCTATAACAGCATATCAGAAAAACAAATTTAATTTATAGATAATTAATGTATATTCTATGGAGTAAGTAATTTGAGAAACATGAGTTCCATGGTAACAACATTTGAGGAGCAGGTAAAAAAAAAAAAAAAAAAAAAAAAAAGCTCATTTTTAATGAGAAAGGGTAGTGGAGCCTTCTGCTGGGGCACAGTCCCACATTCTGATGCAAGATATTTCAACTTTTTGACAGCTAATCTGGATTCTTGCATTGCATTATCAGGACTACTAAAAACCAAGAGAAAGTCTAATAAGCTCATAGATGCAGATTTAAGCAAGGCTAAATGTGTCACTAGAAAATACTATGAGAGAATCCTCCTGGAGTGATAACTCTGAGAATTAGATGCACTAACAAAATCTTTCAGTCTCTGACTTCCATCTCTTAGTTAATCTTTTCCAGTGCTAACGCACAACTTTGCCCTACCTACACACTCTTCTTTAGTAAATACATTACTGGCTATGTCAGGGAAAGAACAGATGTAAATTCAGGTTCATATCTCCCACAAAGGGATCTAGACAGTCTATAGCTTTACTATAGATACTAACTCCACATATTTTCAGACAGCATAGGAGAGAACATTCTGGACTTTTCCCAGCTTTTTTTCAGTGTTTCCCTCAGGTTTCTTATTGTTCCCAAACCAAATTTATCTGTTTTTAATTTTAATTGTCCTGCAAAACCTGTCACTCAGGGAGAAGAAATAATTCATAGCTGCTATGTTGTTTAATGTCTTTGCCAATCAAAACACGCAGACTGCCATTTACTGGCAATGTGGTTTGATTCATGCCATTTGGCTCCTTTGTTAGGTCCCTCTGGCTTATAAAGGAAAATTCACACCAGGGAAGAAAACCATTGAGCCATTAAATATTTATTTGAATATTTAAAATTTTGGCTGCAGAGAATGGTCTAGGGAGAGTTCCACATTCAACAAGAGGGCTCACTGAAACCATGCCTACAGACATAGCTCTCGCAATTTGCTGATAGACTTGCTGAACACCTCTATTTAAAAGAGAGATATAACTCACAGTTATGAGAGACAAATATAAACAAATATCTTCTAATTTTGGTTTGCAAGGTGATGCTGGTAGAATAGGAAAATGGATTGCCAATCATATGACTTATAGTGATGTGATGAGGAAATTATTCACCTCTTATTCATTCAGACTCTGGGTAACAAGCTTGAAGTTAAATGCAATCATCCAGAACATGAATGGAAGTGAAGTGTGACCTGTCATGTCTCACACATTGAGAAATTTTACATTCAGATGACTCGTTCTCTTAGGATTGTTTTGCATTGGACTGAACCTGTTCATTTCCAAAGAAGCTGTGTTTGGAGCATAAGCTCAATGATCTGGCCAGAGTGCTGGCAGAGTTACAGCAGGTGCTATGGACTCTACGTGTCACAGGTAATATGGTCTCTCTCTGTCCCTCCTCCTTTGTGTAATTTCTATTAGCTAAGGCAGCAAACTTTATGTGCCCTCTTATGCCACTGTCTCCTGCCATGAAGCAAAAACAATTTTAGAGGAGAAAAATTTTTTTTTCCATCTTTCAACTGAAAAATATTTTTACCATAAATATTATTACAACATTCAGAAGAGAACTTAAGGAAAACCATCGAATCAAAACTCAGTCAGGAAATACAGTAGAAGAGTAGTTTTTGATCCTTCTACGAGTTTTCATTTTGAATGAGGCCTTAAATACATAAAAGCAGGCAAAATGTATTACTTTTATGATTGTGTTTATTTACTAAACTAAATGGTTAAATCTCTCAGAAATATTATGTTCATAAGATGGAATCATGTAAATGAGTGCAGTGTTTGGAACTGGAAGTGGTTTGTTCAGAATTGGGAAGGTCTTCTCGAAAGACTTTACTGGTTTGTATAGATGAGAAATAAAAATATTGTGATGACATGAAACATTCTTTCTTTTACCCCTGTTTCCACATAAGTTCTAAGCAAAAGTTTGTTTTATACATGACTGAATACTACAAAATATTCTATACAAACTTGAACTGACATAAGTGAGAAATAGAGGATAATTCCTGTGAGTTTTTGAAGTTTCAAATCTCTTTTCCCTACAAGTGTTTTCTTATTAATCATGAGGAAACGTCTGATAAGAGAGTCATTCCCTGAAATAATCAACACCCGTTGGTTACAATGCTCAGTTATTCTTAGAAAATCAAGATTGATTTTCCAAGAAAATAGACCAGATGTTGGTTGCTGGCACCAGTGAGTTCTTGGTCTCACAGCTGACAATGCCCACAGAAATTGTCAGTTTTGTGCTAGACTGACTGATCAAATAATAAAAATGTACTGTATTCAAGGAGTCATTACCACACACTTAGTCATATTCATAATGCCATGCTGGCACAGCTGTGTACCAACGCAAATACTGTCTTTCAAAAATTACGTTAAAATAAAAATCCCTCACTCAACAGAATGAAAAGTTTTTTCAATTTGATTTTATTCTTGGCAAAGGTCTTGCCTTTAGTATGCCAACAAATAACTAAGTTTAAGTACGTTAAATAAGATTTCAAGCTTCTTAGTTTCTTCATCATTAAGGACATAGCAAATTGAAATTGGAAATACTCCCTACTGCCTTAAAACATCTCATCAATCACAGACTTGCATGTATGTGTGGACATTTTTTTCTTTTCCTTCCAAAGAGAAATGTTGGCTAAACAGATCATCTGCCTTGAGCCAATTATCTCCCCAAAGGAATCTGTTGCTTATTGGAGTGAAATGAAACTACCAGTTTCCAGCAAATATTTGTGAAAAGGGAATAGGAATAAAAACTATTTGTAACTGCTTGATCAATTTAAACACTTGCATAAGTCCTTCTCTTTCTCCAAAATGGCAATAATTAAACATTCGAGTCTCTCAATGGTAGTTCTTTCTTCTTACTGCCTAACATTTCAGACTAGGGCTATAAATACTTAACATGTTCAACATATGTCATAAAATAGTCTCCATCCTTGAAAAGAACTTGCAAACACTTAGGGACCTAATTTGTAGAAAATGAGCAAGATACACAGGAAGCAGACATATTTGTTTCATTCTGGTTACCAATTGCACTTGAAAGAGCAATAAACTCAATGTGGAATGGGAAAGAAGCCTTAGTGCAGGATGTAGCATCTGGCTCACTTGAAGAATCAAATCCTTCTCTAGGACTTAGGACTCTAAACAATATTCTGGACAAAGCTTCATGTTTCTTCTACACTGTGTTTTCTGAGTTAATAAAAAATATGATCTAAAAAAAAAATAAGGACAAATCAGAAATGTAATTCTTCCATCTTTTTGGAGGAAAATAATAAAAGAGATAATTAAAAATATTTTCTGTGGTCTTTTGAGAAAAAAATAAGACATGGATACAGGCAATACTGAACACAGATGAGAAGCATAGAGACTCCTTTGTGTCACATCACATTTCCATAGCTTGTGTCAGTCACCCGGGCATATAGGCATTTGCCTCTGGGTGCTCCAAGGCTCCCCAAGCCTTGATCATACCAAGTTTCCCAGCACACACCTCATTCACAGGCCCACTACGATCCACAAACAGGTGACCCTGGCTAAGAAGCACAGCATGGCTTCCACTATGTATTTCTACAGTGAGAAGTGAAGGATCCTTCTCAGACTTGTACCCATTCTGGCAATTAAAGCACATGGGAAATGGGATATCATATATCAAAGTCTATTGGCTTGAAGAATATGAGGACCATTTTACTTCAGCTGAATTCAAGTTCTATGTGACCCAACCTCCCGAGGACTATTCTGCCTCAGACTAGGAAATCTGGAGATTCTATATTTGATCCTGGACCTTTCCCATGCAACCCATCAAGAAGTTTCACCTCCCTTTACCCATTAAAATCGTGTTTTTGTTTTCTTGGTCTCCTAGCTATTTCCTCTGGTTGATTACTCCATTCATACCCACGGCTTCAGTATTCCAAGGTGAAGATAGAGTGAAATGATCAGATGGAGGTGTTTGCTGCTGCTGCTGTTGTCAGCATCCTGGGCTCTGTCCCATCACTGCCACTCCGGCTCTTGCTTTAGAAAGCCATCCTGATTTATCAACTGCAAGGGAACTGAGATAACTTCCAGGTAGTCAAACTGAGTGCCCCACAGACATTTTCTACTTAAATATTTCAGTGAGAACAACAAGCAGTGGCCAGTACTTGTGTTCTTTTTGGACAAATTTTTGAAAATACCTAGATCTCCAGCCACTGATAATTTCATAGAAGAGTTCCCCGCCACACTTTAGCATGTCTTGAAAAAACTCTTACCACTGCTACAGCCAAGTCTTTGGAAAATATGTTGCCTTCCCATTTTCTATCAAGAAAGGGCCACCTCAGCCCTCCACAGCATAAGGATTCACACTTTTTTTTTTTTTTTTTTTACCAAAGACTGTTAATCTTGCTAAAGATAGAATTATGATAGTAGACAATAATCATCTCAGCCACAACTCTCCTACCTACAGCTAGATATGTTCTAAAATTCTTGTTTTTCAAGGATATATGCATTGTTACACAGACAGTACTGATTACTTCTCAGATGGTTTTACCACAAAGAGATTGACACAATGATCACAGATAGCTAAAGGAAATTTGCAGGTATTTGGTTGTAAACTCCATTCCAGAACTGCTCTGATTTTTGAAAACTCCATTGCCTAGTGCACTCACCACAACCATTCTCCCTGTCAACAAGCACATCCAGTCAGCTCCCTGTCCAACCAAGCCAACAAGGCAAAAGTGCAATTGAGTCAACGTTCAAATAACCATTCTAACACATCATTTCATGATCTGATCGTTAATTCTGCATGAATAAAGGTTTGATGAACTCACTATTCAGCATATTACCCTGTCTGGGACAGCTGAGTTGAGATTTCCAACTTTCTGATGAGGAACAGGAGAGAAGTGGCCACCTATCTCACTCTACTTTAACTCAAATTTGCTCTTTTAGTTGGAAATCCTGCTCATCGCATAGTTTTTCAGTAAGCATATTTGTCTTCCTTTCCTTTCTTTAGTTAGTGTATTTCCTAAGCTTCTAGGAAGTGCAGTGGTTTTGTTTGATACAGTTAAGAAATTTGAAAGTCCTTTTACAACTGCACATAGAATCATCAAGTAACCCTTTGGGGGCCAGAGTTGGAATACATGAATTCCTCCTAAACATTTTTTTAGAAGTTTTTTACTCTAAGTTTGACAAAACACCGAAAGATTTTGCACAGAAAGGCTGTGGAGATTCAGTCACTGCAGATAGTCAAAATACACCTGAGCACAGCCCTAAGCTCCTCGTTCCAGCTGAGTCTGCTCTGAGCTGGGGGAAAAAAAGAGATTATTTGCAAAGCTTCCTTCCACCTCAGCCATTCTGGGACTCTGTTTTACATTAATCATTTCCTGTACACAGGATACAAGAAAATATGGTGTTAGTCTTTCACAACTTAAGATGTTTCACTAACAGCCCCAGTCAGGGCTTTGCCTCTTGCATGGCATTGGAGCTGGGGCCTTGGTTGCAATTTGGTAACAGAAACAGCTTCCCAAGGAACTGGCAGGGAGGGCTGTGTGGCAACACTGTAACAAAAACATAAAACAATTGGATGTAATGATTTTGAAGTCTCCACTATTTCAGAATGCAAAGCATATGTTAAAGAAGTTTTAAATTAAAAAAAAAAAAAAAAAAAAAAACTTCTGCATATTCGCCACTTCAAAGAAAAAAGAAAAAAAAGGTTGATTTTAATTTTCCAGCCTAAAAATGTTTTTCCTGCTGCCATCAATGAAAAATGCATTAGCAAAAACAAATTTCCCATGGATCTTTGATGGCATCTGAAAGTAAGAGAAATTGCTGTTTCTATTCAGATTTTGGTTTCCATGACGCAAGTTGTCTCTGTCAATGATGTTATACCACCATTTCCACAGCATGTATTTATCCAGCAATCACATATCCTGACTGAGTTGTAAAATCCAATGAGTTCCTTCTACATCCTACACAAAAATGTCAGGGTCACTTGCATTATGAGATTATAATTACAATTCCTTGCACATAGTTTGCTTCTATATTTATAATGGAAATGTAATTCCCCAACTCATCCCTCAAAATGTCCACTAAGATATTAGATAGTAATTTTATACACTTAATATGATACTTCTATTATACCAGAACATTTTTGGTAACACTTGTGTTTAAATGACCTGAAATCACTCACAGCACATTTTAATACTAAGTAAGGATGATCACCATTATAATGAAAACCATGAAATGAGTCTCACTTTCTGCCTTAGAAGAGGACAGTAATTTGGTAAACAATGTACCCCTGAAGTGAAACAGTTTTCAAAGATATATTCAACAAGACTAAATGCCTGGTTCTGCATTTGTGTCATAATAAGCTCATACAGTGTCATAGGCTTGGAAAAGGGTCGCAGGCAAGTTGCTGAGCAAAAAAGGGCCTGGGGATGCTGGTGAACATCCAGCTGAACATGAGCCAACAATGTGCCTGCTGGATGGCCAAGAAAGCCAATAGCATACTGATCTGTGTCAGAAATAGTGTAGTCAGCAGGACTAGGGAAGGGACTGTTCCCTTGTATGAAGCAGTGGTGAGACTGCGCCTCAAGTACTATGTTTGGTTTTGGGCCCCTCACTACAAGGACATTGAGTTTTTGGAATGCATTAAGAGAAGAAAGAACGAGGAAATTGAGGAAGGGACTGGAGAACAAGAATTATAAGTGGCTGAGGGAACTGAGATTGTTCAGTCTGGACTGAAAGGAAGTTGTAGGAAGGTGGGGTAAATTTGATAAGTAATCACCTTTTTCCCCCATATCTGTAGTGTTGTGGTTTGGGGTTTTTTTTGTTTGTTTTTTTGTTTGTTTGTTTTGTTTTGTTTTGTTTTTCTCTTGCCTACTATATTTAGTAGTTCTGGAAAATAATTTCTTTCTATTTATTTGCATTCCCATCTGTGAACTAGAATTGCTGATGCTGATGAATAGAATTTAGAACAAAGTTCATTAAATACTGCTAGTCTAATCTTGCAATCCCTAAATGACTAAGAGTTTCTTTAAAAATCAATGAATGTACAACTCTGTGACTTTCTTGTCAAGAAAATGTTTGATTTTAAGAATGTTGGCTCTATGTTATTAGTAGTTGCATGTACACCACCATACATAAATCATCCAGTGACCTATGCAAGGCAAACAATATTATTTTTTTTTACTGTAATGTCCATACCCATTACATTCTACTGATCTGTTAATATTTATTTGATAATAAAAATAAAGTGGCATAGTTTCTATAAATTATCCTTGCCATAGAATGTGGCTGATTCTATAAGCCTAGTACTCACATAAATATTTCAGCAATCTACACTGACTTAATCCTTAAACTAAAATCAAGGAAGATAAAAAACTTTCTGGTTAATCATCTGAGCTTCCATTCAATTCAGTACTCCCAGAGATACCACTTTGCAGCATGCCATGATGAATTTTGTATCCTGTTCAACAGTAATAAAAATTCATTTTGAAAATTTCTTACTGACAGAGAAGGACTGATGTACAAAGTAAACGTTTTCTATGTTATTATGCTAGCCCATGACATCAGAGGCAGATGTAGGTTTTTGTAGCTTAGAACTTGTTATATCAAATAATGTTTCTGTGCTTTTTGCATCTGTTGTAGTTTCCATGGAAATAAATAGAAGGCGTTACTTTTGGAGTGACCTTCATACAAGAGAAGGAACTCAGCATTCAGTATTTTTCCAAGTAAAACCTTTCAAGGACTGCTCTAGTGTTGGTTAAAATGTATGATGTCCTTCCATTGACTGCAGATGAGTTTCTTTTGGTTTTTATGAGTGATATAAGGATCAACAAAATTAAGACTTCTTTCAACAAATAACAGACTGAGAAATTAGAAGTCAGCACTAATATGATTCAGCAGGGTTTTTCTAATAATTTGAATGGGAAAATTTGAAAGAAGTATTTGTGTTTGTATTATACTTTCACTTCTCATTACTTCCTTAACGTTCTTTTCTCTTGAAGCTTTCCAGTGCTTGAGAAACATTAAGCAAAGTTAATAGAATAAAAAATACAGAAAGTTACTATCTGAATCTAAGCCAAATATCTGAATTACAAACTGATTGCAAAAATTAGGAGACAGATAGAGATTTCTCTAATTTTGTTCTAAGTTCCTGAACTTAGTTTGGGTTATGTGGTGATGTATGTATGTTAAAAAAATTAAAAAATAAAAATAAAAAAATAAAGGAACATGGACACTCTGCTAAAAAAGGCTACATACAGTTTTATAATTTGAAGAGTGAGATCCCAAGTTGGCAAATAATAGTCTTTAAATTTCATGTTGGCAAGCTCACATATAATGCAAATTGATTTTTATCTGTTTGGAACAATTTTAGTTATCATTAATTTTAACAGCTTTGGTACTATAGAGATTGCTTTAACAATACCAAAAGCCACTTGTGTATTGTTTGTGCACAGAAAACTTATTTGGCCTTGCTTTTAAAGATCTGCCTTTAGTAAGACTAATAAAGACCATCTCTATTACGCAGGTGCACTGCAACAGGAACTGACAGGAAGCAAAACTAAATTTCTAGGATTTGTGGTTGCAGGATGACCAGTAATGCCACTGGCACCCAGACTTTACCAGGGATGTAGGTGCCTGTGACCCCACAGACTTTCCTTCTAACTAGAAAATGCATTTATTTTGGAAGCACAATCCTCTATTTTTAGCCAACTATTTTTAAAAAATATTGAACCACAAGAATAATTTCTGTCTTCTGCTAAAGATTTGCAGATCTGTTCAGCAGAATAGATCTAAAGTCACAGAAAAACACTTTTAATCAATCCATTCACATTTACTTACAAAATAAAATAGTAGATCTTTAACTGTCCGTGCAGTTGATCTGGTACATCATCATCTAGGATATGATTCCCAATGATTTGTTAAAAATGATCTAAATATGATTTTTGTTGCAGTGATTGCTATTGAAAAGATGTCAACATCCAATATCCTCTGTTGGAGGAGGAATTTATTTGAATTTTTATAAGGAATGTTCTACTGCTTCCAAGATAATGAATCCTCATTTCTTACTTTTCTTTGCAGAAATCAAGATACTCGAAAGGAGCTACACTGAAGTTTTTATATATTATAAATGGAATTGGACAGATAGGAATGTGATGGGTGAACTCTTCAGCGGACGAACAACTGGCTGCAGGATAGAGTCTAGAGAGTGGTGGTCAATGGCTCAATGTCTGTATGGAGATTGGTGATGAGTGGTGTCTCTCAGGGATCAGTGTTAGGGGTCAATACTCTTTAATATCTTCATAATGACATTTACAGTGGGATCAAGTGCACCATCATCAAGCTTGCTGCTGACACCAATGGGGTGCAGTCAATACACCAGAGGGATGGGATGCCATCCAGAGAGACCTAGTCAGGATTGAGCAGTGGGCCCAGGTGAACATCAGGAGGTTCAAAAAATCCAAATGCAAGATTTTACACCTAGTTTGAGGCCATGGTGGATGGGAAGCTTGGAAGCCAGCAATGTGTTCTTGCAGCACAGAAAGCCAGTTGTATCCCAGGCTGCAACAAAGGAAGTATGGTCAGCAGGTCAAGGGATGTGATCCCACCCCTCTACTCTACACTGGTGAGGCCTCACTGGGAGTACTGCATCCAAAAGTGAAGTCCTCAGTACAGGAGAGACATAGACCTGTTGGAGCACATCCAGAGAAGGGCCACAGAAATTATTAATGGAATGGAACACCACTTTTATGAGAACAGGCTGAGAGAGCTGGGGTTGTTCAGCCTGGAGAAGAGAAGGATGCGAGGTGACCTGATAGCTGTCTTTCAGTATCTAAAGTGGAACTACAGAAAAGAAGGGGGCAGGCTCTTCAGTAGAGTTTGTGGTGACAAAACAAGGGGAAATGGCTTCAAGCTCAAAGAAAGTAGATTCAGGTTAGATATAAGGAAAAAATCTTTTACAGTGAAAATGGTGGAACAGGTTGCCAAGAGATACAATGAATGCACCACCCCTTAAGATTTTCAAGGTGAGGCTGGATCAAGCTCTAGGCAAACTGATGTCCCTGTTCTTTGCAGGGGAGTTGGACTAAATAGCCTTCAGAGGTCCCTTCAAACTCTAAGGATTCTATGATTCTATTAGTTAGCCAGCAACAGCAAAATCAAATGATGCAGTTGCAGAAACTGTATGGGACGTATAAAGATGAAGTAGTAATATGTAATAGTCAAGTGCCACTGCAGTTTTTCCCAATAAACCTTCCTATTTTTGATGGTTGATTCATTGTAAGGGAATATATAAAAAAAAAAAAAAAAAAAAAAAAAAAAAGAGGGATGAGGTTTCCCAAAAAAAACCACACCATTGTCTATGGAAATCTGGCTGCCAGGATGTTCCCCTTGCCAGACCTGCTTAGATGTACTCTATCAAAGCATACCTTTGGTTATCAGAAATCACTTTGTAACTTTGGAGTGTAAATTCCTAGCTAAGAAATTCCCAGCTTGCTTTTTAAGGCAAGGTTTGCTAATTGTGCACTTCGAGGATAGCAGAAAGCGTTTCTTAGTGTCTAATGCAAAGCATATGAT
>JAPSGF010000004.1:7218507-7272691 GCA_035772895.1 Perdix hodgsoniae | reverse complement strand
AGGGAGGAAGGGAGGAAGGGAGGAAGGGAGGAAGGGAGGAAGGGAGGAAGGGAGGAAGGGAGGAAGGGAGGAAGGAAATAGAGAGTACAACAAAATTTTGTAACTTACAGTTGGATTGCTATGATGTTGTCCAGTGTCTTAAACTTGCATTTACTAGATCTGATTATTTTTATACTCACTGGAGGTACTGTAGATTTTTAAAAATATAAGTGCTGCAAGAAGCCATCTACTGATGCTGTGCTTCAGAAAGATAATTCCAGAAGGATAATATGTATGAAAAACAGTTTAGCAACCTAATCTCCTGGATCATTTTCATGAGGTTCTTGGTGAATATCTCTCATTCAGCAAACAAAAACAAAAAAACAAAAGGAAATGTAAATTGCCCTGAGAAAACATAATGCAGTCCCAAAGATGCTGCAGAAAATAAGTGTGCATCTTAATGTCTGTTAAGTCACAGGTGATTCTTCAGCCTTGGAAATGTGAATGTGCTGTGCTGAATCAGAGAAAGGAAAATGGAAATGTATTGTCTATTGCCTTGTCAGTAATAAGCTAGACTAACAGGCTACATTATAAAATAACTCAACATGACCAGAATTTATGCAATGGGCAGTTAAAGAAGATCTTGAGCAATGACTTCTGTGAGTAATGAGTTTTGAGCTGACACAAAACAAACTGTTCTCAAGCAATTTCTCTTGTTCACCTACCACGATTTCCCATTCCCTTTCCAGTACACCAGGCAAGACTGCCAGCAGGCTCCTTAAAGAAAAATAAAAGCTATTGCTAGAATCCTGTTTATTAAATGCAATGAAAGTTATGACCTTAACTTCAAAGTAATCAAGATTTTCCACTGAAACTGATGTCTAGATTACTTTTGAAATTTGCAGTCCTAGGATGATATGAGGTGGTTAATACTTATTATTTATGTCAAAGAACAACACACATATAAAAAAATTCTCCAACTTTTACTGGTAGTAAAAGTAGTGTTCTGCAGCATTACCTGCATAAGTATTTAACTTCTTTGCATGCTCATTTGATAAAATCCACTGGCAAACAGAACAGCAGAAAACTACAAATGATTGCAGAGTAGCATTTTAACCTTAATACACATCAAGTCACTGCTTGGATGCTCTGACTTACGCCATAGAACTGAATGGAACAAGAAGATGCCATGTATTCAAATGGCAATTGCTTGTGCATGGTTGATTCCAGTTGACTGCAAAGCGTAGTCAAGTTCCCCATCAAGGCTTAGTACCTGTGAGGAAGAATATAATGCAGTATGTGGATACTGAGGAGCATCATATTTGAGAAGAATGACATGGGAGATAAAAATTGCTAATTTCCTTTTGGCCTCTTTTTTCTAATGAAGCTTACTCTCAGCTGCACTGTGTAGTTTGGAATATTCAAGCATACTCTTGACATAATGCTGAGGGACTGAGCTTGTGACTGGGTTCACACATGGAGAGAGATAGGATGGATCAGTCTTTCTAAAGCACTTATTCTCTTAAGCAAGCCTAGCAAAAGATGTATTAGGAAATATATAGTGCTGCACTCAGATTGTGTCTTTATGAGCTACACATACACTACAACAGAGGCTGAAGCTGTCCATGGAAAACTAATATTTGAGTACATCCCTACATTCTAATGTAACTGTAACATGGCAGATATAAAGGGAGTTGAACTAAAGCTAAGTGATCCACATCAGGTCAACCATTTACTGTATTTTAAGATTTGTCATCTCACTGTTTCTTTAATGAAATCTTCTCAAATGAAATAAATTCTTTGCTTAGATAAAATTATGTAAATGATTCATAACAACATATCTGTCATCTGTATTTGTACTCAACATGTTGCCACAGGTGCCAGCTACAGGCAGCACTCATTGCCTTGTGTGCTACATTTTTATTTAAAGGTCAAGACAGAAGGAAAAGCATTATAATGGTCTGGCTGACTGAAGTCAGATGTTATACTTTCCAGATTCATTAGATAGCATTACATCACAGGATACAGTCAAGCAAAGCCTGAATCGATCTTACTTGACTGCATTTTAAATGAATGGAAAATGACTGCATGTTTTGCTAAGGAACAGAAATAATGGCATGTCAAAACTGTGATTTCTATGAAGATTTATGTTTTAATAGTACTTCTTTTCAGTTTAAGTGCTTCAGTTGTGGTCACAGAATCTGAAAAATGAAGACCCTTTTGCAAGATGACTTTTCATGCAAGTGTAAGAAAATACTGGTTTCTTGTAAGGATATTCTTGCAAAACATATCTTCAGAAAATTGGCTTATTCAAGGGATGTGAAGAAGATACAGCACCTCAGCTGACTACTGTGACTGCCATAATAATATATGGATTTTTGAGGGTGCTCTGTGCAATAAGGAATACACTATATACATTTATATATTTATATTAATAGAGACTCCTCCAAATCATAGAATTATAATAGCACAGATTGCTTTAAGTTGGAATAGACCTTTGAGACCACCTAGTTCCAACCTCCTACCATAGGCAGGTACATCTTTCACTAGATGAAGTTGCTCAAAGCCCCATTCAGTGTGACCTTGAAAGCCTCCAGCTTGTGCAGCAGACACAATTTCTCTGGGCAACTTGGTCCAGTGCCTTACCAATACACATACAAATACACATCTAGCTAGGAAAGAGGAGAATGATTTTTTCTTAAATAAAATCCAACATTTTTCTTTCAAGGAAAATATATCTTATTTTGAAATTGAGGATGCAGCAATCCTCAATCACAGTGTATGGCAGAGGTTCATATGGGAAAAGTCAGGTAATGAGAACCATTTCACTGCCAAAAAACATACACTCATTCATTTTGGGATTTTATGCTTTATATTTGTTTTGCTGTTCCCTCTCCAAATAAGTCTTGACTAGAATGGGTGAAAAGATGAAACAAAATGTCCTCTTGTCATGTTCTATGAGTAAATTTAAGTTGCATAGGATCTGTATATATAAGGTTAATGTTATCTCTTCTACTCCTTCCCTGTCTCCATTTGAGATTATCCCTTCTCCAAAACAGATTACTCAAGTAGCCAGACTAGTGCACACTCAGGAAAATATGATATATTTTATTTGATTAAATATTTTTAATATAAATATATATATATTTATTAAATAAGTTTGATTATATGATTAAAGCAGAATCTGAGTCCACAAATCTAGCTATCAGTCACAAAGTTTGTGCCTAAAAATAAATGAAGGCATACCAATACAGAGCAATGCTTGCTCTGGAATTGGAAAAATTAGACCATGCAAGGGGAGGTACTGCATCTCTCAGCCCTACTATTCTGAGCTTTTTCAGAAGAGAACCTGAAGAAGAGAAAGAATGTAAATAGGTCAGTGGAAAAAGAAGAGTCCTGTAGAACTACTGGATTAAGCAAAGAGAGTTTTGAAGTTATTAATAATCAAAACAAAACAGAACAAAACAAAAGGAGAAAGAGCACTTAAACTTTGAACTGCAAAGGAAAGGATCATTTTTCTAAAATATGGAACACCACAAATGTTATGCTAGTGGGGACTGACATCAGAATGAAGGAGTAGGCTTTTCTTGTAATGGATAGTGATTTTGATTACTAAATAGACTATAAAGTTCAGTCTGAGTATAATTATATTTGCCCTCCTTTTCAGCACTCTTCTGGTAGCATCACCCGATAACATCAGTTACCAGAGCCTATTTCTGCGGCATTTGGCTGTGTGTTTGTCAATATGGATTTGCAGCAAAGAAGCCTTGAAAGGTTTAGGGGTTGGATCTAGTTCAAACAATTACCCAGAAGTCTGAAAGCTTATTTTTCTGCATCTTTCTTTTCTTGCAGAAGAGAAAAAGCCCTTGGAAAATTCACAAACACAACCTTTCTCTGAGATTTTGTTGCCATCTATGATTCTACTCTTACATGGAAAACAGACTGGAAAAAAAGTCCACGTCAAATACTTAAGGAACATGCAAAAACGTGTTTCTTGAAAGGCATAAAGTTCTTTACTTTTCTTTATAATTAATTCAAGTGAATGAGCCCAATTTTATTGTTGAAGACACAAGAACATGTAGACAATCATTTGAAAAAAAGTCTGGACAGTGGATATTTGAAAAACAAAAATAAAGAAAAAAAAGTATAAGGAATATATAGAAAGCAGGACTTTTTGACTTGTAAGGTATCAACACACATTAACAAAAAATTAGCTTTTTCACTGTCAAAGTTCCAATCACAAAATCTGTTTTTATTTGGACCAAATTTAGTAGCTAATCCATTTCAGTTCACTTACATAACAAGAAATGTGATGAGAAATTCGTATTGCTTTTTTCGCATATATTTCAGAGATGCATACTACTCTAGTTTAAAAATTATGTCCAAAAGGACAGAAGAGATTATGAATTTGAGAAAATGATGTTAAAATATACTTTTAAAAGTATATAATAAATTCTGCAGTAGTTGGCTTCAAGAATCTGTCAGAGGTAATGATGCACTGCAGTAGCCAACAGAGCAAAGACCTACCTGTACTGAATTTTTTAATGCCCTGCTGATGAGAAGATGCCACCAGTAAAGTGAGATGAATAAGAATTACAAGGTCAACCCCATATTTATGGGAACAGACATTCCTCAATCTTGCTTTGTTGCTCAGAATGCACAATATATGGAGCATCAATATGTTTTTCAGTAAGTCCCTCTGCACACTGGAGACTTAACTGTGTGTCAAATCCTCTTTATCAGTGACTTAAAGTAGAGTCTAATGACTAGTAGAGTCACCTGTGGTTTATCTCTACTCCAGCTCTGGGTGAGTACACAGAAGAGTTGAGTGCCGGATTAGATAATTACTGCCTCCTTAAGAGAACATCTAGTGCTGTAATATCTGAATCACTTACCTAAGGTTTTCATGGGAAGAGCTGTCTGAGCTTTGGAGAGGTCAGAGCAGAGGGTGGTAGTTGACCTTGTAATTCACTGTTGACAGGGGAACAAAAGTGTGGAGATCCTAGTTATGGGGATGGGTTTTTTGTTTTTATGTTCCTCTTACAGTAATGAACGTGGATCTTGAAGACAGCTCTGCTAAACCTTTTCCTGATAGGCAAGTCCCTGGCCACCATATTTCCTCACCCATAAATAATTCTCCTGTGTTTCTTGTCCCTACTCAGAATCTCCTGCCTACTCCCTGAGTATATCTCAAAACCCTGACTACCAGGCATCCCCTTTCTGTCCTCTATCTGGGTACCAGATGGACCTTTAGACGTCATCATGCTGACATCCAGGTACCCTGCCGATCTCCCTTCTTCCCGTCCAGATACTCTATTACATATCTCCAGCCTTTCTTCTGTTATTCGTTGTGTAATATCCTTTTTTAATGTTGAGAACTTGGAAAAAAAAATGCTTAGCTGCCTATCTATAAGGAATATTTCTCCTGAGCTGCCCTGGAACACCCTATGGGGTATTAAATGTGTGGACTTCTAGGGAGTTCTTGCAAAGTCATGAGAAATAAGAGATGTGGTGAAGAAAGAACCTGCATCTCCATCACCATTGCCCTATATTCTACATATTCTTCCAAGATCACACATTCTTTCCCTGGTGAGGATAAGCAACTTTCATCCCTGAACAAAAAGCTTCTGAGTGTATCTTAGCGCAAAGAAGGAATTCTTATGGATTACTAAAATAGCTAGCATTATTTTTGTATTGTGACTTAGTTTTTAATGATTTCAATTCTGGATCCATAGTGATCTCAAAACCAAGGAACAATCTTTTGCAAATTTTCATCTAAGCATCACTATTTGGAAGGCAATGTTTCCCTTGACAGTGACCAGAATTATTGCCAGCATAAACACAGATTTTTTTGATTGGATTGTCCATATGTGTGTTTCAGTGAAATGGATGCTGTAGTCTAGAGAGAAGTTTAAAATATCAGCTATTGCACTTCTAGCAGTTACCTCATCTATCAAAAGAAAAAAATCTTAGGATTTTTTAACTTGTTTTATGTTTTTTAACTTGAGCTTATAATGCCCTGATTGCAAGTTTGGGGCAATGAATAGCACAGAAATGTGTTACTGATTTTTTGAAAGAATTTTTAAAGTTATCATTTCTTCAGTTCTACATAGGAAACATTAAGGTCAAACAAATGTCCACTTCCAAAGTGGAGGGCTCAAGGTACTGATTTTTTCATGTACCTCAAACTATTCTAATGACTCTTATACAGGAATAAGATTCACTGTAGTCAACGCAGTGAAGGCTATTCACACTATTCACATAATACATTAGGACAGCAAAGTTCATACGGCAATGGCTGGTACCGGATGGTTCAGTGAGTATTGGATCTTTCATGTCTGCAGAAAAACAAAACAAAAAACACTGCAAGTTCAGGATCTCTGTGATGTAATAGAACAGACCATACTTTTTGGTATGATTACAAACAGTAACTTTGTTACTGAGCAAACTACATAAATATAGACCAAAAAGTTAAGGAAATGTGGTTGTAAGATAAAACAGACAACAGGAATGTTAAAAGGAGCACTAGGGAGAGGGTTCATTATTAGTATCAATTGTAAAATCATCAAGCAGCCCAGTCTAGAAGGAAATTCATGGTCCACTTGGACAGCCGGGCTCTTTTAGCAGGACTGCTCCCTGATCACACAAACCCTTCCCATACTAGGTTTCTTGGTTGTGTTGTCCCAGGTGCAGGAACTGCTTTTGTTAAACTTTGTATAGCTCTTGCTTTCCCATTTTTCCAGCCTGTCCAGTTCTCTCTGTAAGGTAGCTTTCCCTTCTGACATGTCCACTGCACCACTCATTCTACTGCCATCTGTAAACCTGGCAAAAATACTTTCAATCCAATCATCCAGACCATTTATGAAGATGCTGAAAAGCATGGGACCCAGTATAGATACTTGGGGGCACCCCATATGTGACAAGATGCCAGTCTGAGTAAAAACCATTGGGCACCATTTTCTGAGTGTGGTCTGTTACACAATCTCCTACTGATTTTGAAGACTACTCATCCAGTCTCTCTTGTTTGTTTGCCTAGGAGGAGGCTGCAGGAAACAGTGTAAAATGCCTGTTTGAAATTCAGGCGAACAACATGCTCTGCTCTCCCTATGTGAACAGAAAGGTTTTCTTTCTTGTCAACGGTGATCAAGTTAGTCAGGCATGATTTATCTTTGGAAAATCCATGTTGGCTTTTCTCAAGCATGAGCTCCATTTGGTTTGTAATAGTATCTAAGAGGAGGCTCATTGAAACGCTCTTCTTAAGCCATAACTTCTTTCACACACAGGGTAGAAACTGATTTAACCACAGTTTGTAGAGTTTACTGATTCATAGATTTAGGTCAAAAAATACATAGTTCACTAAAATATGTATTTTTAATTTGTATTGCATTAAACAAAAATATGCATATTTTATTTTTAGCTGTTTATTTGATCAATGGATTTTCCTGGGTCACATTAATTTATGGAGACTCCCATGATGTTTGATGCTTGAGCACTTACGTTAACTGGCTTAACCTTTGCATGGTCTTTGAGCTTGTAAAGTATTCTCTTTTTTTTTTTTTAGAAAAGTCTTTCTTTGGAATTGTCAGAAATGATTTATGTATTCTGCCCTTTATACGTCTGCTTTTAAAATTTACCAGACTAAATAGCAGCGATGAAGATTTGTGTGTCTGGTACTTCAGTACTTCTTCATATAAGATAAGCATGTAAGACTAATTTCTTTTTACAGCATGCTATAAACAAGAATGGATATAAATATAAATATATGTGTGTGTGTGTATGTATACATGCAAATTTAAATTTCTGGCAATCCATAAGTCCAGAGCAAGACTTGCCAATGTGTACTTAATGTGTTATGGACTTCAGAGGTGATCAATAAACTAACTGAACTGCGCCAAATTAATTTTCTGGAGTTTTCTTCAGAGTAGAAATAATAGGACACATTGTGGTGATCAACTGACCTCAGCATATCTAGGTTATAAAATGCGTTCTTACCGCTGGACTGGACTACCTTTAAAAAAAAAAAAAAAAAAAAAAAAAAAAAGGAAGAAAAAAAAATTATTTTAAAGGTTATTATAGCAAGTAGTAAGCTTATCTCCTACCTTATTAAAACATCCAAAGACCCAACCATTTCCACTAACAGGACCCATGTTTTATTTCAGGACTAAATATGTCTGTCTTCAAACCCCTGCTGTGGATTTCAGCTGCATTTATGCAATCTGTCATCAAACCGGTATGCATATTCAACAAAGCACTGAAGGCATTTTGACATTTTGAAGGCATCTATGTGCTTTATCTAAATAACTAGAATGTGTAAGACTGGATGAGGGTATCAAACTGTGTCAGGACCCTGTAGCTGACCACTGAGCAGGGATCTCGGACAGAGCTGCCAGAAGGGGGTGCAAAGTGACAGAGAACCCACTGGGGAGCAGGACAGATGGGCATCCACTAATGTTTGCAACAAAAGATTGAGGTTAGGTACGTGGAAATATATGAAGTTGTACATAACACTACAATCTTTATTCTACATACTTTTTCAAACCATAACACTGCTTGAAAGACTCTGTTTGTATGACATTGACAGTTACTAGTAAATGCTAATTCCTGAAGGAAATTGCACTAATGTCTCAAATTCAGATCGGCTTTTCAAGTCAAAATTGTTCCAAAACTGCTCAACATTTTATCGTAATAATTCTCCTTTTCCAGTTTTAATGCAAATAAATATGTTGTCATCCATGGCCTCATCTCACTGATGAAATGGACTCAAGAACAGAACAAACAGGTACAAACTTCACAGATGCAGAGTCTTGAACTTAGTCCCACTTTTCTGCTTATAAATCAGATATTTTTCCAACCTGTCATGGTCTGTAAAGGTAAATTATGTTATGGAGCATCAGGTATTCAGAACCACAATAACAATTGTAATTTAAGTTAAGAAGAAAGAGAAGAAAAGGAAGTAGAACAAATATTTTTACTACCAAGAGTGCAGTGCTCTGGCACAAAAATTTGTTTGATAACCATACCAGCTGATGCACTTTTGATTTACACTGAAGTAGGGTAAAGTCATATTATTCCACAGCTAAATCAGCTGTGATAAATTTTGTATCTGGGTACCCAGGGTTAGATGCCACGAGATACATATGGTTCAGGTCTCATTTGAATATCAATAATTTAATTGCAGTTTAATAAATTTACAGGAGAGAACAATTATTTTTCATTTACTGGAGCAGCTTTGTCAACTGAGAGAAATCACTTCATCCTGTTAAACCATTTCACAGAGAATATGTTCAAAAAGGAGTAGAGACTATTTCAAGGCACTCAGCAGTCAGCCAAACTGACATCTGTCTGACAGGTGACACATTCCTGCTTGCAAGTTTCCAAATGTAACATAGTGCGTAGATAGTTATGTAATGTTCACAGCTCCTAAGGGGAAGAAAAGGATATCACACAGAAGATCTTGTACACATAAAACAAGCCAATATTCAGATTCTGTTAATATAAATGAGTTGATGTCTGTTTCCTAGTCTATTGTGGGAAAGGCAAATTATGCGCTCAGCCTCTTCCCTGTCATTTCTGGCCTCCCCCTTTTCAGAGAGTCAGCAAAAGAAGAGGCGGTACCAAACACAGTGCCTTGGACTGATTATTTATTTATGAAAATTGTACATGTATTAAGAAGCCAGAATACTTAAAGAGAAAAGGTTACCTCCTTCCACAGAACGCTTATAGTCTGAATTAAATGGATCTGAATTACACTGATCATAAAAGGAAAGCTAAATAAATAAATAAATAGTAAGCTTACATAATTTCCAAGTAAAGCTCAGTTTCGCAGAGCCATTTAAGCATCTGCTCCCGGTGAAATAACTGCCTTCCACTATTTACAGGTACAGATCAAAGCTTTAACACACATATCAAAATCCACACATACATATGCCCATCCAAGTAGCCGTCCTTTTAATGCTTTCTCCAATTGCAACAGAGTGGAGGAATTCTGAACAGCAGTTTGAATGAATCAAAGAAGGATGTTGGTTTATATAAGCTCAGCAATGCCTGCTTGAGACTGCAAGTTAAGAATGAATAGATGGAAAAATTATGACCCTAGAAACTTATTTCACTAGATGATAAAATGTTCTTCTTCAGCTCCAATTTGTTTCCCATTTGTGACTTTCTGACTCCAGCACAGACACTGAGTGAGTCATTTCATTTCTATACTAATTTCCCCTTCTGCTTTCTTGTTTCTTTAGTGTGTACTCCACCTCTCTTCTCAGGTTAATTTCTTTGCTGAATTGTCAACTGCTAATTAAAAATCAAGACAGTATTTACAAACAAATAGTGAGCAGCAACTAAAAAAAAATATTCTGTATTTAAAAAGATTAAATACTCTGAAACACACTGAAATAAATGTACCTGAAAAACTTTTCTTCCTTTTTTTTTTCCTAAATATAGAGGAAAACAGAAGGTGTTCAATCAATTGTTTTGGCTTCTGAAGTCACATCTGTGATGTAGTGTAAAACTGATTAATAATGCATAGCTCCTTAAGAAGAAAAGGAGCACTAGGTAAATCATAGCTCTCTAATATCTTAAGTACAAAGTCAGGTGTTATTTGGTATGTTCTCAAAGGCTTTCCTCAGGCATATCTACTATTTAAACTGAATTTGTCTACTTGGAACTAAGTTTGATTTTGCAAAGGTAAAATGCCTTCATGATTTACAGGCAGAGGGGTTCAGATGATTGCATTTGGCGACTACATGGTCATTATTATAAACCTTCTGGACAGTTTCTATGTGGTGAAGACATAACATAGATCAAATATTCCACATAAAATGATGGACTTAAGGCACAGTAGCACAAGATCGAGGTTGGAAAGTCTATGCAGGAGATGCTGTGCTCTTTTCTGCTCAATAAATTAGCATGTTTTTTTGTTGTTTCCAGATGTAATACAAAGTTCCCAAATAGCTGATAAATACGCTCAAGACGGAAAAGGCTGCCAGAAGGAAAGGACTTCAGATACATAGGAAAATCTCCTGCTTTCAGACCCTGGAAGATAGGAATACCTAGAGAAATCTCTCCAAAATTGAGTTGTGACTAACCAGTTAGAATTGGACCAATGCTTCCAGGGAAGGTCTGTTGGCTTCCTGCACACACCAATTCATCATGTTTTTACTGCATTTACCACCTCTCTGCTGGTGTTCTGTTCAGACTACTCTCTGTTGCTTGGGTGGACGCAGTAGTTCAAATGGTTTCTTTTTGCTGACAGCACCTAACTTGGTGTTAGAGCTAGAGAAGTGTGAGGCAATTTCAAATACAACATCAAACCTACAGCCAACATAAAGTGGGGCACAACTTTCATCATTGATCAGGACAGTAGGCCAGCTCGTATGGGTGAGGCATATTCATAATAGTATTGTGACAAAAGAAATTCACTGAATTCTGGAGATTGATTCTCCAGATCAAAATGACTTCTAAGGCAGGAATAAAGACAAATTTCCAGTGATCAAATTAGGTGGATTAGTAAGAAAACTACAGAGAATAGAGCTGACCTAATTCATTCATAATTCATCCAACTGGATGTGACACACACACACAAGGAAAATTCTGTCCAGGACATCCAGGATGAATTGCTGATACCAATTGCAACCAAGAGTTGCAATTAAATTGATGCAGAAGGAGACAGATCAGCAGAGCCAGACTTGGAAGAGTTAAACTTGAGGAACAGCCAAGAACTCAAAAGATTTACTGTAGGTGGAATTTCATTACGTGAAGAAACTCATGGCTAGAATTAGCTGCCAAAAGAAACAATAGAGGATACAACTTTACTTTAAAGTCCTAGGAAAATATTTAAAAGAAATAAATATTTGGTAGAACATCTGCCATCTCAAAGGATATCTATCATCCTTTCATCCCTAGTATTCTCTATTCCAGCTGCAGAATATTCTTTCCCATTGCACTGCTTTTTTTTTTTTTTTCTTTAAAGAAACACCTTGTATAAACAGAGCCTAAGAGTGGCACCTGCTTCTCTTGGTTCACTTCAGCTACTGTTAGTTCCACTCCCAGTAGAACTGATATAGAGGCAGCTTTACTCTGCCTTTTGACTCTTCTCAGCTCTGGGATCAAGTAAATGATTGTGTCAGCTCCAAAGTCATATCCCATATGCTCAGACCTACTCTACAATGTTGAGCTATGGAGTACAGAATACCTCAACATCTGCTCCAGGCTAAAGAATATGCTCACACTTACCCTTCCCTCTCCGCTTGGAGAACTGCAAGTTGACCTGCAATACCAGAATGTGGCTAGTTGTATCACTGACCAGTAGAATATAAGGAATATCATAGGGCTGTTTTAGGAATATCATAGGAAGACAAGCCTCTAAATCTCTAATTTCAGCTGCCCCAGCAAAAGAAAAGTGTTTAAAAAAAATCTAGGTTTTGGAAATTTGGAAGTTGCGATTAATTTATTTGCAGAGATCACACATGTATTAGGAACATTTAAGGAACATACTTTTGCCATTGCCTAAGTAATGAAGCTCCAAGGATAAGAAAAAGGAACTTGGAAGCCCTATTTTTTTTTTTTTTAAATTATCTTAATCTAATAGCAACGGGGGTCGATACCTTCTAAAGTCATCTTGTTATAATGAGGAGTTATTAAGAGTTTTCTTCTTCTTGTCAGCTTTCTGACAACTCCTGAATGTGGTAAAGGTGGGCTAAGGGATGATTAGTCACCACCTGCCTCTAACAAACAAGTTATTTTGAGTGACTGATGTGAAATGATTAACTATGAAATCATTTGAAGTGCCAGCAATCCTGAAGACTATCTGATGGCAATCAGATCCCATTTCTCTTCAGAGAAGTTGTCTTTAGCCCTGTTTCACAATGCAGCTCCACAGCTACATGACCTAGTCCTTAGTATCTCCAGATGCAACATGAAGAAATCCAGGGCAAGATGCACACTGGATGGTCCATGTGCAATACATAAAAAACATTGTGTATTTTGCTTCATGTCTGACGAAGCCTATTTGGACACTGGACTCAGCTACTATTCACCGACCCCAAGCAGCTTCCCCATACAAGGTTAAGGGCACACATCCCACCTGCAGTGCCACAGTCATAGGTGGAACACTGCAGCTGTCATTCAGAGCTACATTTTGCTTCTTGAGCTGTGTAAAGAGCTTCATATGCTTCTTCTGCAGTTGTGTGTGTGTATGCCAGGTGTGTTTCATGTATAAATAGTATGAATAGTAACAAGAATAATAATATACATCATTCTCCTCCTTACTGATTCCCTTTAATTTCTCTTCCTTTCTAATATCTTAATTTATCGAGTTCCCAGCCTTGTTCTTTGAGTCCACTGTACTTCCTATCTTCTTTCTCCCATCATCTCTATTTAAGCTCTCCATCCCCCTTACTCCTCCCATGTGTCAACAATAACATATATTTTGCCCCCAAAACCTTATATTAAATTCATAGAATGTCTGAGCATGTACACATACATACGTACAGAGGAAAGTATTAGAAAAGTATAGCAATGAGAAAACTTACTTGCAAAATCTCAGTGAACATCCCCATGTTTCATACTCTTCTGGCAGAAAACATTTCCCTAATTTGTTACAATATTTGTTAATAGTAATATGCAATCCAAAAACCAACCCACACAAAACACTGCAGGCTGGACTGCTGGTACTTAAACTAATTATTAAGCCCATTGTGCCTTGGGCTGTATTCAAAAGTGAGTTTGGCAGCATCCCGTTATCTATTCATTTGGAATGTCTCATTCCTTTCCTTTGCTGGATTTGTCTTCTATCACATTTCATAAATACACTGGGCACCAAGGGAGCATTGGCAACATTCATTCAAAAGACATTTTAGAAGAGAGAGCTGAGGATGTTAACTGATGCCCATGTAAGATGATGAAAATAAGGCTTGAAGAACAAACATGGTGATTAACAAAGAAATAAACAGAATTGTTTACAACAATTCTTAATTTTTACAACAACATTGTTGTTGTAACAGAGACTCATAACCAGGTGAGTCACAGAGAATCTTAGGCCTTCCAAGAACAATATATATTTTAGCAAGGCAGATCTGCTCATTGAATGCACATCTCATCTGACTCTAAGGTATGTTCTTTGTTACTTTGACTTTTCTACTCTACCATTTGGTTCTCCCATATAAGCAAGTGTCTAACACGCTTGCTGCTCCAATGCCAATTCAGTTTAAAGTACAAAATCCCACATCTGCTGCTCTAAGTTTCCACATCTGCTCCAGGCTGGAAGAGTGTTTTCAGATCATGAAGGAGATTGAATCAGAAAGAACAACTTACATCTTCTGGCAAAAACTACAGGTACAGTGCAGGTGGAAGAGGGTGGAAAGGGCAGAAAGCTTCATATAAATTTTTCCATTAAGTTGGGGAGAAGCCCATTCTTATGCCTACTCCAGCCCCTGGAACACTTCCCCATGAAATGCAGTACAACATGACCACTAAAACTTGGAAATAATTACCTCTTCATGTATTCAGCTCTACTGTGGAGTGAGGTTCTTGGCTGCTCTGCTGTCCATGTTTAAATTCTGAAGGATGATTACTTATGAACTATCTATGTTGCATGAACAATCTAAGTTGCATCCATTTAATGACATGTTGGGGCACTTACTGGTTTAAAGGCTTGGTTTCTAGTTTTGCCTCTACATAAGCAGACACAGCTGCCATTGAACTGAGGGATCATGGGAAAATCACATGATCTTGAAATACACTTTCCTATAATTCATCCTCTGTCAAACAGTACAGAAGAGACAAGCAATTGTTAAATCCACTCTGAGACTAATCTGCTCTTTTTTTTAACAGGCAGAACAGTTAGAGTAGTTCTCCGAGGTTGAATTTTGTATTTTACAAAACAGAAGAAAAAAAAAAAAAGTTCTTTTTAAAGAAAACTGATCAAAGAAAGGATCTCCTAGGACATCTTCCTTTCCTTGATTAAAACTTTTGATTTGCTGAAAGTTTCACAACACACTTGATAACACCCAAGGTCACAGTAACAGTCTGCAGAGGCATCTCTGAAAAGATGTGTTAAATCAAGCAGATGAGGTGCCTTTAGTGCTGGTGAAAGAGAACATTTTGTGCTTCTGCAAGCAAGAATAGCTTACAGAGTGAATGGGGACTCCAAAGAGGGGAAGGAAAGAGTAAATCAAGCAAATGTCAATTACAGTGAATCTACAAAAGCTGTGAATTTTATGAATACATGATGATTGCTGCAGAACTGACAACTATATTCATGTTACCAATGAAGCTTTCAACTATCAAGCCTTCACCTCAGTGTCAACAGTCTTGATGAACTAACTACAATAGAAAGTAATCAGTTAACATGTATAAGTTGTCACATTGTCCTTTTCCACCAGTATTTCAAAGAAAAAAAAAATTACAGCAATAGCATACCACTAAAAGCTCAGCAACAATCTGCATACCAGCTTTACTCTCCTCTGTCACTAAGATTAAGAAAGGAAGATATGACAAGTTTGTAGGAAATCTTGATAATGAACAAAATTTAGCTTTTTTTTTTATTCTACATCTTAACTAAACTAGATGAAGAGGAAGAATAAATGAAAAGAGTTTAGTTGAAGGCAAAGAAAGTAAAAATCCTCACCCAGAATTAATTATAGTTTGCAGGTCTGAAGTTATCTATATTTTGATGTTTTTGACCTGAATTTTCACATCTCAGCTATTGATCTGAAACCAGTGCTACCTCAAGCACAGTTAAATCTATTATTCTAATTGTTAATTAATTACTGTTGGGTTAAAATGCACTGAGAGCATTTCTATTGCTTTGCAATCAGAGTATTCAGAAGAATTTCACGTTTCCATCAGAAATTTAATTTTCTTCAAATGCTTTTAATGTCTTTAAAAGTATTGCAGGAACTTAAATAGTGGCCAGTAGATGAGTCTAGGTGTCAGAGTTGTTACCTGTTAGCATGACCACATATTATACATATACACATAAAGCCACATATATCAGCAGTTTTTTTCCATCTATCTTTCTAAAAGGACAGATTAGGAGTAACACTAACCTAGTCCAAAAGTTTATTACAATGCATACAACTGGCTCTGCACAGCCTTATACACACACTCATCACAGTGAAAATAGCATGCTAACAATAAATGTGCTAGAATTCAAAAGTCTAATTATTCTTTAGAACCCCATTATGTAGTAGAAACTCTGGTCCTTGATGTGCGTCTCAACAGTTAGAAATGGCATTCCTATATTACTACTAAGTGTACTTTTCCCTTAAATACTTCTGAAAATTGCCAAAAAACTGCCCAAAGGTGAGAAATATATAAATTAGTTTATTTTGATTCTTATCAGAGAGAGTCTCTGTGAAGATGATGCAAAGTGATGTTTTCCTTCACAGGGATGGTTTGAACAATTGAGTGGCCCAAATTATAAATACTTCAGAAATGGCACAACATATGTTTCCAAAAAAAAGTTACCTGTTATCTTTTTCTGTTTGTTAACAGGTATGATCATGATGGTGAAGATAAGATTTCTTCTACCTGTGTTAGGAGAAACCAAACCTAAGAGACAAGCTGGTGTGTCTGTGCCATGAAAAGCTATTTCTTCCATTAAAGAAAGATAAGGATAATAAAAATAACAATAATGTTAAAAAAATAAATAAATAAAATAACCTATTCATTTGAGGCCTTTTGGGTAGCATGGGCCCAGGTGCTGAGAAGACTTTAGAAGACTTTAATAAAAAGTATCTTAAAAGTATCAGACTGCTCTGGAGCCACCAAGATGCAAGATGGTTTTTTCCCCTCTCTTGTGCTGGCACAGTCAAAGGGGAATGTTCTGTTCCGTATAATGCTGCTCTAAGCAAGTGACTCCAGAAAGGGCAAGTAAGCTCCCCTTGAGGATTTGCTGATTTATTGCATAGTGGGATTGGGCTAGGGAGGGGTTAACCACTTCTATTCCATAGAGCCACTTGATTGTGACTGGGCCTGAAAGAACTAAATCATAAACCTAATTAAAAGAGAGCAAGAATGTACAGACAGCTTAGAAGCAGAACATGGTAATAGGGTTGTTTCTTCCCAAGCAGCTCTGGAAGCTCAAATAGTTTTAGGCGGTGTGGTTCTTAAATTTGTATTTGATGAATTTTAATCAAATTTCTGCAGTGTTCAGTGAAGAACTTCAGACCAGCCTTTCATGTCATTTGCACATTTGACCAAGGCATGGAGATGAAGATCATACTAGCACAGAACGATGAGACAAAATTTTAGTCGTACTGTCCCAGGAACACCTACACCAAGGGACTAAATGATGAGACCTTCAGTGAGCACCTTGGCCAAGAGATAAAGAACAGGATTCAGGACACCTCTCCTTTGGCTCACATCAGCCCTTTCAGCATGAATTAAAACCAGTAGAGGCCCACAGAGTTAGCTTCTGCAAGCAGAAGCTCCAGCAGCTGAAGGACGAGTTCTATACCTTTGCTAAGTCTTCAGAAGTGGCTAAGGAACTGCAGGTGCCTGAGGAGGCGGGGGTGATTCCTTTACCAGCACTAGAAGCTGAAAAGAAAAGCCAACTTCAATAAGCCTTTGATAACTCCAAAGAAGAATGAGGAGGACAATCTGGCCATATGTGAGCAGGATGTTCTGATCAGAAGACTGCAGTTCTTCGTGCACCTCTTGCAGGATCTGGAGTGGGTAAGTCACTGCACTGCTTGTTCAAGATGTGCTGAGCTTCATTAGCTGAGTTTCCTACATGCTCAATTATTGCCATTGCATGCAGGCACTCTGTGCTGCATCCTAACTTCAAGTTGTACTGATAAAAGACAGTTAACACTAAATTTCTGTTTAAATTCAGAGCAAATTGGGTTATATCATGTACTGACTTTTTACATGATCTTATCTGAATGATAAGACAAGGGGAAATGGTTTTAAACTAAAAGAGAGGAGATTTAGGTTGGATACAGGGAGGAAATTCTTTACTCAGAGGATGGTGAGAAATTGACACAGGTTGCCCAGAGAAGCTATGGATAATCCATTAAAACCAGGTTGTGTAGGGCCCTGGGCAGCCTGATCTAGTGGATGGCAGCCCTGTCTACGATAAGAGGATGGAATTGGATGAGCTTTAAGGTACATTCCAACCCAAGCCATTCTGTGATTCTATGGAGAGAAAAAAAAATAATAATAATTTTGAAGTCACTCCCATTCAAGTTTGGCAAGTAGTGATAGATGAAATGGCAAATTCTTGGTGGATTTTGAGAGAGTTTTAAAAGGACAATTAATTATTATGAACACAGCCTATGCAATTGTAGCAAGAGTGATACTGTCAGCTAAAAAGCCAATTTAGTGGTCAAGAGAAGACACTGCTGAAGAGGCTAGATGGAGGGGAATGGGGAATGGAATTAGTGAAATCTGCTGTTTCTCATTTATTTCTGAACCTGTTTTGTGAATCAATGGGAAATCTGTTGCCAGTGTTGCCAGCTTGCCATTTGTCAACCTAAGCAAACAGGCCATTTAAAGAAACGTCATTGCTTTGCAGGAAGCCAGTGCTCATTCTGTTCCACTTGCTCTCTCACATGCCAAGATTAACACCTGCGGTAGGAAAAGTAACATAACCACTAACACCGTGCCTTGGCACTCTCACCAGCCCAGAACAGGCTCTTGCTTGGTATAGCCAAGTACTTTCTCTTCCCCCGACCCCTCACTGCCAACTCCTTCTCCCCAGGAAGGAGAGATTTTGAAACATTCGGAGGTAGATGAAGACCACCAGGTTAATGCAAACTATCATGGCTTCTCTGACTTCTTACACAAGCTAAGGAACTGGTGCCAAAAGAGTTATTTTCTGTAGGGAAAGAGGAGAGTATAAATTTAATCCTCACACTCCATTCCATTGAAGCTGGCACGAGCTGCCACTGCTGAGTGACTGCTGTTTATGTGTCCCACTTCCAGCAGGTTTTATGAGCATATGTTATATCTACAGGAGATCTGTGTAGGGAGCGGAAACAGACACTACGGAGCGATCTGTCTTCACCAAATGGAGAACTGCTTAAAAAAGAACTTTTTACACATGAAATCAGAATTTCCCCAGTGCTGAGGAATGAGGTATACAAATGAATTTGGGGACCATGGGGGCATCACTAGCAGCGAAACCTGGAGCAGTTCTGCTGGGGTGGTAGAGGAGAAAATGGGGGTAATCTAACCATGCCCCCTGTCAGGAGCCCAAGTCCCTGCGTGGAAATCTCTTCTCCATCAGTTCACTAAGGACAAAAAGGTCCAGAAGGTGTGGAGGAGATCTCAAAACTGCAGGATCTGCTAGCATGGAGACCTACTACAGGCTTGCTGTGGGAGCATTCTGTCCGCAAAGCCCACACAAGCATCAGAGCTTGGACGATGGCTTTAAGTGACCTCCCTGCAGAGCTGCAGATGGGCCTGAGAGAAAAGTACTTTAATAATCTTCGCAGGAGAGAGCAGCCTGCAAAGGGCAAGGTATCTTGCCAAAGACACCAAGGTCAAAGCTTGAGAGTAGAAAAACCTCAGCCAGACCCTTAAAAGTCACAACTGTTTGGTTTGGTTTGTACGCATTTGATTTACTTTGTAGCAGCTCTATGGAAAATGGGTAACTCACTCGGGGTTGTTCATTTTAAGATCCTACATGTCTTGGTAATCCCAGTTCATAAATTCTCATATTTCTTTGTTTGTTGCTGTTGTTGTTGTTTTCCTTTAATTCAGCTTAACTGGGACGCAGAGGTAAATCTTAAAGTAAAACATGGTATTCATGTTGAGTTCAAACAGTCGAAGACCAACCCTGCTAAACTTTACTAGCAGAAAGACTAAGTCCTGCTATCTAACATCCAACTTGTTTTAGGAAAGAGCTTAGCTGCACTTATTACCGTAATGGCTGACTTCCACATATTTTGAGCAAACCCATAAAGCACATTTTCAGCCCTTTTTCTTCCCTTGCCCCCATCAGTGCAAATGTTTTCAAGCCTTTCTCACACAAAGCTAGTGCAGGATTTTGAGGAGAGTTAGTGAATGATTCCTTAAACAAAAACTCAAATGTGAATGATTTACTTCAGAATGCATTTAAAATGCAGCCAGAGAACGGTGCTCAAGCTCCCAAAGCAGCACAGAAAAAAGAGAGCAAAGCAAGGAGAAGAAGCAGTTTCTGTTTTCTGACCTTGCTTTCCACCTGGGGGAAAAAAACACCAAAACAATTCTTCATCAAGACACAGAACTCCCACTCTCTACTCAGATAATTAATACAATAGCATTTCTGATACATGTAGAGAAAGCTAGACAGAATTATTTTCTGTATCCTTCTAGCAATTGCTTTCAGTTACTTAGTATGGCTGCAGCATCTGAAAAACAAAGTCAAAAAGCAGCAATCACTTAAAGAAAATCTCCTGTTAAAATGGTTTTTCACAGAGTTCTCTTGCATGAACATCCACATATCATTTAAAATAAACTCGGAGAAATTAAAATCTTGATCCAGGACTAGCTCAAAAGTCTTTTGAAATGCTATGGTCAGGGCCTTACAGTCTGGAATACTTTTCCATACTCAGCGTCTTTTCTTTCATCTTCGGAATAACTCCAACATTTCTGTCTACACCTCGAATTATCTGAAATAAAGTTCAACATGGAAAACTCATCTAGAGGGGAAGTATGTGTTTAAAATACCTAATTTGGGTCACTCAAACATCAAATTCACATTCTCTAATACAATCATATAGTTCACAGGGGATCAGATTTTTAAGCTACATTTAGGCATTTGCAGATCAAATGATCTTTTAGAAAACCTCTTTTGGCTTCTAAAAATAGATTCTGGTATCTAATTTTCAGTAAGCATGGAGATGATACTTTTGTCTAGTAGATGAAGCCAGTGACCAATGGCTTGGTTTTCTGAATGACTCTTCCCAATGAAAACTGTTCGAGCCAAAAGACTGCAGTGACAGAAAGCAGCCATCAACTTCTGATACATCAACATTAGTCTGCAACTCAGAAGAGCTTAACACTGAAAGATGAAACATCTGTTAAACGTCGTTCCATTTGTGAAATACCTTCTGAGATTTTATTCCACAAATCAGCTTCTAGGTACTCATCTTTAGGCTCTTTTAAACCCCTATGAATACAGTATATCTTCAGTGATATGTTCAGTTACTCTGGCAGTTGTAAGATGTTGATCAAAGAAAAATAACACATCCTGCATTTCTCATTACATAATTACTAATACAAAAGACAAAATACTTCGGAACTAAAAAATGTTTATGTGCATCTTCCCTTTTCACATAAACCTAGCATGAAAAAATATGAGCTGACATTCTCTCGTGCTTCAGGATAGGAATCACCTGTTGACATATTTAGAAAGAAAAGTTCCACTGAAAACAGTTATATGCAGATACCCTCTGTCAAGTTTCTTGTACTAGGATCCTAGAGTATTACTGAAATTGAAGGAGATGGACACACTAGTCATCTTTTGCTACCACCAGCTGATGGCTCTCTGACCCTGTAATGCTCTTCTCCGCACTGCCTTGCATATTTTGTAGAAAAGTCACTTGTAGTTACTCTTTGCATATCTACCTATATTGAAATCATATCCCATTCCAAGTATTTTTATGGTGTTTAGTTAAAGCATGCAACTGGAAAAAACTTTCTTGATGAAAAATGTGGGGAACTCATTAGGTTATAACCATTCAAGCTATTTGATTTTCCACACATAAACCACCATATTGCTCATTTCCGCAGGCAGAACTTCAGTTGGAACCATTACATTTACCACAAACAGCTTGCAGAGGACAGGTGAAATTCTGGTCCTGCAACCTAAGCAAAAACCTACTCTGTGTCAGGGAGGCTAGAATGTCACTTAGTATTACAGCATCCACAGAGTCACCAGCCAGCTAGTCTCTCTCCTCTCTAGTGGGGATTTTTATCCCAGTTTTCACAACTGTGCTTTAAAGTTCATGGCAGAAAATATCTAAAAGCAAGAGAGTGAACTAAAGGAAATTTATACTACAGTAAAGACTCTTTACTCCTTCCCAACGTGACCATTCTCAAATTCATTTTAGAGTGATTTAAATACCACCTAGTTACACATCTGCAGGCTGTGGAATAGGCCAAAACCACATAGGTACAGTCAGACTACACAAGCACCATAAAGGGAGTTGCCTATTATCAGTCAACAGGAATAATAGAATCATCAGGGTTGGCAAAGACCTCCAAGATCATCCAGTCCAGCTGCCTACCATCAATATTTCCCCATTAATTCATGTCTTTTTGTGCCACATCTAAACATTTATTGAACACTTCTAGGGACTCAACCACCTCCCTGGGTAGGTCTTCCAGCACCTGACTGCTCTTTCAGAGGTTTTCCAAATATTCAACCTGAAACACCAGACAGTCCTGCTGGTGGACTTAAGATATCTGAATGTGGCCCTCAGTAGCATTAAGCTAGAAGTTGCCTATTTTACTTTCACAGGGAATAAACAAGGAAGGCTGTAGCTAATACACGTCAGCTTGCTCATCTGAATTTTGTGACACAAGCAAGTTCTCAGTCTCTGAAAGCTGAAGCTAGTGAAACCTCTGCTATCCACAAAGTTATTCCCATCATCTAGCTGTGCTAGAGGACTCGAAAGCCATAACACATCACGTTACTGCAAGAATTCTATCTGTTATCAAAATGTGATATATATAGCTTGCTTTTGTTTCCCTTCATTACAGAGATTAGAAAAAAAAAAACAAAATGAGCAAAATGTATGTCTACAGACAATATGTCTAAAAACTCAGCTTGGCAGTAACTCAGTTGTTTGTGGTTATTTGCCCGATCTTAAGTATGATGAGGACTTTTATTAAGCCAGGGAAACTCACCATATTATGCTGGCCTCCAAAATAGTTGTCCAGGATATACATTAATGCAACAAAAGACTTAATAACAGTTTCATTTAGTTCACCTAAAGAGTAATTCAAAGAAAGGAAACTCCACATCTGCTTTCTTTCTGTGCAGAAGAGCCATGAAGCAGGTAGGTCTGTCCCCAGCAGGGGCTTCTTTCCACCAGAATGGTCCCCACCTGAAAGGGAGGGCATGTGGCTGGCTCTGGCACTCCTCTGCTGCACAAGGTGCATACTCCTGCAGCCTGTTACTGATGTGTAGCCTTGGCAGGGCCCATGGTGCTGCTGTTAGTTGGACAGGTTTTAAAACAGCCATACTAGAAGCAATCTTGCATTCATTGGAACAGTTCAGTGTCATGGTCTGCTGAGATGCAGACTTGTCTAGTTACAAATATATTGTCCATACTGTAAATATCATTCTTACTCTCAGTTTCCTAAGCTTCATGGCAACAAATAATGCCAGCCACCCACCATAAATCTTGTTCACTGACATGCAAAATCAAAGCATTTTTAATAATATGCAAAATTATGGGCTGATGTGTGAGCCCAGACACTGTACTAGCATGGGAAAAATAAATTCACCTCTTGCTGTGGCAAGTCATGGGATTGCTGTGCAATTGCCCATGGCTTCCTTCTCACAGTGAAGGAATACTGACTAGTCTGAGGAATCTCAGAGGAAATAAACCAAAGTTATTTCTCATGTGTCTAATCAGGATCTTTTTTTCACATAAAGAGTGACCTCTCTAGTGCACCTGCATTTTGGAGACCACAAAAGCACAGATAGGTTGGTAAAGGGATTTTTAAACACAATTGTTCAAAACTAGAAATTTCAGAAGTGAATCAAGCAAAGTATTTCAAAGTTAAGGAGAAAGCCATTCCCTGAGTATTTTCTGTGTCTGAAAGGACAGTTTTCATTGTGTTTTTTTTTCTACAGAAGATAAGATCTTAAGACTACCCAAAGCTGTTTCTGACTATCTGTCATAAGTCTGTTGCCACGACCACATCTTCACTGTAGAGTTAGACCATTTGCCTTGATGTTAATGACTTTTGGGCTAGTCCTGCTTGTGGGAGAGCACTCTGTGAAATAAAACCTGTACTGTGTACTGTACCTGTACACAGAGATTGGCTTTCTGCACAGAGAGATCAGATTAACAGCTGGGGAGTGGAGCTAATTTTCCCTGGTGAGCCCACTAAATTGAGCTAAAAATGTCACACTCCTCAAACTAACGGGCTTGCATGTAGAAAAGATTTGCAATGGTAGAAACACTCAAGTTTTAACAGTAAATTATCCTGTAGTGAAGACAACAAACTCTTTGAGAGTTATGATCTCTGAAGCTTTGAGAAAGAAATACAATTAATAAACAATCCAAGCTTATTAAATGATCTAATCTAGAGATGATACATTACACTTCTGTTGCTCAGAGCCTGGAAGAAGGAAATATCTTTGCAGTGCTGTTAGACCTCTCTAAACAAGCACCTCAAAAAAGGAAGGGCTCAGCAGCTGCTGCCACCAAGGTAGAGCCTCCTCTGACAAAGCCTCTCCATCCTGAGCACTGCAGAGCTATAGTGACAGCCACCACCTCCTTACATGCTTCAAGAAGCCTGTAGATGAGAGTGACGGGCTTATTATTCTGGCCCTTTCCTGCTCTAGAAACCCTACACTTATACACGAGTACAATAGAGGCTTTTCTAAAAGCCTGTTTCAACACCTAAGTCTCCTCATAGGCTGTAAACCCAATTTTTTAAATACTATTCTCTGCAAGTGAAACAAGAAATATCTCTGCCTTATAAGACCAGAAGTGAAATGCCGGAAAACAGTAAGCATTGCACCTCTGAGATCTACTAGCAATCAAAATTTCTCTTTACATTAAAACAGTAGACAAAGTCCCATGAGATTACTCATGTCTACACAGAAATACACAATATATAGAGCTCTGAAGTAATGACAACTGAGTCCAGAGCTGAAACGGAAGAGGGTTCTGATGCCAGCCCACCCAAATTCCTACTGACAGCACAGTGCTGCTCTTGCACAGCAGCTGCCAGACCTATGCCAATACCAGACCCACTGCTTTTGGATCAGGACCAGGATGCATAGGGTGCAAAGGACATAGGATCAAGCCCTCTGTTTGGGCTACTTTTGGGTCACTACATTTGGAATGCTTCTTTTGAATTCCAGAATATATTTATCTTCTCTAGATGTAGTATCTTGCTGATCTGTGTTGATACAGCATCTGCTTGCCATTAAAGGATATGATGCAAAACCACAGGTTTTATAGAAATAAGCCACATAGGGAATGCATTTATGTCCATAGGTGAGGCCTACATTGATTCTTGCACAGAACAATTAAAGAATAAAATAGGAATCAGGCCAACTATCTTGTTATGCCTACCTTTCTTTCATGTATATTTCTTTTATACTTTTTGCTTAATCTCTCACCTTATTGCTTTTCCAGAAATAAACCTAGGTGACTCTTAAGCTGGTTTGTGCTTCTTGCTGCAATTTCCTTTCCTGGTAACTGTTATTCAAAACATCAACTGGAATTTTTGAATTATAATATTCTCAACTTTTTGGAGCAATTTATAAAGTTTAGGTGTGGTCACAGTACTGGAATTCTCACCTGAAAAGAGAAAGCTGGAACTGAAATGAAGCTACCTATCTTTAAAGTATGTTCTTCAATTTGACCTGCTCCCCTTTTATTCTCCAATCTCAAAAATCTTCGCAATCACAAATTGGCTATAATGAGCCCACAGAATTTTTTTGGTTTTGGAAACACATAATATTTCAGGTCAAAATATACCAATTTGGCAGTGAGAGAAGATACATAGACACCACCCTCATATTTGTCATTGCAGACATTACTCTTGGGATGCTCTTCATGTTTCTGAGAGTAAAAAAAAAAAATGTATGTGCCGCTAACACTTTCTCATGAAACTGTGCATTTTCAAATCAATGTAATTTAGAGGCAGCTTCCTCTAAGGGGAATAATGATTAGGATTTGCAGATGTCTTCATTTTTCATGCCTCCAGGTCTAATCTCCTAAGGTGAATTTGGCTGTTGGGTTCTCAGTAAAACTAATGAAAATAGTTTCAGTGATATTTTTTATTTCCAGAATTGCAATTCTGCCAGACATAGAATGTTTTGTTAATCAGAAAGGTTTCCTATAGCCTGTCATGGAAGAATGCAGAATAACCAAAGGTGTTATTTATGAGGTCTTCAGCTCACCATAAGCAGCTGGCTTTTTCTCATAGGCCTGGTTACTGGCAAGTTTGTCTTTTAATTACATTATTGTTAACTGTTTTCTCTCTCTTGATTCTTCTCTCTTTTTCTTTTTGCTAAAAGACATAGAAATTCCCATTTTCATTCCAGCACATGTGAAAACTGAAACCAAATTTTAAAACCTCAGAAATACTCATCAAAAGAAACTGCCGTTTTCTGGCCAGTGCTAATCAACAATCCTAAATACACATAAGTTTAGAACAATAATCCAATACAACGAAGGAAAAAATCTTAAAGCAAGTGTAAACATTCTGCTGCTTGCAAACCAGTCCCAAATGTATTTTCAAATACATTCCTCTGTCATTGCTCGGGATGCTTTCTAATGAGTTGACAATAAGCCAGTGACAGTCCAGCACAACAAAAGTTGAGTGCTTCCTTTTTTGGACATTCAAATATTCTCTATTGTTTCATAACTGTTAGCAACATTGCCTCTGTGCCTTTGCCGTCCAGCAAGTCTGTCTCTCTCTGTGACTCATTTCAGCTTCTGGCACTGCGTGGGATCAGGGAGAAGCACTAACAGCGAGCATTTAGTGACATGGGAAAAGAAAAGAAAGATGCACATATCAGCTGTATTTTCTCAAATTTGGTGAGTTTTCCACTCATATGGGAAACTTAAGATACCTGGGGTGACCACACTGTATGCCCTGGATACACAAAACACTGAGATCCTAAAGAGCATAAATTAGTGAACACTGTCATTTCATGTTGTTCCTATTAAAAAGATAATTTATTTCAATGGTATACATTACTTTTCTTTTCCACACTATGTCTTGGTTTTCTTTGCTGTTTTCCACAGAGCGAAACTTCATGGTTACGGAATGCTGCAGCTGCTGAATAACACTGCTCTTCCAGGGATCCATCAGCTACCTACTAATCTGTAATGATTTCACCTGTCTGGGATGTGCAAGACCACTCATTTTGAGATGGTTATGATCAATGCAGGCCATAACATATACATCATGTGTAAAATCCTCTCACTCAAAAGGCAAGAAAGAAATTTATAGAATGGCTTAGAATCATAGAATGGCTTGGGTTGGAAGATCATCTAATTCTGAACCCCAAGTCATCTTCGTCTTCATTATTTTGTTCTGCTAATTTCATTTTTCAGAGCTCCATGAAATAATTATCTTCTTTGTCCTCCTCAATTTCAGAGCCATTGGCTAGGTAAGTAGGCCTGAATAACATACAGTGCCTTCGCAAGTTTAGCTTGAAAGTTAGCCCATCATCTTCTATTCCCACACTAGTTTCACACAGGTCCAACATTTCTGTATTAGAGACATCTCTACTCTACAACTTGAAAGAAGCCTCAAAATACTAGTGAGAGAATTTTTCAGATAGCATAGACCTGGTTCTCCCTCTTGATAGAGTGCCAACATTTTAATGAAGTCTTATGGCGAATGGAGTAACACAACCCTGACACTAACAATCTAAAATTGACACAAGTGTTCTGTATATTTTATTAGGTCTTAAAACTAAAACAGTAAAAGTAGTTTTGAAGAGAGACAGAGAGGTGAAGAGGTCCGAATAAAACTGAGAGGAGACTGAGTTTGGTTTATACAAAACAATAATTACCTCACATATTTCTTGACTACATGTCACCCTGAACTCCTGTAAAAAGCATTCTCTCATTTCTGCTCCTGAGAATCCACTGAAAGTATGCCAAGGGGGATGGAAGGGTGGGGGTTTAAATATTTTAAATCTATTAAATAAAATAACACTTTTGAAATACTAAAAAACATATGGAAATGTGTTTCCCCCCATATGGGAATTCAGCTGTTCCCAGGAACAGCCTGGTGTCAGGAGACCAGAACAACATATGAAGAATGTATTAAACAAATGATGGAAGGAGGACTGAATAGCTTGGGGAGTTGGAAAAATATTACATAACTTTTCATCTTAAGTCCACTCCAGACTGACAGTGCAAATGAAAATCATTAGACTCCAAAGACAGTTTGGTGGTCCATGTGGAATCACTTGGTGGTTTCTCTGGAGTTACTAATAGACAGCTTTCTACATCACAGAAACTTCCATACATTTATCACTCTTTCAGCAATCTTAGTGGAAGCCAAGAATAAGGGTTTAAGAGAGAAAAACATTTAAGCATATGCTTAAGATTAAGCACCTGCTCAAATACTTTGCTGGATGAGAGCCTTAAAAACTGCACTACTAATACACGTGGTAAATACATGAAGAGTAGAAAGGAAAGCTGAAGTGTACATGTAGTACCTGTTCTGGAAAAGGCTATATTTTCATTAAATACTTTTTGGCAACACCACAATGTATTTAAATAAAAAAAAAAAGAAGAATCAAAGCTATATATATATACATACATGTATATACATACATACACAGCTTATATATAGCCAGTAATGGTCTACCAGGAAGTAGCAAGCATATCAGTACCTTGTGCTCTCTCTTCTGATGGATGCTCATTCACCAGGTGCTGATCATGCTGAGTCCCCTCACACGCATGTGTTTTCATGTAGTTTCAATTAGCAGATCCCATCATACTTTCCAATGTTAAAAACACTGAAGAAACTTTCAGGCAAGTCAGTAGAAGTATGCAGCAAAGTACAGTACCAAAGATATCGCTTGTGTTCTACCAGTAGATACAGTTGTATTACTACAGTGCAGATACATCTACATTGCTTCCAGTTTTGGAGCTAGTTGAAGAGTCACAGGTTTCTCTGCTAAGTGCTGCATTGCATGGGACAGATATATCTTTTTCTTCCTCCATGGAATGGAGCTGCTTGGGGTGTGACCATGCAAGGCATTGCCTTAAGTGACAGAAGCAGAGAGTTCATCTGCCTACTTTTAAGATACATCCCTTTTTTCATTTATTTGCCTTGTAACTGCAACAAAGGCTGAATGCATCAGTCCAAACTCAGAAACTGAGCTTGGGACAAACTTCATTACAGTGCAGAATTTACACTAATACCAAAAGGGGGAAAAAACAAACAAACAAGATTAACCTTTCTAACTCACCCAAAGACTACATTTAATCACACCCCTGAAATACAGGAAATATTTGGGCCATAATTATTCTTCAATTGCACTGAAACAGCATTCGAGTATTTGAAAAAGAAATATATTTGCTTCCACCTGACTAATGAGTTCATATATTACATATACATACATAAATACATTAACAATAAGACAGCCTTTGATCACCTTTCCTCACCTTGTCTGCCAAAGCAATCTAAGAATCGCAGGAGCTACTACATTTTGTCAGTCTGAAATGCATGGAAATATTAAAGCATGTATTGCTTGGCTCTTCTAATATGTACCAGATGCTATAAATTACATTAATGGAAAAATCTTATATAATTTTTAGATTTAAGGATGGTAAAAGTTAAGATAATGTGTTTATATTCTTCTATGACGCACTTCTTTTCTTTTTTAATGGCAGTGCTGTACAATTAGTCTGGACCACTTCCGTTTTTGCTGAAATCTATGATGAAAAGTGTTAAATATATGGCAAGAAACTGATGAACTCCTACTGTAAAATACAACATGACAGAGCAGGAAAAAAACACCAAAACTAACAACACAACCAAAAAAAAACAAACAAGGAGTTGGTTCTAATATTTATCTACCACAGCTCACCTGCCTACCTTCACTTAACTTAACAAAGTTACACTATTCCAGTTCTGCCAAATTCTCAAGCATGAAGGAAGCTGAAAGCATGGTGTCACAGCTTGTCCTGAAGAAAAAGATCCCAAGAGTCCTTGCAGACATGTCCCAGTCCAGCTCAGGAGGCTAGAGTGCATCTGGGTGGATATAAGTTTCTTCATTGCTTTCCCTTGTCAGCACAACCCTCCAGCCCAGTGCCCTTCAATTTTCCCTTCTGCATTCTGCCTCCTGATTCATCTCTGCCCAACTGGCCAACTTGCCAGGCTTCTAGTCTTGGTCCTCTTCCCAAACCAAGAATGAAGTCAGCCCCAGAACTGGACTTTCTCTCTAGACCCTGTCTAATCTCAGCCTCTCTACACTCTCCCTTCCTGGCTTTCCCTCCACTTTCTTTGCCAAGCTTCTGTGTCCCCACCCCAACGTCATTCCTCTTTCCTCTGGTCAGCTTCCACTTCCCTTGACTCCAGCTATGCATTTCATTATTCTCCCCTTACTCTCCTTATCGGTTCCTTTCCTCTTCCCATGGTTGGCACAGCTCCCTCTCCTTGTGTTGCCCAGACTGACTGCAGTGGGGGAACATAGGGGCAAAGCTCAAAGGCTTGGGCCTTCATGTCCCTCTCTCTCGGCACAACACAGTGGGAAGCCACCTTCACCAGGAAGACCTTGCTCTTTGGCAGGATGGCAGTACAGGCCAGTCCCAACTGCTCTACCCTATCACAATACCACCAGCTGCAAGAGTTTGAAGCCTATGCTGAAATTTTGGAAGTCTTCCATGAACAGGCACAGGACAATTTTCTTTCTCTACATCCTGTAACTTCACTGATTTTCATAGGGGTTTTACTCATCAATGGGCACATCCCAAACATCAGAGGTTAACCCTCTACCAAGTTTCAGCTGGCTGTTTCAAAGCAAAGTAGTACTAAAGCTATCCAAAGAAGACAATTTTTACAAAGACCTTTTAACATAGGCAAGAAAAGGTTTTATTTCTCATATTGAGGAATATCTCAATTGCTTTGAAAGAAATTTTCTTTCACATTCATAGGCCAGCACTTGGCATTGAAAACTTCTTACCAGCTGTTACTCTGAAAGGTTAAGAGCTACTGACAAGAAAGTTCTGTAGGTGACGCTCTTGATAACCCATAGCCATTCAAATTGGGTAGTCAGGGTATAAGCAGCCCAACTATTTGAAAAATATTGCCCAAGTCCAGAGGAACTCCACCAACCTACTTACTGCTGCATAATTTCATGAGACCAGTGCTCAAGTGCCCAGTTTTTGTCAGCTTGCAGTTTATCAAGAAGAAACCTAGAATAGAAAATGTAGGAAGACTCTTATCACCTGTACTCGCTTTGGAAGGGAGATAAGGTACCACATTTCTTATACTCACTGTTAGCTGTGGCTCCTGCACTGAGAGCAGTTGCCAGGCAGCTCAGAACCACACAACTTTTCCCAGGCTGCAGCAGCTTTGCAAGCTTAGGGAACACTCCTGTCAGTGAGGCCTTGCTGCAATTCACTCTGCAGCTTATTTCTTCCTCTAGGCTTTAACCAGCCAAACATTTTGAATGTACTTTTCAAAATGAAAGCCTCCCTTAGCCAAGTACTGTACCATTAAAGTGTAGTAGTGATACTAATAAAGATCTATTGCTGTGGCACAGGGTCTCATGGAGCATTTAGGATCACACCAGATAAAACACAGCCACTTTTTCCTCCCTTAAGAAACTACAGATTCCACATGATTGAATCTTTTCTAAAGGACTGTTTTGTTTTCCTAAACAACTGTTTTTTTTTCCTAAACTCTATCAGAAGAATAAAACACACTGATTCAATGAAAAACTTCCAAATTGTTTGGATTGACTTCTCAGTTTGATGCTTTATATTAAAAAATGTTTACGCTTAAACTGAAATACTATTTGCTTTGAGTTCTTCTACATCCCATTGCTGAAAAAAACTGCAAAAATTATTTAAGGTCAACTCACATGTCCTTTATACTCCAGCAATTCCCTTTTTAAATTTCCAGAGAACACAAAACTAGATAGATACACAAAATTTTCTGTCTGAAGTATGCACGTGGTTCACAAAACCAACCCTCATGTACAAAATGAATCTATAACACTATTTAATATTAAAGACTGATTCTCCTTGGAGGTAACTTTAATTCTATCTGGGCCCAATATGACTGTTATGTGGTGAGGTGGAAATAAGGCAGCACGGAGCATGCAGGTACGCTATGGGCCTGATGGCAGAGCCAGGAACCTGCAGTACTGTCACATGTACTTTGAGCACCAGGCACATATGACCCTCTCTCAGGGTTAATAGAGACCACGCCACCCTGCTTGTAGTGTGCACATTTTCATTAGGATTGTCCAGTGCAAGGAAATATGCACACCAGCTCCTGCCTTTTCTGTTAATCTTTTCTGACCTGGACAAGCAGAGTTTCTTCCGGTGAACTGGAAAAAGCTAAGGAAGACAGAGAAAACAGTAAGGGAAAGATTTAAATCTACAGCCAGATGCTAAGAGCACTTAAGCTGACACAGTCAGATGTCTCCCCTCTGTTTCCCTGCTCCAGGTCATGCCTGAGGGGACAAATAGACAGAGTCTCGAGTGAGCCAATTATGAGATATCTTCCAGCAATCCAGTATTTGTGCTGGGGATAACAATCCTGTGGAAGTGAGGAAGAAGGAACAGGGGCTAGTGAGAAACCTTGGCTTTTGCAACCCCAGAGGAAACCAAAGCTCTGGCAGGGAAAGATGTGCTCCCAGAAAGGAGGAAGTATGAGTCCTTGGGCTGTTTCACCCCAGTCCTGCCTTCCTACCCTTACACAAAATGAAAGAAGAACATACATAATTGCAGAATGTGCAGGAAGGAGTTAAACACCAAACACAAGAGTGCCCCCTAGTTTCACCCAGGACACTTCAGGTTTATTACACAAGTTACACGTCTTTTTTTTTTTTTTTTTTTTTTTTTTTTTTGAAAGTTGGCAGAATGCAGGCCAAGAACTCTGGAGTGAAAAAAAAAAAAAGAAAAAAAAAGAGCCTCCATCACACACAAATTCTCCTCAAAACTTCTTACTTTAAGCTAAGTGCCAAAAAAGTGCAAGTGCCAGCCAATGACTCATCTTTTAAAAGCCTGGCTTTTGGAAGGTGGTTTTTACTTCAGAAACTCAGGATTGCTTCTTACATACTAAACATTGTGGGATCAATAATTAGGCTAGGGGGGAAAAAAAAAAAAAAAAAAAAAAAAAAACGTTTAAAAATTTAAAATACCCCTTTTAAAAAAAAAAAAAAAAAAAAATCAGTCATCTTAAGGGGTTCTGTTAACTAGAAATGTGGGAAGTTCCAAGAACAGGAAAAAACAGAAAGGCCAAGAGCTTGTCTTATGACTCAAAATAGCCAACATTCACTTTATATCACTTTAATACTAAAACATATTTTAAATCATTTTGATTTCTTTTTAATAATAGAACCAGACACATACATCACATCGCCTTGGAAAGAGTAGAAATGCTATATCTTTTTTCTTTTTTTCTTTTTTTTTTTTTAAATGTGAATGCAAATGGAAAACATATGATGACATTCCATCTCTTCCTCCCCTGTGCTATGTTTCACCCATTTCTCAACATACATTGCACACATACGGCCTTCATTACTGCTGAAGTTACATGTCATCATTTCGCCATCACGCAAGCCAAACTTCTAAAGTACTCTCTTGCTTCTAGGGATTTCCTTGTTTACACACCACATAAAACCTTATTTGCACCATGATGAAAGCATGTGGGAGCATGGAAGCCTGTACACAGGAGAGGGTAGGAAGGAGAAAGGGCAAGATCTGCTTTTAAACCTGATGCAAGGATGGATTGATCCTGGCTGAAGGTAATGTTGCTTACCACCCCAGCAGGAAGTGGCTGGACACCTCAATCAGAAATCCATTGGTGGCAATAAAACAAATGGCAGAGCAAAATTCAGGAAGCTCAAGGGAGGGGGGGAAATAATTATTAAAAAAAAAAAAAAGGTATTTAATATGGCAGACTCTAAACAAGAATTACTTCTTCCTATGTTTGATGCAGGCTTTCCAGCATAGTATTCAGCCTCTTCCTCCCTTTTACTAAAGCTTATAATTTTGACTTGTGTGGTGCTACACTCAGAAGCTGCTTATAAACACAGTTCATATCTTATGCATGCAACAATCTGACAGCATGCAGGTGCCCTTGTCCATGGGTGTTCTGGGTGAAATATATATAGCTATCTGGTTATTCCAGAATTGGTGACATCCCAGCCTGACACTGCAATCTGTTAAGAAGCAGTTTAGAAAGAGTCTATTGACACGATATAGATTTTTCCCAACATAAAAATGGCTATCAGAATAACTTTGGATCTCATCTGCTCTTCTTTATCAAAGAGAAATAAGAATTAAAGGTTTCAAAGTAAGATCAAGAGTCCTTGGTTTAGCTGATTATGGAGAGGATTGTTTCTAACTATTCATCTGAAGCATTGTTTAGCAATTAAGCTGCACACCACAACTCTGGGCCATTTTTATCCATTGCTGTGTTTTAGAGCAACTGCTATTTGGACCATAGCTTTTCCAGGTGAATCAACTACAAAATAGAAATTTATCCTATCCTGTAAGGAGAAGAAAAAAAAAAAAAAAAAAGAAAGAAAGAAAACACTAAACCAAGTGCTATATCCTTTTAGCCACAGCCCTGTTTTAATTCTCAAAAATGAAGAATTTCAAGTCAAGCTACTGAGTAGGGGTTTGCTAGCAGGGAAGAAGTGGCTCGTTTCATGGCAGGCTTCAGGTATCCATTATTTTCTGCTTAATGACCTCAGCTTGCAGAGCCCATCTTCGCAGGACTGCTGCTCTGCTTCCTACACTAGGTGGCATGGAAGGACCAGGTTTCTCCACCCCCTCCACAGGAGATGACAGGCGGCCCTGCTGCACTCTTACTCGTGCTCTGCAGAAACGATTATTTTTTAAATTAATCACCTGACAATTTTATCGGGCTAGATGCTGAAATTCTTCTTCGAGGGGTTGTTCCCTTGTGACTTTTCCATTCCCTCTGAATACTGTGCTCTTCAATGTCTTTCACACCTTTCCCTCTAAACTTTCCAGTATAATTTGCCTTTCTGCAGCCAGATATTATATATTCTAACACTGTACCTTACTCGGTTAAGTCTAAGTTTTCCCATTAGTCGTCCCCATTACTCTACATTTATACATGCCAAGAAACAGCACTGACATCTTTGAACTTTTACAATTCACAGGGGAGGAACCTGGAAGCCTGCATCCGAAAATACTTGCAGCTCCTCTGAATCACAGCACTTCAGAGGTCTGAAATAGTCAGACTCCTTGAAGAGGTCAATTTGCTTCTTACCTTGCTCAACTTCTAAGCTGATTACTGCAAATTATTGACCTTATAAAGCAATCGGGATGGATCTATCAGTGCTGTCACTGGGAAGGGCAATGTTGCTCAATATTGAGATTGCAGTAACAATAAAATAAGCCCTGCTACAGCCCTGCTGCAACATCCCCCTTGCCCCCTTCTTACTCCTGTCCCATGCCTTAAAAAGATGCACAATGAAAACCTTCTCAGTCAAGTCAGGATGTCCATCTGGCCCTAAACTGTTTGGATGCAGAATACTTAAAGCATGGTTATTACCTTATATTATTTCTTCTCCACCTCATTTCTATCTGGTGCTTTCCAACACCACGTGAACACAAAGCTGTTCTCATTACTTCACCGTTCACCCAACATGCTACTTAACAGCTCTCCAGCAAACAAACCCTGCCCATGCAGACCCCACCCAGCCCACATATGCAATCTGCCTTTCCCTGCCTGAAGGAACAGCAGGGGTTAGGTTACCTCTTGAAGTGCTTTCCACCCTTGTTTCTACGATTCCCCGATTCCCCGAGGAGCGGCTTATCTCTGAGGATTGCAGTCATCTTGCAGGACTTCAGGGTTAGGCTGGTGAGAGTGTTCACTCCAGAAATGAGGGAGGTGTTTAGCATTAGTGGCAGAGGCCTGAATTTTCAAAGGGGGAGATCTTATGATGTGAGTAAGATTGAGTCATTCTGGTTTTGTCAGATGGAGGTTCAATAGAAGAGCTATCCCAAGGTTGTTAGATATATTTTTTAAACCCAATTCCTCAGTTACGTCTGCTTAACTCTGATTTTCCTTACCTCTGGTTTTCCTTACCTCCTGTACTCTGCTATACTGAGCTGACGCTTACTCCCTTCCTCTCTGCCTTTTCCTTTGCCAGGGCACAAAGAGAATCAAAAGGCCACCTGCAGCAGGAGAAGAAAAATGAGCTATTAAAAAAAAGAAAAAAAGAAAAAAAAAACCAAAAACATCAACCATAGCAGTACGTTATTTCCTTGTTTTGATTCAAGGAGACGTCTAATGAATATATTCCATAGCCATTATGAATGCCTGTGTTTCATCACTTGTAAAATAATAAGCACCACTAGCACTTTTCAGTTTCCATGGTATCCACATAAGTATATTTTCTGGATGAAGAATTCCTATGAGAAGCTGTAGATTATGGCACTGTCCCCACTTGGCATTGGCAAACCCACCACGTTGCATGAAAGGCAGAAGGCAGTGTTACCTCACAGCTCCCTTCTGTGTTGGTTTGAACCACTACCTTGTGGTTCAAAAGGGGGAGGAAAAAAAGCCCAGGAGAAACTTCATGAAACAAAATAAAAGTGAGGCATAGGGGTGACCACGTGGGAATAGGCACTATCCTCAGTTCTATCAGTGCAAGTCTAAATAAGAGCTAGAAACTGCACATAGGTCACAAACATATGACAATGTGAAATACTATAAAGTTTTAATCTATGCTAGTGTGGTGAGACCATTCATAGTTGCTCAAGACTCACGAGCAGGGAATGCGGTCATTCCATGCTTGGGATCATAAAAATTTACTGCACGCCTTCACGTGTTCTCCCTATATAGCTCCGTTTTATTTCACTGGCAAAACACGGCCAGCTGGAGCTCCAGCTCTGATTAACTGAATGCTCAAGATGCAGAATACATCATATTCACAGCAACATTCTGACTGTAAAAAAAGCTTGACTTTTTAATCAGTTCCAGAGATGCAGATAAATGTAATATGTCAGAAATAGGGACCACCTACACATCAGATCACACTTATGAGGATAATGTATGCAGGCATACAAAATTGCCAAGGAACATGAAGCCACCCAGAAAGGGGTACTTCCCCAGGCTACTGACAGGCTTATGCCACATTTCACTGACTTCATAAGGCAGCCTGATGACATTTGGTTTCAGCAGAGCCACCTGAAGGGACAGAGAAAACACACTGTTCTTGGATGGTCAGTACCAGGGACATTATGATTTTCAAATATCTTGCCAAAAGACAAAGCCAGGAGCAAGCAGCACTGCAGATCAGAACCTACTTACTTCAAAATCATAAACAAAAAACAATGAATAGAAGCTACCTAGTAGAGATGCTGAAACAGCTCCATTAATTGCCAGTCATTAAGATTGCCAAAGCACTTTAAGACGGAGAAAGCTGAAACTTTTTTTAATGCTTCTAAAAGAAGGAAAAGAGAGGGGAAAACAGAAGGAGGAAACATGGTTCTATGACTCAGAGGTGCAACTGAGATAGAAAATTAAATGTTGCCACAAATGGGCTCACTGAAGCTCAAGGCAAAACTCTACATCTTAGAAATTTGCAGAGGATCTTAGAAAGATTCTGTGTTTTAAGATGAAGAACACGAAAAGAGAATAATAATAAAAAAATTAAAAAAAAAACACCTCACAACTTGAGACTGAAACAAAATGGAGTATTCAAATTCAAGTCTTTACTATTTCTCTAGTCCAGAGAGCAGTAAATATTGATAGATACATAATCTGCTATAGTAAATTTCTATTGCCAGTTTACCTCTCTTGTTCCACTTACGAGGAGAAGAAAGGAGAAGTAAGGGTCTTCCCATCATCAACATGCTGACATCAAGCAATTTCTTTGTCTTTCTCAATAATATGACACACTGTACTTGCCTGATTTTCAAGAGCTTATCTGAAGATCACTCAAACACTATCTAGCTTTACCCAGTTCAAATAGAATCCTGTAGTAAGAAACAGTAGGAATTAGAAAGATACAGTAACACTCCTAACTACCACTATATTTTATCCAGGTTCTCCATGTTGAATTTATACACCACAGTTACTTCAGTGACTAAAACCTTAAACTAATACTGCATCATGCATAAACCCTACACCTAAAACTGTGCACTCTCGCTTTTCAGATGAGCATTCCAGTCCCTTGAGGATCCTTCCTACTCTTGCTCTTGATTAGGAACAGCTGCAAGAGGAGGGCTTGGAAGGACTCACCTGAGACACAGAGGCAATTAGGGGCTTTACGGGGAAGTACTGAATGCCCATTCAAAGCTGTTGTGCTTCTTCTAAAGGCAGGTTTTAACCTAGATCTTCCGTCTTGCAGATCCTACAAATGGCTGCCATTCTAAACTCGAGTGGGTTACCTTAGAGACTCCATTTGAAACTGTTTATAATGTTTGCTAGAGCAAACACTGAAAATGATCCATGCAGTAGGGAAGTGGATGTTTGGTTCCTAGACTGTGTGAACATAAAATGCTGTGCACAAAGTGGACATCTCACTGGAAGAGACCAAGGAGCAACACTCCAAACCATGAGCAGACACAGCCACCTTACAAGGGATTACTAAGAATGTTGTCCTGTTGAGCTCATGCACACATTTCTTCAGAGAGATGGAAATTAAACTAGTTCTCCAATCCTGATGCATGTTGTAGGCTACTGTGTAATGTATTCTCCAACATCATCTTTTGTGAATCTAGCATTTATTTCCTTCATCTGCAAGTACCCAAATGAATGTCTTTTGAACACATTCAATGTTCTTAGAGTTTGCTTTCCCAATAAACATTTTTTGTTTATTTTTTTTATTTTATGGTTTCTGTGTGTGTCTTAGAATGAGGGCGTGAGTGGGCAACAGAGCCAAAACAAATGCACAGCTCTTCCGGTGGCAGATTGTTCCCTGTAGGAGACCACCAGTTGTTCTTCACATCTCATGGGTGTTTCAGAAGTAGTTCTTCAGCAGCTACTAAAAATAAAGAAAACAAAAACAACAACCAGAAAGGAAGGTTTTTTTGTCATACTCAGAAAAGAGTGTTCATGTAATCAGAAAAAAAAAGTATTGCATCAATTTAATTTCTGTGAATGGTACACAGATACTACGGGCAGTTGGAGCCTTATATATTTATATAACACATAATTACTTAATTCAATTATTCAAAGAAAATTACTTCACACCCCCACAAAATACTCTGTGTCTTGTTAAGGAGACATATCTGCCTGGTTTTACGCTCAAGTAATGTCACCTCCAGCAGAAGCACATTTATTAAAATACCAGAATACTGCTATATAATGCCTATTGTAACACCCACCTCCCACACACACGGGGCAGTGTGCTGCTTATAACAAAGAAGGCATTCATAGCTGTTATCTTGAAAGGTAAGGGCGATAAATGTATTAAAGGAACCAAAGAAATGTTCACCTCACCAAAGAAAAGATAAGATAGCTTAGGGGTGTTTTCTTACTGGAAGCTGAGGTGCCTCCATATTTGGTATCCTCAGACCAACTTCCCTCACATTGTCAAAACCTTTATTATAGCTTTGAACTTCACCTGACTTTGCATTTACCAGGAACCCCAAATTCAAACACTTTACTCTGAGTTCCCAGAATTAAATTTGGGTCTCAGCTCTTTGACTAAGCCACGTGGCAGCTTTACCCAAGACTGTCACCACCAAGATATTGCCACCAGTTCAGGCTCTCAAGCAGGAGCAGGGGTCCCAAGAGCCCTTTGGTTTGTGTTAGACAGATACTGGTGACCAGATCACTGCTTCCCTGCAGATCAGTGCCGGCTGCAACTTACGTTGTTATTATCAGTACAGCAGCTGTCTGTGTATTAATATGCCTTTTGTGCAAAATTCAGTCTGGCACTTTCAAGAAGGATAAGGTGGTAATGAAAAAAAATCTCAAGCTCTTAAACTCAACTCCATATCAGAAAAATTATTGAGAGAGAACTATAAATTCTTGGGACAGAATTAAAGAAAAAAATGGTAAAAAACAAATAGCCTCATTTTTACCAGGTCACCCTATCCTCCACTACTTTTGCTGAATGTTTAAGAAAAGATAATAGATTTCTAGTGCAGCAGACTGACAAATGGCAGTTTCAGTGAGAAGTCAGCCCTTCACATGGGCCATGTGAAGTGCACCACAGCCTGCTTGCCTAGTTGGTAGCTGAAGGTGCTCAGCAGGTCTAACTGCAAAGGGAACAGCTTTGCTTTCTTAGCTCAGATACTGTGTTATTCAGAACAACCTGCAGACTCTTGTATGTTGAAATTCACAAAGCCCACTGGGACTGAACCAGTGCACCAGATGCTTCCAAACAGGAACAGCCAGATTTAAGGGTTTTCACAGTAGCCGAAGGACAGAGATTAGGAGTCATGAGGTCCAAGCAGGTCAGACCTTCAGTGAGTTTAACCCCTCAAGAACAGCATACTCATGCTTTGTCTTCATGCCGCATCCTGACAGCACACACAGGAAGCAGGACAACCTAATGTATGCTGCATAAAGCAGCAGAAACATGCACATTGTGTAACAAAGGTCTGTTGAAAGGAGATAAAGAGACAGCGCAATTTCTTTCCCTTTTTCACCCGTGTCCTCATTCCCCTCCACCCTCACACCCGGCTGTCTGGGGGAGGTTTCACATTGCATTAGTGTTACCGCCCGTGCATCGGCCTTTGCTATGCCACCGCCGCCGGCTGCCTGGCAGCTGGGACAGGGAGAGCCTGTGATGGGCAAGACGGGGACCCTCTATGGTGACAGACTCTCTGCCTGAGGCAGATCTGTGGGCATGGAGCAGCCATACGGTGTTACCACTCTGCTCATCACCAGTTGCCACTTCCAGCTGCCTTTGGATGGGCATGTAGAGCAGCTTTGGCAGCTCTCGAAGTCTATTGTTTTGATACTGATGACCCTGGTGAGACCTCTACCCTCAGCAGTGAAAATAAGACAGCTTTCTCTGTTTTTTTTCTGTTTTGTTTTTGTTTTTGTTGTTTTTCTTCTTCTTTTTCTTTTTTTTCCCAGGGAATACCATCATACTGCACAATGCCTCTTGTATCTAACCTCATTAAAGGAACTCATCTAACTCATCTGTACTGAGGAAACTCTCACCTTCCCCAAAGGCAATGACTCAAGATACTAATCAGTGCAGTGAGGATGTCTGAGGGTTTTTTCATCCACCGCTTTAGCCTGGGCTATGCTTTACCTTCCTCTGCTACTGCAGCCAAAAAGACTGCTCTTGATTTGCAAAGGAAGACATCCAGCAACTACTTGTGCTGACTGCCTCAGGTACATATCAGTTTAAATGAAGTGACAAATAATTAAATGTGCCCTGGAGCACACCCAAAAGAGGCTATATTCTGCTTTACCATACCTTTTCCTTTTTAGTGTTTTTTGCTTTGTGTCCCTAATTTTGCACTTGCAGAGTTTGAGCAGAAGGAGGCACCATGTCTAAAGAAGACTCTTAAAGAAAATGAGGCTGCTGTATTTGGCCCAGAAACACCCTCATAGCTGCTGACCATCTCTTGTCTCTTAAGGAGATGAGAAAAGATCACCCTCAGGAGTCAGAAGTATGCCTTACTAGGGCCAAGCAATAAAACACTAGCTGAAGTCATTCTTCTCACATCTCTGAAAATAAAGCTGTTGAGTTCTGAATTTTCTGGTATTACAGGCAATAAAGAAACTGACAGCAGCCACACACAGGAGATGGGGATTTTCTAGAAAACAGAGGGCACCCCCGTTTCTACTTACTTTCCCTGATGGTGCATGCCCTGCTCCCTCAGGCCCAAGTAGCAAATTCAGTCAGAATTTACTGCCAACAACACCAAGCCACCTCTGAAAGGTTATTATTAAAAGTCATTCATTGCATTAATTCATAACCCTAATTTAACGTCAGCAGACCTTTATCTTTTAGCCTGAGGGTTATGCTAGCTCCTGCAAGCCAAAGCCCAATCATAACATGTGTCTTGGATTGTAATTACAGGATGATTTCCAGTGATTACAACTACCTATTTTGCCTCTGTGCATTTTTGAAGGCTAAAGGTTCCTCCCTATTACAATGCCCTTGTCTCTAAAAAACACCCCCCCTTCCCCCTCTCTCCCCCCCCCCCCCCCAAAAAAAAAAAAAACACCTATTAGTAAACAGATGTACTAATGAAAAGAAAATATGTTACAAATAAATGAAGTGGATCACCTACAACTACGCCTGACGCAGGACAAGGGGAAAAGGGGCTTGCCAGGCCCAGAGCAGAGTGTGATGTTGTCCAGCAAGGTGAGTGCTTGAGCAACTGGCTGCTTTCTTCCCTTATGAGGGGAAGGGAGCAGTGCAATTTCAAGTCTCATCCCTCATTTTTTTTCACCCTGGGAAGCTGAAACCAGTTCAAATTCCTCCCAGTGAATTAAACCTTCTTGCTTCCAAAACAGTGCCCGACACTCCCTCAGCTCCTTCCTGCACCCTTCAACTGATTAAATAGCTAGCTCAGTGAGACACTTGAACAGGAGCTTAGAGTTAAATACATAGTTATGTGCTTGACTGGATCAGGGCCATCCTGATTTGGAAAAAAATATGATTTTGAAAGTGACTTTTCAGGGATTTAGGATGCTCTTCTGACTGAGTTCCTTCATAATTCCTTCGTACAGAGCTAGAAACTCCATATCTTTTAAAATACTGTTATTAGGTTCTTTTATTTTTCTTCCAAAACCAAATCACGGTGAAGTTATATTTCAAGAAACAAGCAAAGTAGCAGAGACATATTTACATTCCGATTTACACAGGTATTAATCATGGGTAATATAATAAAATCAAGACAGCAATGCTAAATTAATGCAGCGTTGGGGAAAAAAAGATATAAATATAATCACTGCTGAAACAATTTGATGTATGTTTTCTGGTCAGGATGAAACCTGAGCCAAATTTCAGGAAAGCAATCATTTCCATTGACAATAACATCTATTACTATGATTATGCAAATATTTGATAAATACCCTACAGGAGGATTACAAGAAAGGCAATATTTTACTTATAAAAATCCATACTGAGCCTAAGACACAGTAGAGGATAATGAATGAGCATATCACAGAGTAACTTATCTTAGTTGTATTCTAAGTATTTTCCATGTATTCTAAGAATTATTATTTTTTCAAGAACTTACTATGTGCACTCTGGTATCCATAGTTTACATGATAAGTTTTTTAAAAAATCCAAGCTATAAGAAAAAAATATAAAAATGAAAGTAATAGCAGAGTCTAGAAAGTGGAAAATCGCAAGAAAATTTTGTTAAGGAATTTGGTCAGATGTTAGAAACACATCCGACAAGATGCTTTCAGCCCATTTAAATGTTGTGGAATGCATCTCTCTTCAACAACGTAACTGTTGACAAGCTGCCAAAAGTCTGAATTGCAAATCCTCCAACCATGAATAAATCAAAGGAAATTCCAAGATATAAGTAAGGCAGTTTAAATGACTTATTTTGCTATAGTAACTGCAAATTCTCTATGAAGATATATTAGATCTGCCACAACAAGTCAAATGTATTTAAGCCACCCTCAGTGTGTATTATGACTCTGCTGGTAAGGACATGTTGTATATAATCCAGCTATGTCTGTGGGGCCCTGATCTGGCTCCTTCCAAAGTCAATGAATTTTTCTGGACTCAGTAAATTTATTGGAGTGTAATGGCCAGTAGGCTGCAGTGTTGATCTGGGAACACCATGTGCTTTTATTTCGGAGAGTATTTATTTGGCTGGAGAAAATCTTTTCCACCTAGGGAAGGGACCTTGAGGAGTGCACTCAAGGGAGGACATTAATTCTTACTGATCAGGCTCTATTGAGTCAACTTACCTCCCACTAATCCAGGCCCTGTTTTGGCCTGAACTGTTAGCAGTTTGGGCTGAAAGGCTTGCTTCTAGTGGCTGAGCCAAGTCAAGTGTTTGTTGGGCATTGACTAACTTAGTTACAAAGAGGGTGAAAATCCCTGCTTTACCTATCAGGGAATAAATAATCGGAAGGGATATGTGCGGTCCCAGAGGTGTGGTACTTGACCTTGCTGGTCTTCTTCCCATCCCATGGGATGCCAGGGGGCTAGAGTCGGTTGATCCCTTGGTTCTCTAAAACACACTGAATAACTTAGGGTTCAAAACCATCTCCATATGTGATCTGGTCAAGAACTTTATTACTCTTGGCTCCTTCCTGGACATACTTCCAATTATTTTGTAAGGTAGCAGGCTGCTGACAGCAAATATTGATTGCTTACTTCTGCCTCAAGCAAAGGCTTGCATACATCAAAAACTAATCAAAACAAAACAGAAGTATGATCCACTGATGATTCTATAAGATATGGCTGAACAAGGGCTGCTCATACACCGCTCCTTTCCTTTAACAGAAACATCACCTGTTCTGTGCCAGTGCTCTTTATGCTATCTGCATCTTATGCAGTTGATTATGTGAAGGCAAATCACTGTGTAACTGCAACAAATTTAGTGTCACTGTTGTTTTTTTTTAACTAGGATGATGAAGGAGTGTGAAGAACAGTGTGATATTAGGCTACTTCCTACTTCAAAGGAAACATCTTAATCTCTTTGAATTTTGTAGTTTTCCTATAGGTGATCATTTATGAAATCTTCTTGATAACTTTTTGGGAGTGTCATAGTTTTCTTTTATAACAGAAGCTAAATGTTGGTATGGATCAAAAGTACTGAACAAGAAGGTAATAATCTATAACTTGTGAGAGCTTTGGTAGGTGAAATCTAAAATTTTCTCTAAACCTGTACTTTAAAACCAGATTCAGCTGATAGCTTATTTTTCTTTTTTCCAGCCTTCACTGGTACATTACTGTAATACATGATTTATCATGTCTTCTATCTGCTTCCAGTTCTGCAAAGCCACTTTACTACAGCAAGCTATTTGCCTACAAACTATCTGCTTAGACTGTTCACATAAAAATACTCTTTCCTGACATTTATGACATAATAGCAAAGAAATCCAAACAGTTCCAAGGTCAACTACTACCCTAACTTTCCAGGGATTATTGCTCAAACTTTAGCTGTTCTTTTTCCAAGTTTCCTTAATGTCCACAGATTTGAAAAGCTACACAACTCTACATCATATTCTGCATCTGAGACTAACTGGAATCTTCTTTTGCTTCCCCTATTGTCCTGCATGGCGCTGTGTGACCTGTGTCATTGCATGTCATGTATGAGACAGCACTCTAATTCCAAGTGTTACTGCATTTCAATTCCAAAATTCCCATTTTAGTGTGCCTTATGTGTCCCTTGCTTGTCCATTTTATTGGGATACAATTCCCTAAAGTGGTTTAATAGCCTTCACTAAAATCTCACACTAAATAGTTTTTCAAATAGTTAAAAGTCCACAAATATATCACAGCCTAGTTTTACATCTTCCTTTCTTTCTTGTTTATTCAACAGAAATCTGTACTTTCATGACTATGATGGGTCCAATCAATGGTTCCTTTCACTTTCGCTGAACTACTACATGGGTTCATCAATGCATTGCTCACAGCACAGAGCTTCTCTCACTGTTTTCTTATCTCCTCTTCTCTGAAAGGCAGAATCTATCTCACTACCTATTAGCTGTTCAGAATCTATTTATCCTGGAAACCCTTGCTAAGATAAAGTTGTGCTCTTTCTTTCATGCACACAAACGTGTTCCCTAACTCTCTCCAAGGGTTGCAAGTGTTATATGAGACTTAGTCCCTTGGAACAGAATTTCCTGTGATGACAAGAATCTCACCCCTCAGAGGAGACCAAAACTACATATAATTGTTTGAAGTTGGGTGTATCTAGCGCGTGCATCAGTCTCACCATGTCCAGAGCTATTGCAATATCTGGTGCACTGCACTTTGTCAGTCACACAAGAGATCGAGTCAGCTGCAATACTGAATCATTAGGTGTCTTCAGCCTTCAGGGGATAAGTAAGAGTCCAGATACTTTATCTGTCTCAGAGCAGACTGAGCAAATTCCTGAGGAGCAGATCCTCACTGTGGAGCTGTTTCCTTAGGGCTAAGATCCACAGAAAAACTATTTGTTCCTGAGATTCAGTGCTTCAATTTTTCAGTTGTAGAGGATAAGCAAAACCTTGGGTATTAAGCCCTTGGGAACATAGTTAATAGATGATACCCTGCATGTGAAAAATGAGAAGATGCGTGTACGTAAATTTTCTTGTGTTTTTTTTTCTTCCAATTTCAATTGAATTTCAAGGACAAACATCTTTATGGACTAGCTTTTATACCTTGACCCTTGGTTCATCTGCCCTCTTGGGCATTCTTGCTAATTCACATGCATTCAAGAGTTCTGGGAGTTCCCTGTCTTAAGGATTTCCTCCTGCAGTCTGTTCCTCAGCTGAATAAACAGATTGAGGTTTAAAAAGATTCAAGAGGGTACATTCTCCAACCCCTGTCAGACCAGATCTGATCCACCCTATCTGATGACGGCAGTACCCTTGCCAGGTGACAGCATTGCCAAACTCAATTATGCACTCAACAACCAGTTTGACTTGATGGGAGACAGTTTATTGCACAGAATGGGCGCATTGCAATTGTATCGCTGATTATCATTTCAAGGTCAGTGCCAGGTCCTCATAGGAACGTTAGTCCAATTCAGAAGGCAAACATAAAGATCAACCTTCTGATAAAATGGAGCTTTCTGTATCATACAAATGTACATAATCTATAAGCCATAAGCTTTTCTTAGACAGTTTCCTCAAAATACCATGTCTGCAATAGACACCAGCTACCTCCAGCATGACAAAATATTACAGTGTTTATTCACTTGTATGTCTCAACAAATATATCTCACTTGCCTCACTATAGTGCACTGGATATTAATGTGTCACAAATAAAGTGCAGAGAAGGATCCAGCAAAATAAATGTTCTGTACCATGAGGCAACCTATCCTCCCACAATATCAAGAGCATTTAATAAGGGTGCAGTGAATTCTTTCTGCTACACGTTTCACTGGTACTTTGGGATATTGTTCTAAATTAATACATCTTCCCACTCAGAAAAAAGAAAAAAAATTCTAATTCCAACTCATTTTATACGTGCCACCTTCTTTGTTAGAGTCAACTAAAATATCATAAAGAAAGGTTTGGATGTTTGCTTCATTTTCAGCAATTAACTTCTCTATCAGGAACTTTAAATATACCCAAAGATCCCCAAAAACAACTCACCACAAATTAGAGTTTGATATGAGATGTTTGTGTTCCACAGGAGTCAGTGCTGCAACTGACAGTCTTTAATATCTTCATCAATGACATTCACAGTGGGTTCAAGTGCACCATCAGCAAGTTTGCTGTTGATACCAACCTGGGGGGGTGCAGTCAACACACCAGAGAGTGGTTGGGTTTAGATGCCATTCAGAAGGACTTAACAGGCTTGAGCATTGGGCCCAGGTGAACATCAGGAGGTTCAACAAATCCAAATGCAAAATTTTGCACATGGGTAGAGGCAGCCTTCACTATCAGTACAAGCTGAAGGATGATAGAATTGAGCACAGCCCTGCCAAAAAAGACCTGTGAATACTGGTGGATGGTAAGCTGGACATGAGCCAGCAATGTGCCCTTGCAGCCCAGAAAGCCAACCAATATCCTGAGCTAAATCAAAAGAAGTGTGGCCAGCAGGTCAAGGGAGGTGATCCTGCCCCTCTACTCTATACTGGTGAGGCCTATCACTGTGTTCAGATGTGGAGTCCTAAGAATGGGAGACACATAGACCTGTTGGAGCATGTCCAGAGAAGGGCCACAAAAAAGATTCATGGAATGGAAAGCCTCTCTTATGAGAACAGGCTGAGAGAGCTGGGGCTATTCAGCCTGGAGAAGAGAAGGCTCTGAGGTGATGTGATAGCAGCCTTTCAGTATCTAAAGGGGAGCTACATGAAAGAAGGAGACAGACCCTTTAGCGGAGTCGGTGGTGATAGAACAAAGAGAAATGTCTTCTAGCTTAAATAGGGTAGATTTATGCTGGATATAAGGAAAAAGTCTATTAAAGTAAATGTGATGATGTACTGGAACAGGTTGCCCAGAGTGGTGGTAGATGCCCTGCCCCTGGAGACTTTCAAGGCAAGACTGGATAAGGCTCTGAGCAACACAACACAGCTGTAGTGTTTGCAGGGAAGCTAAACTAGATGGCCTTCAGAGGTTCCTTCCAACTCTAAGATTCTATGATTCTATATCAAAATGTGTACCTGTCCCTGTTCTCAGCAGCATCCTCCTTCCTACATGTAGCTCTTTCCTAGAGTTCCTCTTCACAAGTTTGGATGCTCAAAATGGTGTCACAAATAAATCCGCTATAATTTCATGCTTCCTATGAGGAAATGGTATCTGAAGGGGGATATCATAAAAAGATAGCATAATAGGAAATATAACCTGGTATAAGAGGAGATCTTCCCAGCATTTCTGTTTTTGTTTTTGTTGTTTGTTTTTTTTTAAATATAATAATCTCTTCCTAGACCACTGTCCCATCCCTGAATCTCGGGAAGCTGATCTTCGCCCATTGTTCAGAGCTTTCCTCTGGGCATTTGCAGCCTGAAGCTGATCTCCCCAGACCTCTCTGACAGGCCTCAAGATTTGCATGTTGATGTGAACAAACACTCCAAAGTCTGACGTTTTTCTTGCACCTTATTGCCAGTAAAATGTAAGTAGGCTGGTGCCAAAGGACAACCATGAAAAATTGGACCACTGAGGCAACAGGAATGTGCTTCATGATTTTTCCTCCACTGACTTTAAGTAACCTAGCTTTCAGCTCCACAGCCTGAGAAAAAATGCTTTCTCATTCAAACAATAAAATCCAATTTGCCCAGTCAGGCTGCCAGGGCTCCATAAGCCTGTGCAATTCTACCCTCCCTTCTCACCTGCGCCCATCAGCAAGTAACTCACTTCTCAGTGTGGGTGCTGAATTTTTCTGTGCCTACTCTGTATAACGTAGAGGATATTTTTGTGGGATTATTTTTGTACCATTTCTCATCCTAATGCCTCAGACTGCTCTGCAATCATTCGAAAATTTAAGCTTTCTGTGACACTGTGAATTTCCAACATTGGGAGTTATGATAGCATCTATCATCACAGTATTATATTTAGTGGGATGGAAACAAATAGATTTTAAGTGACTTTCTGACAAGGAAGGTCACGAGAACAAAACTCTATATAGTTAGCTGAAGCCACGGATAGCCTAAGGACAGATATGTTTGGTCCACAAAAGTACAGATATGGTTTTGGTTGTCATTAGTAAATTTTATACCTACCTGAGAACCTCATAAAGTCAAAGATAAACTCAGTTCAAGACAGCTCTTTTCACCAGCTGCTCATCAAAATCATGCACAGTTAAGAATCAAATCCTCTGCGGAGTTAAATTGAGATAGTTGTGTTGTAGTATTTCCACTAGCAGATAGGAGTCACTCTGGAGGTCTGCTGTCTGTTCCCAAACGATCCACTGGCTCACATCTACCCACGGGGCTAGGAGGGGCATGCTCAGAGAGGAAATTTGGCCTCCAGCATATGGTGAAGGGTTATCTAACCTCAGAGTGTGGAAACAGCCATCAGGTTTCTTGTGCTATCGAAATAGGATTACCTATTCCACTGACACAAGTGTTGTCCTTGGAAAGATTCACCGTCTGAAAAAAATCTTGGACAAAAAGGCAGACAAAATCTCTGACTGAAAGAACTTACATGTTAAGGCACAGATTGTACAATGATTTTGAATATGTTTCATCAATGAGGCCTCCGGGTGTGTAAATTTAAGGACATGCCTTCAGCTTTGTAGGACCACCCCCTCTGAAATTTCTCTCTGTGGGAGTTTGGTACAGAGACACAGTTTTTCCATCCTCCCAGCCTTTTCTTCTTATGGAGCATTCGAACACAAAAACTCCCACATCTCTTCCTGAGGTAGGAAGAATTTGTAGGGCATGCTGCAGAGCTCAGTTTTTCCTTTACAATGAGCAAGGGAAGTAGGATTAATGCACAGAAAGTAAACCCTTTCCCCCAGGAGTTGGGAGCAACTTTTCTGGCATTGCCAGTTCTGAGCAAGCACCAAGAATTAGTCACAAGCATGAACTCCTTAACCCCCAGCCCAACTGGGGTGCATTTAATGCCACATAGCATAGCCCTTATTAATGTTAATAAACACCCATTCAGTTAAGAAATCCCATTGATGTCATCAGCATGAGCAAGGATTGCAAAATCCAGCTGCCTTTAAGTAGCACTGTGTGCTATAAGGGTGGTTTTTTCACACAGGCTTAAACTTTATCCATGTCTAGTCATCCAGCTGAGCTTCGGGTTCACCACCAAGGCAATAGATTCTGATTCACTCCAGAGGCTGTGCAGTCTCCTGAGCTTTCTTCTACATTCCCAGAGGATTTATATGCATTCAATGCAACAGCCAAAATAGCGACTCTCTCCTTAGCCTCAGTCTCTGCTATCACCTTCAGAATTACTGATAGTCATGTCTCCTCTATCATTAGAATCCTAGATGCCAGCAGAAACCAGGTGCAAAAGAAGGAAATAATATTTCCAACTCAGATGTACAATCTGAATATCTAAAATGTGAAGGATCATGTGCATGAAGTAATGCAAGGCCTGGGAGATAGTGCTTGCCTGTACTTCAACTTTTCACTCTGATAAGGAGGAAGGAAACATACCTCTGAGTTATAAGCTGAGCCTGTTCCGTTTCCTCAGCTAAGCCAGGCTGTTCTTATGAGTAGCTTCCCAGTGTAGCTGAGAAAGAGCTTAAACAACAGAGAGAGACTGGAGTTGGTATGACCGTGTGGCTGGACAATTTGGGTAGGCTGTGGTCACAGACAAGGACCGCAAATGCATTTCCTCTGAGAGGCAGGTGACACACTGCGCTTTGTGGATCAGATAATGTGAGATGCTGTAGGATCTGATAACTCCTGAATTAATACAGTAGCCTTTTTCTAAATTAAAAAAAAAAAAAAAAAACTGGCAAGAAAAGGGTAGTAGTTCAATCAGTGCTTCAAGTGCTGAGCTTCCCAGCTGGAGGATATGAGCAGGGCCCTGGGCAGCTCTTCTACATCTTGCTGAAAGAAGCCACTGCATAAAGCAAATGCCTCACAATATCTGCAAGAACTTTGTCCACAACCTGGCATGGTTCTGCCTGCAAGGATATGAAGTAGGGCTGAGATGCATGGTGTCCCAGACCATGCCAACGCTCCACAGCACCAAAGACATGGCTGCGGGTGCAAGGATTGAGGCAGGGAGGAGGCCTGCTGCTGGGCAATGCCTTCCTGGAAGATTTACTCTGCCTTTGTGCCCTGGTGTCCACCACTGGACATGAGTGACTTATAGCCCAACCTATTAACTGCTGTGGCCTACACTGTGGCTACACTGCTCGTACTGGTCAGTTATGGCACTGTTCAAGTACCCGATCATTTTATTCTACAGCACTTGATAACATAAGATCACTTCCTCTGTGATGAGGTGTAGTTAGACTTTGCCTAGCAGAGAGCTGCAGAGCATGTCTTACCTCTGTAAGAGGAGATTTTGTATGGGAAGGAAGAGGATCTTGCTGATTTAATCTATGACAAAGTCCTTGACATCTTACCTGGTAAACAGAGAGCAAAGGGCTGGAAGAATTAGGAGAGAGATAACAGGCACAGGGCTCTGACAGAAAGAAAATGGTGTTTGGGATTCAAGACCCAAACTCTGAAGAAGTTACAGGCCGCTGTACTAAAGGCACACGTATGCTGTGGGTGCACAAGGCAGCAAGGTCAGTAGACTATGGACAAAGAGCAGGCAGCCTTACTAATGGTGCAGAAATGCCCCAGTCTGCCCACACCCTCTACAACTCACTGTTCCCATCCTCTTCTGTTTACCTGTTGCCTCACTACAGGTAGTTGGAGCTCTGGGCAGAAGATTGTCCCTGATTACTCCTCTACCCATGGCTGCTGGCATTTCTTTTGGCATCCAGTCCAGCCTGTGCATCCACAGGTGGTCACATGCATGCCGTGCTCACAGATACATGTAGCTGTGGTGGTGAGGCATCCAACACACAAGCTTCTTCCCATGCAAGGACAGGCTTCTGTCAGCCCACGTTTCCATGGGGCATGGAGAACCAAATGAAGGTCAGTCCTGTCTGCCAGGATAGTCCCCTAGCCAGGACAGCCCAAAGGCCACTTGGGGTTGGCACCTGGGAGTCTCACATAGGCCCACATTAAGACATACACTGAAACCAGGAGAGAAACTGGATCTCTGAAAGTCCTGTTATAAGGAGTCACAGAGATAAAACAGCTTGTGGAAGGTATTAACCATTGATAGGAGAAAAGTGGGTGGACCCATGCTATCTGAGGACTCTGAAACACGCCCGTGATGGAAAAAAAAATGCTCACTAATATGCACATGTACATTTTTCATAAGGTGGAAATATCTGAAATAACAATATCGGCATCTGCCTGAGGACAGTTGCTACCTTCTTACAGCTATATTTTTTTTTGCATCTGGTTCTATTTATGACTCATACTTCCCAAACAAGCCATATGTTGCTGCAGAAGGCCTTTAACTTCGCTAGATTTGTATTGAGCTGTATTCCTGGCTGTAAGCCAAGTAAATGTAATAAAACTACTTTTTCCATCAAAAATAAAAAAGAAATCCCATTTGCAGTGAGATTTAATTAGCAGCCAGTAAGTCATTTTTGTGTTGAAAGCATGCACACTCATGTTTTGTTATAGCCTTATTTGCACCTTCAAACTCTATTGTAGCTGTTCAGTCATTACAATACAGAAAGGTCTCCTCTCCCTCTCCCTCTCCCTCCCCCCCCCCCCCCCCCCCCCCGCCTCCATCCCCTCACTCCTTTTGCTGTAGTTTCTATTGCATTTGAAATACGGGGAATTTTTGGAAAATGTCACACCCTCTGTGTTCTTCTCTTTGGATGTGACATTTTACATCGCCTATTTAGAACATTGTGACACTGATGATTTTAACACCCGAACACTGAGCTGACAACAGTAATTTCTGCTGAAATAGGCAGTCTATCAAGAAACTTGTGTATAAAATCAGGAGCTGGCATTCCATTAAAGCACGCAGAATACAGATGACTAAATCATCGTCACTGCTGATGTTTCTGAAACTAACAGGCCAAAATGGGGGAAAAAAGAATCTCTCCTTACCTTTTTAAAATAGTTCGGTAGTTACTTCTTCACAGCCCTTTTTAATTTAGTGAAAGTTTCAGGTAACGTGCATTGTGACAACACATTTTTGGCTCCTGCCTCCTATTCCTGCAGGGCATGGGTAGCAATTTGGCACTACTGGCATTATTCTGAATCCCTTAATTTTAAGAAAAACAGCTAACCAAATCACTGGAGGGTTTAGATTGTACCCTTTCCTGGAAAATCAGACTGCAAGAGCCAGGAAACTTTGTGAGCTGAAGGGCACAGCATTTCCAAGTTCTCCTCACGGGGCACCAATTGGCCAGCAGAGCCAGGAGAAGCACATCCTCTGCAAGCAGAGCCCACACCAGCCCTGATCCTGCTGAGCTCTGCCCATGAGGCTGCCCCAGACCCACCCACTGCTTACCTGGCACAAACCGAGCCAGCACACGGCTACGCGGTAGCAGCTAGAGAGAGCCTAGCCAACAATTAGGCTGCTTAAAGCAGCATTAAACTCTCCCTTGGATTTCAGCATGGAAATCCAGCGGGTTAACACGGGGCAGTGCTCTAGACAGTGGCTGATCCTTCTTTCTTGCAGCCTGGCGGTGATCCAGCACTGCCAAGAGCCAGCAAAGACATTTGGTGGGATCCCACAGAGCAGGGGTAATGCAATGGGAGTGTTGTTCTCCTCAGCTTTCCCTGCTGCCCATGCTAAGTAATGGAGCAGGCAGCCTCCTCCACCCCCCACCCGAGAAATCAGCTGGATCCGAATTCCTTCTGCTTGCGGTAGGACGATAGGAAATACAGATGGAAAAATCTATTAGGCTATTTAGCTCATCTTCTGCCAGAGAAAGGCTGCTCCCTGCAGCACACCATGCCTTTGACTTTCTTCTTCTTTCTATTTCTTTTTGTTAGAAGTTCCCTCTCTCCTGACTGTCCAAACAAAATTTCAAGATATGAGTCCAAAATATCTCTCTACACCAATCACACATTGAACTACTAAACTGTAATAAAGAAATATGAAATTGAGAGGAAAAACTTTGTCAAAAAACTGGTCGAAGTCTCCACTTTATCTTTTCCATTTTTCCTGGCAGTAAAAGGGAGCAGGCCCTTTGAGCCATGAAAATGTTCTCATTACCACATTCATTTTCTCTCTCTCTCTCTCCCCCCTTCCCTTCCCTTCCCTTCCCTTCCCTTCCCTTCCCTTCCCTTCC
>JAPSGF010000004.1:7202488-7218497 GCA_035772895.1 Perdix hodgsoniae | reverse complement strand
TTCCCTTCCCTTCCCTTCCCTTCCCTTCCCTTCCCTTCCCTTCCCTTTCTCCCTTCTTCCCTCTATCTATTCCCCTCTTCCTTCCTCTCTCCCTCTCCCTCCCTCCCTCTCTCCTTCTTAATAGGCATGTTGTGGTAGGAAGTAATATTGTAAGAAGTAACAAATGGAGATGAGGTGCCAGATGTCATTAAGTTTTTAAGGGCCAGCTTCTCCAATGTGCTCAGAATCCAGCAGTTTCTGCTGAGAACAAGTGCATTGAAAATTCTGACCACTTCATCTGAGTGCCTACATGAAGCAGCCAAGTTTTTCAAAAATCCTGGCTGTTGAAATATTTGTTCTTTTGAAATACCTCATTGAAGATCACATGCATCTGTTGAGGAATTAACCATGCAGGCCATCCCCTAGGATTTGCAGACCAGGACATGCCCCTGTTCAGAGGGCCAATGCCAATATGCTCATGGAATTTGGGACACCAGCATTCAGAGTACAGAGAGCCCAGTTCCTGCCCAGCCCCCAGCCTCAGTAGAGTGGGGCTGAGCTGGGTGAAGACCTTCGCTGCTCCAGGAGCAGATGGGAAGGATAGAAGTTGAGTCGGCAACCCGCCAAGTACACTGACATCCCTGAAATGTTAGCAGCAAGATTTCTCATCGCCTCATGGAAACAAGCCTTCAGAGACCAAATCTCCTGCTGTTAAAATGAATGTGGAAACTCCATTAGTTTCTATGGCATGGTGTCAGCCTCTTCTTATATATTCTGTTGGAAGAGAGAGAAAGGAAGCACTGTTCTCCAGTATGGGTCCAAATCTGCTCCCACCTTGCTGGGTGCCTGTGGGGCATACCACCATACATATTCATAGTGCCTGCTTTGTTTAGCAATCCTCCTGTCAGTGATGAGATGTCACTCCAGAAAAGAATGCAAAAAGACATTTTAGGTGGTAATATTGTTTTTGTTTTTGATCAAGCCCGCTGCTGATCAAGCTCCCCTCCTCCTGTCAGCTTCAGAATGAATATTCATACAATGCAGAAAAACAAGGAAACCCACTAGAGCAGAAATTTTTACTACTTTTCAGAAAACATTGTTTTCTGCTCTCACCAGCCGGCATCTCACTCTGCAAACAGATGAGCTTGTGCAGGTTATTGGTGTGTTTGAATGGACCTTGCAGTTTTACGTGTGCTGAGTCCCTTGGCTGCTACAGAGGTGGCCTGATTCACCTCAGATGAGGAGCTTGGCTTTCACTTTTATGTGACTGGAGAGAATTATACAGCAATACACAGCACAACAGGAGGCCATTCCTGTTTCCTTAAACTGCAGGGAAAATGACACCAAGGCATCATGTGTAGTGAGGTGCCATCAGTGCCTGAGTACATCCTTTATAGAGATAAGTGGCTCATGGTCACTGCAGGGGGCTGCTCCCAGAAAGAATTAATCCAGCCCAGGGTTGAATCCCAGGATCGTCTTGTATAAAGGCAGAGATATTTATCTCTTCTTAAATTCAGTCACATCTAGTGTATATCTATAAAATTTTGCACCCATAAACTGTATGTACAGAACACTTCTATGCTCACAAATGAAGAAACACTTAAAATAAGTTTTTCTCCCCAAACACAATCTGGGGGGGGAAAAGAAAAATAACAAAGCCACGCAACAAATCAACTTCACATGTTTCACGTAGGCATAGCAAAGGAGCAAAAGCCAAGTGTTCCACAAGAAAAGCTGTTTCCCACATTCCTGGTGTTGCTGGGCGCCCCTAATCTAGTTAAATGCAGGTATACTGAAAATCATGTAAACACAAGTGACAGATGTGCAGCAAAGCCCCAAATAATAATCACAGAACAAGACAAACTATCCAGCACTTTCATCTTAAATTGAGCTGCAAGCCTGTGTTCTATGTTCAGAGCTCATGTTTAGCATATGTGATCTATACATGAGAAAAGGGCAAAGGAAGATAATCACAGTAATGTACTCAATTAGTATATAGACAGCTGATTTTTTCATGCAGGCAGTTTAACTCAAAAAAGAAAAAAAACAACACCTAAGTAGTAGCTAAACTGCAATATATGATGTGCTGTGTAGGTTTTGCATTGAATATCCTGTATTTACTTTAAGGACATTCTTTCGAGAATACTGATTGGAATTTTCAGAGGTGGCTAAATGACTTTAAAGGATAAATCCCATTGACTTGTTCCACTGTGAAAGCTACTAAATCAATAAGACTTGTTCTCCCTGAACCATTTAGGACAAAAAGCAGTAACAGAGTCAAGTTCTGCAGCATCTGATTTTTAGGGACATGGTTCTCATTTTAAAGCCCAGAGCTGTGAGCCTGATATCTGACCTTCTTCTATTGGAGGGTCTGCCACCTTGGAAAAGAGATGGGTGCTAAGCAAGAAGCATGTTGGAAATAACACTCTTCAAGCTGTTTAGAAGGCTGCAGGCAGGGAAGTATGTGAGCTCAGACCCTGTCCTTCAAAGCCTCTGCCACATCACTCCACTTATTAGACTTTCAGAAGACTCCCTCTTTCCCATGCAGGCTGCCTCTTTATGTACACTTCTTGACACAGGTTTACTCCAGGGGATCACGCGCTGCAATCTTGCTGAGCCAACGACTCTTGAATTTCTTGCTTCGCAATAACAGAATTTCAACAGGAAAGTAAAGGCTCTTCTACTCCTTGTGGGTACTTATCGCAGTCTCCCAGGGGAATGGTGTGGTACAATTAGCAAGGGAGGGGTTTAAAGGCAGATTTTTTATTTTTAGATAGCCAGGGAGGGGGACCAATTAGGCTAATCTGAAGAGGTGGTGACTACTTGCCGTAAGTGTAATTTATCAGGGAGATGCGTTTCGTCACATGAGGTACTTTCAAAGACCCACTTCTGTAGGGCAGGTCCCTTGAAGGATCTAGGCAAAGGGTATAGTTTCTGTGGCCCAGCTCAATCTTGGACTGAAGTAGATCTAAGAAGTTCAGATTGTGTCCAAACATAGAAGTCAAGGAAACAGCCGCCTGGTAAGCTTGGGTGTCACTGGAGTTAAACGGAAGCAGTCTCTAGCATTCTTGGAGTGAAGTTTTTATTCAAGTAACTTGAATCCACTTTGGGCTTGACTAAATTCATTGTGTCCTCTATTGGTGCTAAATCTCACTCAATGTGTCCTACAGTGGGGAACCCCACACAAAGGTATTTAACATGTTAGAGTCAGAATGTGAAGTTTAGCAAGAGGGTTGCGCAGGCAGCTATATGAGATCAACATGCTTTCTGTTTTGCTGATGCAAACGGATGCTAAAGTGACTCTGGTGACAGTATTCTGTGAAAAAGTATTAAGAAGCACTTGCCAGAGCATCTGTATCTCCTTTGTGCTTTACTGAAGAGACGTAAGGATCTTCATAGAAAATTATAACCTCCCTGAACAATGTAATAGGTAATTATACTCCCAAGTTAGAAATTGCAAAGCATATTGCATATAAAATTCCTCATTAGGTTCTGCAGTTTTCTGGAGTATGCTGTTCAATCCCTTATCTTCTCGTCCCTTAGAAAAGCACTAACTTTTACATCAGAGATCTCAGAACTACTCTTCTTGGTCCCATCTCTCTGTCACACATGGGCTAGCCATGGAAAACTAATGGCTGCTGAGGATGAGAAGAGGCTGTTGGATAAACCAACCAACAGGTCACCTACCTACAGTGGCACCAGCCCTGCTTGGGAACTCAGCCTCTGGAAACTGAGAGCATGTCACAGCACTCAGGACGTTCCCATCAGACTTATGTACTCCCACCACAGCCAGTACTTTTGAGAAGCCTCTTCCCCAGGACCCTCAGAACAGCCACCAGTGCACATGGCTACAGCGGGGAGCTACCACAGCATTCAGCCCAAGCCTACAAGGTGTGATAACTCTGCATTGCAGCGCACAAATGCAGCCCCACACCGTCATCCCCACTGGTGGCTCAGAGCAAGCAGAGCACTCACAAAATACCCTGCAGTCTGTCCTGGGTGCTGTACCCACTGTCACAGCTCTGAAAACTGCTTGTGCCTGTGAAAACATTTTTGGATGTATTTGCCTTTCTCATCCACATCCCTTCTAGAGCATGGAAAGTGGTCACAATCAGTGCTTAAGAGTTGCACGAGAATGTTTTTTCAAAGCCCTATATAAACATTACTTCATTAAGAAAATAGAAGATTATAAATACCTGAAACCTCTTCAGGGTTGCTCCACTGTAACCCAAAAATATCACATGTAATTTCAGTGATATTTGTTTAATGATTATATTTTTAAAAATGCCCCAAGGCTGAAAAGTTGGATGGTAAATTGCAGCTGCAAATTAATTAAAATAATCAAACAAGCCAGCAGTAACTCCCACAGTAAAGGGGTTGCTTATAAAGGCATTGTTAATGGATCATTTGCCATCAGGGAGTTTGCTTGATTCCCTTTTAATAAAATATCTATGATTACCTGATTAGCTGATCACTGTGTGAAGCATTTTGTTCTTAATACAACCATGCAGCCGAGGAGGAGAAGTTTTTCTTTATCAGATAGGCTGTGTTTATTTAAAACATGTAATTGGCTGCTTTATTTTTTTCTTTTTATAAAGGAAGCATGATCCAGCAAGCTGCTGCCTCCAACATAAGCTGCTTCTCCTCTCAACAGCCTGATATGAGCCAGCTTTCTGGCATGCACTTATCTTGGCAGCATTATCAAAATGATCTGAATAAAGGTAGGAACATGCTGATGGAGATGGGAAAGCAACCTTTAGTGGTTAAAACTGGTTGCAGCCCATTACAGTGTTCCGCTAAGTCATATGCCATAGTTCTAGAATCATGACAATGTACCAGCTGTGGTTCTGCCCCCACATGGTATAACTGGGGAAATAGATTGATAATATCTGATGCGGCCAGACGTGACCCACACTTTTACCTGCTACTCACACAGCTAAGGGTGGTCCTATACAGGAAAGTAGCTCTTCTGAACAAAACTTTCCAGCAATGTGCTGGAACACCAATAAAATCGGAAAATGGAAAGAACACATGAAAACTAGACACCTTGTGCATGTAATTGTATATTTATTTCTTTTTAAAGAACACTCCTTAAATGTATTGTAAGTCAATATACAAACTTGGTTTCACAGAATTATAATTCACTAAATAGCACAAAATATAATCCGGATTGTTGGTTTCTTTTGTGTGTGTGTGTGAAAGTGTGTGTGAGTGAGTGTGTGCGCACAGGCACATGCTGCTGGTGGTAGTGGAAATCCACCACAAGCTCAGGCTCCTACTGACTTCCCTCTGGAACAAACCTCACCCAGATGGAGACCCTGCTCTGGAAGACTGTGACTTTCTTGCTCTTTAATCTGCTTCTTGAAGATGCCAGTGCCCTCTGCCTAGCTGGAAGTGCTCACCTGCTCTCCATCTGCGGGACGGGGAGACTCCCCTCACGGGGAGTAACCAGCTGCTGGTGTTCAGGTGTGAGGAAAATGTCTTCTGCTCCCCTCCGAGCTCACACGCCGGGGCACTTCTGTGTGACCCCTAACTTCCACGCTCAGCTTGGGCAGAGGCACGGCAGGCCCTCACAACCCAGGGACTACTGTGGCTCGGTATGGCCCAGCTCCCAGCCCAGCCCAGTGCAGCCATAGGGACCTCACAACCCTGCTTCTGAGGAGGGAGCAGCAGGCCACACCAGGTGTGACCACCCACCTACCTGGGAGCCAGCGGTGCCTCACCTGCAGGTGGGCTGTGCAGCCGGCACTGATGATGCACTTGTACGTATCTACATGGGGTGGAATGTTTTCCCATAGTTTTTAAAAGGAGCATCTAGATCAACATGTTCACATAAGACCAAATACTTTTAATATATTTATAACTGTTTTATAAAGCTTTGAAAAAACTCACAATAGCACATTGTTTTACTTTAATGCTTTACGGTACTATCAGTTTAAAATCACAATCAGCACTTAAGTTATAGTCAATCCAGCAAACAAGAGACAAAAAAAAATTACAAGAGTTAAGAACTGACTGATACATCCTTTATCTTTTTTTTTTTTAACTAATGCATAAGTGCAGAATAAGATAAGATACTCTAGTTTAAATATCTTGTTTTACAATATACATTTTGTTCTAATTACGCAACAGTAAATCCCATGCTTCACATAGAAAAGCAATCCACAACATTAAGAAAAAAATTTACAATTTATGAAACAAAGTAAATAAATATTAGTATTACAGAATCAGAGCTGTACATAAAAGCTGTTCAGTTTTAATCAATATAAAAATATGTTTTAGTGCAACCTCACATATATTGATGCTGTTTTGCTTTACATCATTTAGATCCAAGTGTCCAAAAAAGGAAAGAAATTACATTTATTACAAAGCAGATACACAAATTCTAAAATATGTACAAATTACTGCTAAAAAAATGCTTATAAGAATATAAGCAAAGTAAAGAAAAGGCACAAACATCTGTACAATTTAAAAGTACCAGACCCAATAAGAATTTCAAATTTAGTTTTGGTCAGGCTCATGATGACTTGTTATTTTATCTAATTCTTTTGATATAACAAAAGTATATATAATAGCAAACTACTGTAACTTAGAACAGGCATGCTGTAAAGTTGAATACTTCTTCTATCGCTAGAAAAAAAAGTGGGGTAAATGTATGGGTGAAAGTCTCCATGCATCTCAGATCAATGTGGCTTGCTCTTCTCAGACGACAGATCTTTTCTTTCCTGTGTGCTTGACGGGGGCTCGCTCCTGCTGTGAAAGCCCAGCTGTCGAATGTCCACAAAGCTCTTGTTGTAAAAGGTGGGATGGGCTAGCGCAGTCTGTGATGTACCAAAACTGTCCTGTTCACCACCGTGCAAGTCAGGATGGGTGGCTGAGGCACAGGCCTGGCCCGGCTCAGATCCACTAAAGTGTTTAATGCTAAAATGTGCACTTTCTGAAGGTTTCTGGTGAGGCTCAGAGGGCCTCTGCGGCTGCTCTGCCCCATGCAGAGCAGCTTCTTCTGTGGCGATTCGAAGGGAGGCTATGGCTTTCGTACAAGTCTGTATGTTCTCCTCCTGCTCCCTCTCCGTCGCTATTATACTGTCCTCGGAAGTGCTCTGTGTCAGCAACAGCAACGGGGAGGAGGATGTGCTGGAGGGAGCGGCGGGGTGCAAGCTGTGCGGAGAGGTACGCTTCTCGTGGTGCTTGGGAACACCGCGTGACTCTTGAGTGAGGGTTTCTGTCGGTCCTCTTTGCTTCTCCTCAGAGCTCTCCCTCTGCAGGGCCAGAGTGGACGGAGGATGTAAACCTGAAAGGGCTGCAGGTACTGAGTGGACCATCTGGATGCCCCCGATTGGCATCATGGGGATGGGTGCTCGGATCTGCTGCTGGGAGTGTAGTGGAAGGTGGCTGAAGACATAATCGCTCGGACTTTCAGGGAACAGGCTAGGCCTGTGGTGCTCCATGGCTCCTTTTTCTCCATACAAGCCGAAGTAAGGCCCCTGAGACAACCCCTTCTTCTGTAACAAAGAAACAATGAAAGAAACATCAGCGCCACCGCTAGCAAAATTCTTGTCAAGCTGCCAAACCACCTATCTGCTTTCCTCTGCAACGTGGCCTCCTGTTCATGCAGCACCTTTCATCCAGATGGATCCCAAAGCGTTTGGAGAACTCCACTAATTACTTATCCAAACAACATAGGAGGTTTTGCTTAGCTCAGCCCTACAGGGCTCTTGCCTCTGAGGTGAAATGCAGCAGCTAGTTAAGTGTTCAGCAACACAATGCGGCAATTTAGGTCAGGAAGTGAAGAGTATTATATTCAACTGAAACTGCAGAGAGCATTTGGGGTAGATAGAGTTTCATTCTCCAGGACACATTTGGCCAGGACATCTGTCTTACCCTCTGTTTTGGCAAATTGTGCAAATTGTACTGGTGTTGGCAGCCTGCACTGGGTATTGGGGCTTTGCTGCAGAGAAATGCACATTGGAATGCTCCCTGTCTGCCACCAGTATGGGAAAATCCTGACTGCGTGTATAAGCATTCTATCTGCTAAAAGATCCTGCTCTGAAGCCCAGAGAAGGCACTTCGTCCCCCTACTTCCTACCCACCTCAGTGACTAAAGAAGAAGAGTATTTCCAGGGAAGTTCTAACACCTCTGTGCAAAGAAAACTCAAGTTCTTATGGCCATTAACACAATGGAGCATCGCTTTGGCCTATCTGTAGTGTAAACAATAAACAATAGCAAAAGCACAGACATTAACTCTGAGTGAAAATGATGATTCTGTAGTGGGGACACACACTCACTCTTAATGGGACTGAGAAGAAGGAGGGATTTTATAATGGGTAGTAAAAAACAATCACACTGTACTGAATTTTTCAGTGTCTTCCCATTAGTGTCTCTCTTGATAGAACAAATAACCCCATCTTCACTCAGTATTAAACACATCTTGGGCTTCTGGATTTCTCCTTTTTCATTCTTAACTTTCAAATTTTATTTTCTGCTTGATGATTAAGTAGCATTTATCGTCAAACAGTGAAACAACGATGACACAAGTGCAGGATGACATTTTCATAATTGTACGTGGGATGTGGCCACACAACCCAGGGACACCCCTAGGAAATTAAATGAACAAAATTACCCATCTCCACTCTGCAAATTGATCAAACACCTACTGGTTGCCCCAGAGCTGTGCCACCACCCCCAGTCCCGGTGCGGCAGCTGGGGACTGTGCTGCTTCATGCCAATGCACTGCAGTGACAACAATTCACTGCTGGGAAATCCTAGTTTTCCAGGCATTAAGCGACCTCTTGATCCTATCCTGGGGAATGGGCTTAGGGGGCAATTAAAGATTCAGTTTCTATGCTACCCAGCGGCTGAATCTGACTGTGCTCAGATGCTTTGTCCTGTTTAATACAAATCAACACTGAGACAGGAAGGGTGACCCATAATCATCAGACTCAAACTTAAATGATGTTATTATTCTGAAAATAATCTAATTCTGGGAATTTTCCTATTCAGAAAGTGAGACACTCAAGTCTCATAAAAGAGAAACTGTCATAAAAAAGCACAGTGACAGCACGTTGTACTGCTGAACAGGGAAAAATTTACAGAATAAACGAGTTGCCAAGCCACAAGACATAGTTCACCTACTCTGTCAGTCCTTCCTATCACTAACCCCACCACTGCACAGTTGCTTGCCCCCTTTTTTTCCCCATCTTTCCTCTGTCAACGCATTTCTCAGTCATGCCGTCCTCTTGGCTGTTTCCTAAACCATGGTATTTATCATTAATGCATCTAATGTGAATCTGAGCCAAGGAAAATAGAGCAAAAGCAACCAAACAAAAAGGAGTGAAACTTGTAGAAGAACAAACCTAGTCACACTAAAATCTCTAAGTCAGAAGGACACTGGCTTCACATTGTACCCTGCCACAGTTTCAAAAGGAAGTGGGATGTCTGTCTGCCCTTGTCAGATAGAGGTGGCTAACATGATAGAAACTGATACATGCCCCAACATCAGCACTATCATCCAGTATATGTCTCTCATGCTTAATTTTTACACAGACAGTGACAGTGTGTGCATGTCCACTGGATGCCTTCCAAGCTTGGCTGAGCACACACAGGATTATCTTTCTCTAACTCTGGCAGATGAGTTTTGAAGTGGTTGTACCTTTCATCCTACTATTATATCCTTTACAGATAACTAGCATTTTCATGCTTACACACATGCACATTCATGGGGAAGAGACTGAATATTAGAGGATTTCTCTCCTTTTAGCAAACATCCTGAAAACCCTAAGACTTTATTCTGTTTACAATATTAGATTCCAACACTGACTGCAGTGCAGAAAGTCACTGTTTTTTGTTATATACTCAGAATGGATTCCTACAATTTCAGTGAGATGAGTTCCTCTCTTTGTCAGGCATAGGGGACCCATTTCATTTTCTATTAGTTCTCATTTGTAGCAGTTAAGCATATTTCCCTCTAACTCCAGGTGATACATAACTTTCCAAACACTAAACTTTCTAGCCTGGTCATAAAGCTAGACTTCCACAACACACCCCTGTGCAAAGTCATAGCTAAATTCACACATATCCCAGAATGCCTTAATGGACAGGTCAGGGATTACTCTGTATCTGCTACATTATCCAAAACAGGCTATAGGGAATTAAGTGGAAGATCACATTTCAAAGCCTGGCAGCCCCAGATCCCCTTAGACCACAGCTTGCAAAAGGATGGCAGGTGAAAAAAAAATCACTGATTACCATATCTTAAAGTACACGTGACTTTTTAAAGTTAAAAAACAGAAAATAATGAACTCAATGGGGAAATTCAATTACAGAGTACATAATTTCCAGGTGCATTCTAAAAGACAGATACTTAATACAGTGACTACAAATCTATGTGGACTTCAGTTTCAGGATCAAGTCAATTTGCAGTCCTATTGAGAATGCACTATTGCAGACAACATGCATATATGTGGACCTATTTACAGTTCACCTTTAGGATTTTTATGCTAGCTTTCTGTACAGGAATGTATTTCACTCAAGATGATAAAATATTCAGAGTTCAGGAAGGGATTTAATATCCATATGTCTGGGATGATCAAAGGATCTTAGGTCCTAATGATTTTCAAGCGGTGATGCCTAATTCCCTTCAGCCCTTCCAAATATATCAAGACAGGCTTCAGACATCGAAACGAAGGAAAGAGAAGAGCAACTTAAGCAGGTAAACTCATATCGATAAAGCACACTACAGTAACTTCTTATTTTCAGAAACTGCTTGTGAAAACTGGCGAGGGGGACTTCTAGAAGCTAAAATAGTTGCTAGGAACAGGTATGTTCTACTAACAACAAGGTAAATTCAGCTTCATGACTTAAAGAAGAGGCAAAAGTTCTGGTCTATATGAGGTATACTAGAAGTGAGGAAAAGCAGGAGCAGAATGCAATCATTAGTGATGAACCTGATGTTCACAGCATATGAATTGTCAGGTTGGAAGGCACAGTTACTCTGGACTAATCCTGTAGTCTCTTATTCATTTGAATGCCCACTCACAGTTTAAGTACACCTGATGCACTTCTTGAGCATATTCTCCGGTTTAACGTCATCTGAAAATAATCCAACTCACTTACTCAAAGAATGCTCTGAAATGTGAGTCAAAGCACAGTAAATATGACAATGGAGACGTTCACCTCCAAAGCACACTCCTGATCCAAACTAAAAAGGGTAACAGAGATGCACTTGAGCTCAACAGAAACAACCATCCCATCTCTCCTCCTTCTCCCAGGTCTAGGATAAAATAACTGAAGAAAAGAATCAGAGCCTTTTTGATAAGTGCCAGACTGCTCAGAAGAAAAAAAACAAAAAACCTCTAGCATTGACAGAGGTGAAGATCCTGAGAGAGATACTTACAGAGTAATGGTGATTTGCCTTTCAATCTACAGACAACAATTTAACTTGCCAAAGCCAAAGGTGCACTAGCTTTAGTCTACTTTGGAGAGAGAGAGTATCCTATTGCAAGACAGCATCTTGTTATTAATTGCCAGAGGAAAAAAATAAAAAAAATCTGTATTATTAATTTTCCCATGTTTTTTTCCACTTCCTAAAGAAATAATTTCAACTGCTTTCTACATGGTACTTCCAATACCAGAGCATTTCTCTAGCTCTTTGCACAGGACCACCAAAGAGCATAAACATTCAAAGGGAAGAAACATGAAGGGGAACCAGATCACCACTGGCCAAAGAGTCTAGAGAAAATATGTAAATTAATTGCAGTGGAGAAGAAATGAAACTGTTCTTTTGTTGTTTTTTTTTTTTTGATTTTTTTTTTCCTGGTAACTTCGGGCACCAGAAGTACAAAAATACTCTAATCTCTGAAAGGATTGGGAATCCAATGCAGTTCTGAAACAGGAAGCAGCACTGTAAGTTGGCATCTGCATCGGTGATGCAGTTGCAAATTATGTTCTTATTTGCTGGATTTCACTTCTCTGAAAGTGAAAAAAGTCTTTATTCCTTTTTCTTTTCTAACAGTTTTCAGACTCGGGTGTTATCTGTCTTCCCACACACTGAGTGCATTAACATGCATTTCACTTCAGCTCAACTTCTGTTTGGCTAAAGTATATCTCCCAGAAAGACATACAGAGATGAAGAATCCATTTTTTCTTCCTCACAGTGTTTGTTAGATGGATGATCATCCTCATCTCTAATTTCCTCATTTAAATTTGACCAGGCTCTGCTGACACATATGTTTACGGTCCAGTGACTATACTCAGCTTTGGGTTTCTCTCTAAACATCAGCATGCCATTGATATACCACTGTTTTCTTCTAGGACAAATGTCTGATCCTACCTCAAAAATAAGGTAAGTGTAAAGAGCCCATCTGGTATGGTGAAGAGCAATTTCACAACGAAGGAGCTATGGGTGCTAAAAGAGTCCTTACGATGTGCTAAACGCCTTGCTGGAAGGTGTGTATAACACACAAGGCAAATATTACAGCAAGAACTGTCACACTGCCAAAGAATGACTATTCCATACCCTTTTGCCAGCATCCTCACACATCCAAGATCTCTACTACAGGATGCCAGTGGAAATGTCTCATGGAGGACATTAGAACTTGGACTCTCTGTACAATGTCAGCTGTAGCTATATAATTCTTTGAATTTGATACCATGGCATTATGCCTCTTAAACTGATGGTTATTTATCTTTCCTTGCGTGCTTCCTTGCTTTGTTGGTGACTCTGGTGGCTGGCTTTGCATTCTCTCATCTCTGTAGAGACTGTGTCTGTGAAACTGCAGCATGGTTTCAACATACCCTCCCCTTCCCTAAGGACAGCTTAGGAAGTCCTCCCCCTCTGCTGCTTTCATCAGCAACATTGCAAACCATAGATGCACATCTAAGATGAGGGAGTGAGAACAAGTGAGAGGTCAGGAAGATGTGGCTGGGGAAAGCAGTTGGTGACAGGAAGATGGAGCAGGCTCTGGCCAAGGGCAGGAGAGGCTCTAAAATAGCTTGCTTGAACTTGTGTTACTTTCACTTATGTGCAGGTTCATTCAACAGTGCAACTTTCCCTAATTCTCCTGAAAAGCCAGGAAGACTTTTGTATCTGTCTGGCTAGTGCTTCTCAGCATTGTTTGTGTCTCCAGCCACCTCTGCTGAGCTGCAATAATAAACCCACCCAAGCCCACCTTCTCTGCTTGGCTCAACAGAGAAATTTGCACTAGAGCCCTGGAGATACTAATTTCATAAGCTCAGGGTTCAATTGTTCTTCCCTACAGAGAAGAACCGTGACTACACAAACAGCAAAGAAGACTGGTGATGGAGAGGAGGGCAGGAGATTCCTGTCTGACGTGGAGACAGCCTGTCACAGCTCACCCAAACTGGATCTACGCACCGCCCAGAAAGGCACACAGTGAGAGGGTAGCAGCAGCAATAAACATTATGAAGGAAGTGTATGACATAAAATAAAAAAAAGCACACACAGAAAGGACATTCCCTAACTCTAAAGACCAAATTTATTTGTGGAGGGAGCTTTGCAAATGCTAGGGCCTGTCAAAAGCACCAAGTCAGCAGTTTCTAAGAGCTTATTTACTGAAAGAGAACAGCACAAACAGCAGCTGTGCAAGTGTTGTATATTTTCATTTCCACCTAGACAGTGGTGTCCCTGCCAAAAGAGACAGTTGTGATGGTGCTTTCTGCTGGGTGTACAATTGTCTGCTCCTGTCACACAATAATATTATTTACACTCCAGCCACAGATCCTGTTTTAGATGGGCACCCTGCTTTTCCAAGATTTTCCATTTACTTTAGTGTTTTTATTGCATTAAGCAATATATCAGAAATGGGCAACATACTAAAGTATCAAGGTCTTGAGCCCTGCTCTGGGCTTGATTCCATCTGACAGTCTCAGAGGTAAAAAGTTTTACAGTGCAGTAACAAACCACATACACCATATAAGCTTCCTGGGCCATTTAAAGATAAAGATGGAGCAGTTAATGTAAGCCAGCCTAATTTCATTGAAGTTAATGGAGCTACTCTGATGTGTACCAAATGAAGGTCCGACCCTTTGGCTGACTATACTGTGTCTAACTGAATCAGCACCCTGACTCGGTCCCTGTTTATTGCAAAAGTCTTGCATTTACTCCAGGACTTCCCACTCAAGTTCAAAGCTTTGTTTTTTCTACAAAATGGCAAAGTTCTTCAAAATAGTATGCACTAATTAAGCAGGAACACCATTTTTGACAACAGGAATAAATATTCTTTCATACTTACCGAATGCCCCGCTGGAATAGATTCAGACTGCAAATATTGACCCATAGACAATGCTGGATTATGGTATAAGCCCCTCCTGGGAGATGTCGCTCTAACCGAGGCCATGTATCTCCTTTCTCGCCTAGGAGACAAATCTCTTCTAACAGACGCATCTTTCCCTGGTGACATTGGTCTCCTTGGTGATAGGTGACGTCTTGGTGAAACATCCCGTCTTGGTGATAACTCTCTCCTCAGCACAGCCTCCTTCCGTGGAGAAAGGTGTCTCATGGGTGAAATATCTCTCCGGGGTGACAAATGCCTTCTGGGTGACAAATCTCCTTTAGGCATTAAATACCTCTTTGGTGAGTTATCTCTATATGGTGAAGAATCATAGCCAGGGGACGACTGCTGACTGGAAGGTGAGAGGTCCCTTGGAGACGAATTGGGGTCTAAGGAAAGCATGCAGTCCTCATCCATGCAGCTAGGTATGTCTAACCTGTCTTTGTCGGGCTCTGAATCGGTGCTCTTACTCTGGAAAAACCTCTGATATTCTGTCATCTGTGAGTCTTCACAGGAGTCGCTTGATGTTACAAGCTGAGTAACCTGAATGCTAGGTAAAGTGACCAAGTAACTGATGAGGGAGGAGTGTCCCACAGAAAGGGAGCCCTCGGGGGAAGCCCCCTGCGATGCCCCAGCTGAGTTCACTGACAGGGAGGAGAACTGAGGGGGCTGAGGGCTAGTGCTTCTTGATCTAGTTTTTGGTGTTGAGTCTCCCTGAGTATCATCAAAGTCATCGTCATCTTCATCATCTTCATCATTGTCATCACCATCCTCACCATCTGACTCCTCTGCATCAGAAAACTGATGCTCTGCTGACAGGCCTGCCAGGTTGCTACTCTTCTCTGCCTCCTGCTGCATGTCTTCCATGTTTTCTGAAAAAGCCATAGCAAATCAAAATGGTAAGCACATGCCACACTTCTTCTGTCACATTCAACCCCACCCAGAACACCTAATGCCATCGCTGGATGATCTTCATCTGTGATGGCTAAATAAAGCCATTCTCAACAGTCTCAAAATGTATTTTTTCATATATAAGCCTTAAAACTGTATATCCAAATTCAGCCCTGTGAAAATAAAGGTATACAAAGAAAATTCACCCTACCCCCTCTGTAACTTCACTGAATGTTACCATTTCTCATAAATAAATTGAAAATATCTGGTACTTTGTATGAGACAGATGACACATTTCTATTTCTAGTTCCTTCTGATGCATCATAAAAAACATATCTTAGACAAACAGATCAGATTTATTTTTTCATACTTCCTGTTTGCTAGATGCTTCTTAATTAAAAAATGCCCAAAATACTCTTAATACATTTTCCCATGCCAGGCACTGTGCGAAAGTGCAGTGAGTCATTTGCATACTCCAGAGGCCATTCCAACTAAATTAAATCATTCTGACATACCTGCTTCTTCAGTTTCAGCATCGTCTACAGATGTCATTGATACTCCAAGCTCCAGGCATTTTTTCATGTGTGCTTTAGACTTCATATGTTTTGTCAGATTTCCTATGGATCAGAGATGAATCTAATTAACTGACAGCAGCAAAGATCACTTTCAAAGTGAGGTTTTGGTGTATAACTCAGTTATCCTGAGGATATCCTGTTTTCAGTTTAAAAACAAACAACAACAGTGAAACAGACAAGGCTGAACTCATCTGGCCCATTGCCCAGAGCCTGTTTTAATGAGAATGGGCTTTTATATCTAGAAAAGAAAAGACAGAAAAAGAAAGGAAAAGAAA
>JAPSGF010000004.1:7087321-7202088 GCA_035772895.1 Perdix hodgsoniae | reverse complement strand
AAGAAAAGAAAAGAAAAGAAAAGAAAAGAAAAGAAAAGAAAAGAAAAGAAAAGAAAAGAAAAGAAAAGAAAAGAAAAGAAAAGAAAAGAAAAGAAAAGAAAAGAAAAGAAAAGAAAAGAAAAGAAAAGAAAAGAAAAGAAAAGAAAAGAAAAGAAAAGAAAAGAAAGAAAAGAAAAGAAAAGAAAAGAAAAGAAAAAAGAAGCGCAGGCCTGAGAGGTATATAGGCACCTCTCCACTTTTCCATATGACATTTAGGTGTGCCAGCAAACTCAAAAACTCACTTTTGGCAGTTATTTATCCCTGGGCTTACTGTCTGTGATAACTATATATTGCCTGGACATTGACAGAACACCAATGCACTGTTGTTCAGGGTTCAGTCCGAGTTTCACAGTGGCACTCACAAGCTAAGCACTCTCCCACTTACTTCAAATGTGAGCTCCAAACATTTAGTGCCCTGAAGGCATTTGCTGAACCAGCAGTATCCCTCGAAAAGACACGTATGCCTGATTTCTCAGTGCACGTTTACTGGCTGCAATCTCTGACCAGAGAGGAGCTGTACTGAAAGCACTGACCTGGGATGTGGTAAATCTAAGTTCAGCTCCCTGCTTTGTAGTATGGAACTGAACCAGACACAGCAGGGATTTGAAATCAGATCTCCCACTCCCATGAGGGAGCAATCTAACACTACACTATTGACTTTCTGGAGTGTCTGTCTTCATCTGTTTTTTTCACAGATAAGACAACTGGGTTGAGGCTGGCCCCAGGAGGCATTCCATAGCAAAGAATCCTGGGCACAAAAAAGCACAAGACAGAGAAATGAGAATATCAGTCTAATCCATTAACCACTTTAGTCACATCTGCAACAGACAACTGGGAAAGTGCCAACCCAGACACGACACTTCTTAGTTCAAAGTAAAGCACTCTGCAAATGTATGTATGCTGCTTTTGGGACCCTGACCGGTGTCTCCAGATGGCAGGAACAGTGCATCACACTCTCAGATAGCAGAGGTGTGCTTAGAAGCACACAAGTTCCTTTTCTCTCATTTTCAGTCCTAGGTAGTTCATGTAACTCCGTTCTCAGTAAGTTTCTTACATTGTCTGTGTGCTGCATGAAAAATCTAACTCAGCCTTTGATGCTTCTATGTGGCTAAATGCTTTGAAGGTCTGTCCCCAACTGTCTTCAGCAAAATAGCAACAATACTTATGAGGCTGACAACTGTCCATGAACAGCAACACACCAGTTAAACACTTCTTGCACTTTGAAGGCTTAGTTTCTTCCTACTCATCCCCCTCTTGTGCAACAGCACACCACCTCCTCCCTGTTTCTTCTTCTCTGCCAGAAATGCCAGCCTCAGCAAGCAATTTCACATTTATTTCCATGCCATCTCTTCTGCCTGGAATGTTCTCTCCGAACAGAGCTGCAAAACCACAGTCCTCCCTTTAAGTGTCTCCTGAAGACCCATTTCTCCTGCAATATCAAATGTAAATAGTGATTTGAGAACAGCTCCCCAGTTAGACCACAGGGACTACCACAAGCAGCTCCTTCTCTTTGTTTCTACACCCCCATCAAAGTTCTCATCTTAAAGTAGATTGATGGGTCTACTGCCATCTATTAGCTGTGCCCATTTTTGGTAGAGGATGCAGTATTGGAGTCATGGAAACCATTATAATTCTCATTCCTCAACACAGCCATGAAGTTGCACTGGGATCTCAGTAGGAATTTATTTCAGCTTCTTCTCTTCTCCTTCAAGTAAATACAGTACAATAGAATCAGAACCAATTTCCCTTCATGGTCAGAGCAAAGTTAAAAAATGAGAATGTAAAGCTCATTTGGACTGTGCTACAAAGAAATGCTACCACAGAAGAGAGTTTTTCCTCTTTTATGGAGATAGTTGCATGGTAAATCCAAATTCCAAAGAATATCATTATCCATGGCCATTGGGTGACAAATGAAAGCTTTTTTCTGTGCTGAAAAATACATGTGAACATAGGATATCAGATCTCTATCAATAATTAATGCTGCAGTGGATGGAGTGGCCTACCTGGGAGACGCACATTAATTATAAACTTGAAACCGACCTCCTGCAAAGCATGTGAAGGCATGTTTTCCTCACTAGCGGATGCTCTGCTTCTACACTGTGTCATAGTAAGTGTACTCGTCTAGTAGCATTTGAGCATTGGTGCAGTTAAAATTTGTACGTAACAAACTTTGGCAAAAAGCATTGTTTGTGAGGGTAGTTCTTAGCTACTATATTTTATCTCCAGAAAACTGGACCGGTCAAAGCCCAGAGCTCTTAGTGTAACTATTCAAGTAGTCTCTAAGTCTCACAATATCCCTGGATAAATTCAAGAGAAAAGAACAATCTCTGTCACCGAGTCCTGTATCCACAAACATAGTCATTTTGTTTCAAAGAAAATTCTTTCCTTGACTCAGAGGGTGCTTGGTTCCCAGATGGCAAAATATCTCAAGATTTGTTTCTGAAGTGGCAAAAGTTCAGAAAAAAAGAGTCAAGTACCTTTAGTTTTGAAGGCAAAATTGCACAACTTGCATACATAAGGCCGGACGTCAGTATGAGTGCGGATATGCTTTTTGAGCATGCTTGGCTTTTTGCAGCGAATTCCACATTCTTCACAAATATACTTTCCTCGGCCACGTCCTCTGACATAGACATAATCCTCATTTGATTTATACCTGTCGAAAGAGAATGAGTATTTAAATCATATAGACTCTAGATCACATGCAGGCACAAACATTACCTCTATGCACCCAATCCTGATTTTATATCTCACCACAAAACTGCCACTGAAGTTCATGTGAACTGCTGAATTTTCAAGCTGAAACTCACAAAGTATTTCCCTTTCACAGGAAAGGCATGAGCCTCATTGTGTTTGTGTATCTTAGCTATTTTTTTAACAATGTGAGATCAAAGAGCTGTGGTATGGGTATACTACAAACACCTTGTTAGGAAACATATTAGCCACTGTTCCTGTAGACAAAGCGCATCCTCTTATATGAATCTGCAGATTGGGTTAATTTCATCTATCTATAGTCTTGAACCATGTGGGCATCTACCACCACTGAAAACAGAGCCCTTTCATGGTATAATTAATTTGACTCGTTTAAATGTATTTATCTGATTTATCCCTTGGGATCAGATAAATCACATCCTGCAAATGCCCATTTTCCCCTATTAAGCATAAAGGGAATGCAGATGGCTAGCAAGAATGTATGTGTTTACACTACTCATGTCTGAAGTTCCCAAAGATGGATCTCACTCTAAGGAACACTGCGTTGAGCTCATGCAGGTACATTCTGCTCTAGAAACAAAATGGGAAACTTTCAACCTGCTTACTTAGCAGAACACTGTAAAAGGAATTTTTCTTAGCACAGGCATAAGCATTCAGTGCTATTTTTGTTGATTACATTATCTGTTAGATAAGAATTAAGATATGCAAATCTATACAAAGCTGCACATTGCATTTACTATTGGGATAAACTCAGAATACTGAAATCTAAAAGAGTTGAAGGGATCTGCCCCAGCTGCTTTGAGGCTTGAAGTTAGTGGGCATTCCCTAGAGGGAGAACTTCATCCTCAGTACCCCGAAGTAAAATTCAGAAATTGTAAGAACCGAGAAATAATAATTTTCTATTCCTTTTACCTCCACTGTCCTCTCCTAAGCAGCACAAAGTACTTTCAGAAACATTGTGGATGCAAAACCCACAAACCATCACTGGTACTGACAGCCAGCACTTTAGATAAATAAAGGATTGTGTGAAAGTTCTGCTAATGTGATGATAACTCTATAAGAAGCAAGTGGCAATTTGGAGGGTTACACTGAAACATTTTTCAAGTCTGCTTTTCTTAGGTGAACACTTCTGTGTGCAACAATATTACTGGCAATATAAATACCAAAGCTATCTTAAAAATGCATAAAACACTGTCTTGTTCTCATGTCCATTGTACCATCTACTGAAAATATCAACTACTCTTTCAAATATGGGTGCTTAAAATATTTTTTTCATCTCCTTTCTAATTAAGTTGGTTCTCTTCCTTTTTCATCACTGTCCATAGCACCACATGCAAAATGTGCATTGTTTAATGATCTTTCCAGCAGTTTTGGATGTACAGCATTTCTGAGATTCTTCTTTTCTGTCCACCTCAATTCCCAGGCTCTCCTTTGTTTTCACATGCTAACAACTCCTAGCCATCTCTCTATCCACTACTTCATCAGCCACCTTCAGGCCTTCTCCCAGACAGAACAAATGTCCAATGTTGTTTAAAAGACTGCCGTCTTATCTGCTTTTCATCATTCCTCGCAGTCTAATTTTGCTGGGATGGAGTCTACTAAATCATCCCTGATGGATAATGCTTAGGAAAATGCTGTGTTACATCTGCTTTTCTGCAGCTCCATCTCTGCTGGTCTTCTGCCTGACCTCACTTCACCAGCTTCTGTCACCTCTCAGATCCCACCGGGCACAAAGTCAATTAGATAACATTCATCTCTTTGTCATTCATATGCACAGCTCTTGAGCACAATTAATCTTGACTCTCTAAGTATGTCCCACCAAAACAAAACTGTAACAAAAATGACACACATAAATATGGCCTGGTCTAAATGCTGAATCACAATAAGTTTGAAACTATGGTAAATACTTTTCCTAGCACTCAGAAATATTAGATCTTACTATTAACTTGTGCTTCTTTCAAATCTTTCAGCAATTTCCCCTTTCCCACTACATAACTTTCATGTGACTGGTCACTGGTTACTGGTGCTCTGAGTTTGATTTTAATGAGGTGCTTGAGTTAAAAATATTCATAAGCCTTGGAGTCCTAAAATGTCTAACTGAAATGCTATTTTATTGGAGATTTTCAATGATCAGTGTCTATTACTGATAGATATAAAAGAGCAAACACAAGCAAAGTGTGCACTATTGCTGTACACTGATAACATAATAAAGCAAGATGTCAGATGAGTGGGAACATTTGCTTTATCACTCCTTTTTTTCAGCTTCACACTATAAGTAACTAACAGCACTGTAGCAAGCACTGAACTTAAAATTGCTGACTTTCTTTCATATCCCACCGGGGTTCTGCAGTCATAGTTGATGGAAAGCACATTTTGTGAATCAAATCATTTCATCTGAATCAAGCCACCTGCCAGAGATGATAATATGGTTGGTAGGTTCCTACTTCAAAACCCTGTCTGCTGCACTGCTTACAAACAGCTCTTGACTGGCTTTAGTGTGGTAAGTGATGTGCTTTGATATCTGCTTTTCTGCTGAATTCTATCCATTCTGTTTCTTCAGCTTCTCACTGATTCCCAGCCCTACCTAACTCACTTTTAGTCTACTTGCCATACAAGCACTTCGCTGCCCTGGCACAGAGCAGCTGCATGACCACACCTTCCTGTATAACAGACAGACATTCCCAGAAACTGAAAACTGTGATAACTGCAGATCTTCCTCAGCTGTGAATTCTGAATTGCTTTCTCTGCATTTACAGTACAAAAATAATCAAGAATCCTAAGCAAATCCATTCCTCAGGACAAATGAAAAATGAATGAAAACACCATGCTGAAACAAGATATTGCCACTCATGCTTATCTGTCTAGGGGAGAGAAGATGAAATAAACACAACACAGTTCAGTGTACTGCTTGCGTGCTCAGGTGATGCAAATATGAGCTTGATGAAAGAAGAAGAGAACAGAGTAGAAGAGAACAGCTCTACAAACAGCCAAGAGCAAGCAAGCAAAAAAAAACCCACTCATCTTAAGAAGCTAGCTTTTGGAAGTCATAGACTAAAACCTGAAGAAGAGGACAAACTGATTAGTCAGGACAGAAAGTAATAAAAGTCAGGGTTATTACACGTAAAGAATATTAACAAAAAGAAAATAATGAAAAGAATAAATCCCCTCCCACAAACAGTTCCAGTAAAATGAACACTAAAATGTTCATCTATAAGGATAGCATGGACTGATTAACACTATATCACCTCATTTACTATAGAAAGCTACATATGAAGGCTATATGCTCCTATTAGAGAAGCATACTGTACCAATTATTTGTTCCCTCCCAATTCCAGAAATTAATATGCACATTTTTCTTTTTTGTTTTATTTCAAGAAAGGAAAGTAAACATAGCCAAGTATTATTAGGAGATATACCTAACTGATACATGAAATATATGCTTTTACACAAATAACTTCATAGACTTTATTGGAGTACAGGGAACCTTAAGATGGTGTGGATAACACACTAAGTTTTCATAAAGAAGGTGTTAGACTATAGAGGAGTTTTATAGAGTGCTCTGTTGCAGCTCGCACTGATCCAAATCCCCTACAAGTTGCTTTTCTTAACACACTTTAATCCTTCCGACCTCTCATCATTTATCTTACATCAGCGCAAACTATCTTCAGCTGAGTGATCCAAATTCAGAAATGATACAGAGTGGGAAGCAGGCAAATCTTATACTTCAAAGTAGGCATGAATTCAAGCCTTTTAAATTTCTTAAAAACTTAGGGTCATCCCTGAACTTGGATCACTCTGATGTAGCTAACATACTGACTTGGGTACTAGAAAAATGTACAGCCACAGAAAACATGCAGGCTCTGCATGTGGGCCAGCATACCAACTATAATGTTCAAAATAACATTTGAACAAAATGACATGTAATAACATTCTTACTTGAAACAAAGATGTAGGCTATACCCTTTCATTGTTGCAGAAACAAATGTCAATGTTCATTTCATGGACATTGTCCAAGGGGAATCAAGCTACATGACGGTAATGAAGGACAACTTTTAGAGTACAAAAATATGACAGAAGGAATAGCATGTGCAAATTTATCATATCTCCATCACTATCTACTTAGTTATCCCAATAATATATTGCTATGAGACTATTTGGGTTTGGTAAAACTAAAAAATAACTACTTTGCTCAGCCATTTGACTACTTACTACTAACCTTCAGCAAATAGTTACACTATGTCAGAATTTTTAAAGTAAAACAGTATCTTACATTTTAGAGTATACTCTTAGAGAGAGATAAACAACTGCATGTTTCCTTTTTTTTTTTTTTAACAGGCTTCATAAGCCTCAAAATATTGCTAATGATCTTTCAGTTCTCCTTTTTCCCTCTCTTTTTTAGTTGTTCCTATTATCAAAGGAGCAATAGATAGCCATAGTAAAATTAATCATTTTATCAACCTTAGGTGATAGATCTATGGATTAGGCTTAGAAAACAGATTTCATTGCTATCTTGCATTTTATCATCAAATCCAACTTGTAAATAAATGTAATAGTACAAGAATAGGAGTAAACTTTGCAAGCTAGCCTATTCATATAAGGAGAGGCACATAAAGTCAAAAAAATGGAAAGATGTCCTTATGGAAGCTATTAAATAATTGCATAGAAAATAACAAAATCTTAAATGTATACTTCTTTAATTATGATTGAAAGAGCAAATATGACAATACAGAGTGAGCATTCTCAAAAGGATGTAAAAGCTATAACTGTCCTATAGCATAGTAGAAGTAAGAGTAACTATACAGATATCCTGTACACTGACATATACATAAAACAAGAAGAAGCTTGGGTGCTACAACACATGGCTGAAATACAGGAGACTGTTTATATTCCAGTTCATTCACATTCATTTTCAGATCTATTCAAAACAACAAGCTTAGCTTTGAAATTTCCAGTTGCATTTTCTTACCCTCCTTCAAAGATTTTAATTCGTATCGGCTCAGTTTGTTTGGATGTAATGTCTTTATCTCCATGAATGTCTCCTTTTACTCTTTCTTTTATAATATTCCCCACTACTTTCTTTTCAAGCTTGCTGCCAAACAAGAAGAATGGCTCGTGTTTCATCTGCAGAACAAAGTCAAGGAATGGTGTTACTGCTGGAACACACAATAAATGCACACTTTATTTCAAGTACTTTTAACATTCCAGGTCAAAGCCAAACTTTCATTGGTGCAACTCTAGACAATGAATTAATTTGTCCCATTCAACTTGGTGGAGAATAAGAGAGGGGGTATCCTGAATACATTTTTATGTGAGTCTGGAAAGAAAATGCAGCACCATATCTTTCCTCAGGAGGAAAAATAAAAAAAATAAAATAAATAAAAATCATGGAAAATAGAGATGGAAAAGCCATATAAAGTAATTTATTGCCATTACAGAATTTTCCCTGGCACCATTATCTAATGCTTAGTCCACGAGGACGAATCAGTATGTAAAAAAAAAAGCATTAAAATGATCTGAAGAGCCTTGCTTAATTTTAAGTTAATCTTTACTCATGGACCTGCATGGATGCTTATGTCCTCCACTTGAATCTGGACACTGCAAAAAGGATAAAATAAAAGGAGGTAAATTCAACTTTTTGGCTGAGGTGAATGGGATGAGGTTCAACAAGGCCAAGTGCCAGGTCCTGCACTTTGGCCACAACAATCCCATGCAGTGTTACAGGTCTGGGGACGCGTGGCTGGATGACTGTGAAGAGGAAAGGGACCTGGGGGTGTTGGTTGATGCTCGGCTGAACATGAGCTGACAGTGTGCCCAGGTGGCCAAGAAGGCCAACAGCATCCTGGCCTGCATTAGAAATAGTGTGGCCAGCAGGAGCAGGGAGGTGATCATCCCCCTGAACTCAGCACTAGTGAGGCCGCACCTTGAGTATTGTGTTCAGTTTTGGGCCCCTCACTACAGGAAAGACATTGAGGCCCTGGAGCATGTCCAGAGAAGGGCAACGAAACTGGTTAGGGGTCTGGAACAGAAGTCTTATTAGGGGCAGCTGAGGGAGCTGGGATTGTTTAGTCTGGAGAAGAGGAGGCTCAGAGGAGACCTCACTGCACTCTACAACTTCCTGAAGGGAGGTTGTGGTGAAGGGGGTTTGGCCTCTTCTCCCAGGCAACAAACAGGACCCAGGGAAATGGCCACAAGTTGTACCAGAGGAGGTTTAGCTTAGACTTAAGGAAGAACTTATTCTCTCAGAGAGTGGTCAGGCACTGGAATGGCCTGCCAAGGGAGGTGGTGGAGTCACCGTCCCTGGCAGTGTTCAAGAGGCATCTGGATGAGGAGCTGCGAGATCTGGGTTAGTGCTTGCGGTAGCAGTGGTAATGTGAAGACGGTTGGACTAGATGATGTTATAGGTCGTTTCCAACCTTGTGATTCTATGATTCTATGATTCTTTCAGGTTCTGAAACATGTGAAGAACAGGTTTGAAAGCCTCGCTTTTTTCAACTAATTCTCAAAATGGAGACAGGCAGCAGAAGTAGCAGAGTTTGCAAAGGGGTAAACTGAGGCTCGAAAGTTGTCATGGGAAGATATCAAAGTTTGATTTCCCAATGGGATTTTTTTTAAAGTAATTAAAAAACATTTCAGAGTTTACTAGGATTTTCTCAAATAAAGACATATTAATTTAATTTTATTGAAACCTGCTATTTACCTGAGCAAGTTGCTTCCATGCACTTGATGATGTCAGTTTACCAGCTCCAGGTCTATGCATAGCAGCCAGGGTGTAGATCTCCGTGGTGTTTTTTTGCTTGGACCTTAAAAGTGCTAATGTGGTCTTTGTACTTAGCCCAGATGGATTTGGGTTACATGAACTTATACACCATGAAGCGTAAACAGAAGATTTGAGGGTTGGTTGCTGAACGTAATTGGGTTTCGTATAGTTTAAGAAACACCAGCTCACAGTAGTAGTAGTGCGCAGACTTGGGAACTGAAGGATCTGCTGAAAATCTGCTACATCTGTCAGAAGAATAGTTGAGCCTGTGACTTTCCCACTGGTACTGGATGTCATCTGGACTAGCATCCCAAGAGGCAATTTTGGATGTTTCAGTTGGTCTTCTGGCTGAATTTCTCCTGGTGGCAATGAAGACCTTTGTGGACTCATGCTCATATCTGAGGCTGTTTCATCAACATCCAGTTCTTCTGGAGATTCTCTTCCTTCAGAAGGGCCGCTGGATTTCTGTCCTGGTGATGTGGAATCAAAACTGGAAAGTTTCTCCCTGATTAGTGGGAAAGCATCAGCTGTTGGCACGCTGACAGGTGGGAAATCTTGAGATGAAGAGGACGACAGTGGTGAAGAGGATGACACGGATGGCAGACTTTCTTTTGGCTCAGTAGCACAGCTCTGCCTTACTAGTTGAGGCTTCTGCATTCTTGGAAAATCTTTCTTTATATCTGAGTTAGTTAACTCAACTGCACTTAGCTCTTCAACTATCTGCCCATACATCTTTTCTTCTTTGACTCGCTTCTGCTGCTTGGTCTCCATGAAGAGCTCCAAGCTGCTGGCAGGTGAAAGCATTCGTTTGCTTCCACCCAAGGTAGAAGCCATGTCAGAACTGGAAGTTAAACAGAGAGGAATTGAGGACTCCAGTCCAAGTGATAGTGTCTGTGGCACTTTCCACAAAGGGTATTTTTCTAGCCCTCCATGTTGACCTAACATCTGAGCTATGTTAAATCCAATTCCATGCATTGTTGCACTAGTTACCAATGTTCTTTGAGAAACAGTCTCATCGACTTTACAAATTACAATTGCAGGACTGTTGCTCTGACCAAGGATCTGGGAAATGCTTGTGTACATGACACTACCATAAGACGGCACATGGGTTTGAATCCTGACGGGAACAACTGTTCCTGGCAAAGGTTGTACAGATCCATCACCTGGGGAGTCAAAATCTGTCTGAAGATGCTGTTCAGTGGAGGTATCTGTTGGTTTAATACTATGGTCTGACTGGTACTTAGCAAGAGTAATTTTTGAATACTGCCCAGATGTTCCTGAGTAATGCTGGTATGCCTGCTCTTTAGCATGCACATAATCAGCTGGTTTCTTTCCAATAAGCTCTGGAGCGTGATCCAGGTGGTAACTTGGAGGAATGTCTGTTTGGAAAGGCTGCTTGATGTAAGATTTCTGCAGCTGCTGTACAAAATGATGCTGGAAGTGTAGAGGTTCTGTGCATGACTGCCACAAGACTGGCTGCTGAGATGGTGGTAAATGAACCATGCAGACAGTTGGATAAGGGAACTGAAACAAGGTGCTATGAATAGAGGGAAATGGGACATTTTCCTGATGTGCAAATAGCTGCTGTTGCTCTGATGGATGTTTGTTAGAAATATAAGGTGCTTGTTGAATCAAAGGAGTCCTTAACATTTCTGGACTATCTGCAAGAAGAGCCTGTTGTTGGGCAAGGTGGGATGAGCTATTAGCAAGCTGAGCGCAAGCGCCAACAGCCTGTTTTCCAGAGTCGTCTACCTGAATGGGCTGAAGTACAGATGAAGGTGAGTGATGCCAGGAAAGCTGGGAAGAGCGAAGACCAGCCTGTGCATGTTCCATCTGCTCCTGCTTTATACTTTGTTCTGTACTCTGATCAGTCTGGGAAATCTCTGGGAAACCGCTAAAGGAAGCCTGGCGAACCAAGAAGCATTTCTTCCTTTCCCGTGATGGAGACAGAGCAGTAGTTGGTGTCCCAGCTGAAGAGGCATGAGACAAGTTCCCATAATCAAAAGATTTACTTCGAATCTCAGGGATTTCAGCAGCGTGAGGACAGGGCATCTGTTCAGATGAGCAACGTCTCATTTCCCTCTGATGGTGATGCCCAGGGACGGAAAGTGAGTAAGCACCAGCTGGAACTGTTAAAAACTCAGACTGCTTTCCAAACTCATCTTGTTTGGAAGGTGTGATGAACTTCACATTTTCTTCTCTTTCAAAGGACATTGAAAAACTTGAACTGTGGGACAAATTACTTTCCTGGCTAGGGCTGCGAGAAAGGCTTGTACCAGTGGACTCAAAGCTGGAATCTCCAGAAGAGTGCTCCATGTCAGCCAGCCGTAAACGCTTCTTCTTGGGTGGGAGCTTTTCAGCTGGCAGTTGAGAAAGGGTTTCACTTCTCTGAGGCCACTGGAATTCTTCAGTTGGTCTCTCCTGCTCTTTGTTCTGCACTTCTTTATCTTTCTCAGGCTTATCCGGCTCCTCTGTGACACGAATTTCAGGTACCTGTATATTGTGTTGGCGAACCAACCTGGGCTGCATATGATATGACTGAGGCTGCTGGGACGGGGATGGCTTATTGGTGTCAGTATTTTCTGCTTGTGGAGCTCGGTCTGGGCTCATTGGGGACTCACAAATCTCATTCTCACATGTTTCAGATGGTGAATAGATCTTATCCTGCTGGCATGCAATATGTTCTGTAGATTCAGACCTTTCAAATGAGTTTGGCCTGCTCAACGAATTTGTGTGCTGAATGACAGAAATGACATTTCCAGGGGGCTTTCTAGACAGTGATTCTGCAGTCTTTTCTTGCTCTGCAATTAAGGCTGAGTCTTCAAGAGAAGCTGCTGGACTTCCAGACTGCAGGTAAGGCCTGCACATGTCAAAACGTTCTACGTGGCAATGGGCAGAATTGTCCAGACCTTGAAGGGAAAATCCACTCCTTGGCACATCCTGAATTTGGGGCTTGGGATCAAAGTCCAAAGGCTGGATTCCTGCAGTGCTGCTAGTCGTACTGCTGCAAAGCATGGGACTGTCCTCTTCATCTCCAACACTCTCCTCTTTCCTTCGCTTTCTGTTTTCAAATGTCCCAAGCATGGATGGCATCGCCTGAGATTGTCCAAGTGGATCAGTGAAGTACTCTCCCCCCCTGTTTACTCCACCTAAGGATGGAGAGTCTCTGTAGTTCTGCTTCTGAGCTTCAAATTCTTCCCATTTTCTGTAGTGCTTTCCACTGGCATCATAGTCATAGAAGGTCTTGTCTCCCACTTTCTTCTCTTTTGAGGATGGTCCTTTGTCACCTGCTATTTGTCTACTGGAAGAAATAATTATATTTTTCCCTGGTCTTCCATGGTAATCTGAATCTGAGTGCCCCTCCTGCACAGAGGGCAGTTCAAAGGCAGCCTGTCTTCTCAACATCCTTTGGTGGGATATTCCCACTGTACCAGGGTAAAATACATCATCAGAGCCAGTCATCTTCTCATCAAATGAATGGCTTCCTCTCAGAGATGGGGGAATACTTAAGCTGTTTGCAGAAGAGGTTGGCATGGAGTTACTTCTAATAAGAGGAGAAGAATCTACTGGGGGTTCAAGAAGGACAGGCACCTCACCTTGCTGACTGGCTTGGTACAGGTTGGATTCACTTTTGATGGGGGATGTGGAGTGCTGGGATTGTCTAGATTCTGCATTTCTGCCTGGATAAACTTGTGTAGATTTAATAGTGTTCAAATTACTGGAGTCAATGAGTTCTTCTTTACTTGGAGTCAGCTGAGAAATATGTTCCTCAAGCATCTTTATATCCAATCTGTTATTTAAGAGAGGTAATGGCTCTGCTTTACCCTTTCTACCTATTAAACTGTGTTCCTGATTTGTTGTGGCTACTGTTAGTGCTGTTCTTTGATTAATCCTATAAAACTTCCCAAAGATGATCTCTTCATAAGACTTTGCATTGGTATTTGGTGGGCTTATTTGTTGCTCAGCACTTTCTGAGCGGGAAAAGTAACCCGAGTCAGTGCTTCCTTTACTATGTGGGCTCAGGAGGTTTAACGACTGCTCAGAATCTTGCCCTTTTTTCTCTGACAGTCTTAGTGCAAGTCGCTGCTTAACTGTGTGAGAGTCATCAGCCTTAGTACTTAAGGATGGGTTTTGCAACATATCAGAGCCAATATAGGGTGAACTCTCACTGGGTAACTGAATTCCACTCTTAGGGATAATCAAAATGGGCACTTTCATTGGCCCCACCAAGGACTCTTCCATGGAGGAATGAAAACTGCTCCTACTAGCCATGTCCAGGGGGAGCTGTGGGACGGGGCTCAGTTTTTCAGACCCTTCCATTAGGAGTGAGGTCTCCTCATCAGTGTCTGTGCTCTGCTCACCATCTGAATGTATTTCAGCTTCCACATCAATGTAACTGGCATCTAGATCCAACTTAGAGACTGCTGACTCTGTGAAAGGTACCAACCCTGCTTTAATTGCATGGGCATGTGACTTTCTGTGCTTGTAGAGGTTGCTTTTTGTCTTGAAGGAGAAACCACAAGGAACACAAGGGTATGGTCGTTCCCCAGTATGAGACCGAATATGCTTTTTAAGTACACTAGGTTTGGCACAAGCTCTGTTACAGTAGGGACAAATGTACTTGCCAGGTTTTTTGGGTTTGTGCTCCTTCTTGTGAGCATCTTCTGATTGTTCTAAAGATTTCTGTGAATATTGGCTGTAAGCGGGGTTTAAACTTGAAATCTTCTTCCTGGAGAAACCTCCACTATGGCTATGCATATGAAAAGGAAATAAGTCCTCTGAGGCAACTGATTGCAAGTGGCTAGGAAACTGCCATGGAGGGCCTTCCAAGCTCTGATGTGGCTTTATGTTGTGCAAGAAACCTTGTGGCAATGAATGCTGTGGGAAAGAAAGTGAATGTTGACATGAGTAAGGAGTTGGACGATGCTGTGGATATTGCTTCTCCGTGACTTGCTGTGCAGCTTCATTTGATGATACCAGTTTCCCAGAACTAAAAAGTTGTGCTGATGCTGTGTTTCCAATTTGCTCGTGATCTATTTGTGGTTGCCTCTGTATTTCTTGATTGCCAAAAGTGCTCATCTTAATAACAGCTGAATGTTCTTGCCTCCATCTACTTGGTACTTTAGCAGTTTCTCCAGACCCTGAGGTAGCGTTTTGCCCTATAGCTGTATCCCCAGAGTCCATTTTGTTACACAGGGTCTTAAGTGCTAGTTCACTTGAAAGCTGTGCAGACTCATGGAGTGTGTCCAAAGCTGTGCTTTTTAAAGTTTTGTTGCTCCCATTTTTCCAGAGCTGTTGCAAGTTCACAGACTTTTCTTTCTCTTTGGAACTTTCTACACAGTAGTCTATAGGCATTAGATTTGTGTCTGTATACTAATGTGACTATTATACAGTCCTGTTCATGGCATAAACCTTCTTAAGCAGTTTATTACACATTTGCAAAGGCTTATTATAGCAATTGGACATTTTCCATTGTTATTAAACACTGAGATGCAGAATGACACAGAGATATTTGTGATCTATTAGAGCAAAATTCTCTTCATCTCTTCCATGGCGACACAGCTATCTGTAAGGAAAAAGCAAAAACTAAGAAAACCCCTGCACAAATTAGTATAGTCAGGCAAAATAACATCAGTGCAATTGGTTGCATTTTAATTGAGCCTTTCATTAAAAATATTAAGGTACTTAAGTAAATGTTACTACATTTCACAAAAGCCCATTTTGTGAGGAGACGCAGTAAAGACTGGCTCCAAAGATTTCACGCAAGTGTAATCACTAGTCAATAAAACCCATAACAGAAGAGAAAACAGAAATATACCCTTCTCAAACTGAACAGTTTTGTAAGGCTTTCTGAGGTCTTAAAAGAGATGTGGCTTTCAGGAAGTCTGCCATCCAGTTTCAAAGCCCTTTCAGCAGACCACCGCTGAAAACAGTTTTAATCCCATAGGTAGGAATTACCTTACCCAGTATCAGTCACCTACAGTTCAGATATGCACTTAAAGTTGCCTGGCTTTCCTCCAAAGTCAGAGGAAGGCAAACAGTACTTCCAGAAGTGAAATCTTTCCATATCATGAGGAGTACTTCAGACATATGGGATGTGTATGTGTATACATATATATATATGGCCATCCTCTCTGGATATGCCTGTTTGCAACTCTTGCCTAGGCAGAAATTCTACCTGACTACCCTGGATAATATACCAATTTTTAAGGCAGCTAAAGAGAGGTAGTACTTCTTAGCTTAAATCATATAACTCATTTTACAAGGAACTGTTGATCATTTTTTTAAAACTGCTTTTAATCAGTCAAAAGCTAAATCAACTAAGTATTCTGAACACAACAGTATTGATACCTTTCCACATCTTCATTTTCTGACCATTATATTAAATTTTAGTGAGAACGTCTCGCTAGAGGTAAAACATTATTGGAGAAACAAGCTGTGACTGTTTTTAAGTGTCTTCAGTGTTTTAAATTTCCACATTGAAACATTTCCATCCAGTTATATATGCAGGCTTTATGCTTACATGCAGTGTGATTCCAAAGTTCTATTACAAAGAAGAAAACTCAGCAGTATAAATTTCACAGACAAGTGCAGCATTTGAATTTTTGAAGAACAACATAAACTTCCATGTTATCCAAAAAGGATATTTCTGGATGAAACAGTGCAAATTATAAAGACAGTCAAGATTTTGAAATAGTGAGAAAAAAAGGTTAAAAAAAAAAACCCACAGTATTAGAGATAGTGAAATATTTTTAATTCCTTCAGCGTAAAAACTGAATTGAGCTTGAAGAAACATTAGAGAAGTGCAGGAAAACTCAGAGGGAATGAAAATACATGCCTTTTTCTGGTATAAAACAATTACCTGCATCTTGTAGGCAGCTAATAGGCATGACTATCTTCAGATTTCCTGTAGAAAAAAAAAAATAAAATACAATCATAAGAAATTATTGATATTAAGTATGAATGCTGAAGAAAGTTTTCTATTATTTACAGTAAAGGCCTGAAAACTTCATTCATCCATCTCCTAGAAAAAATGTCATATTGCATCTCAGAGGTCCGAGCCAGAACCTTTTGCAGAACATGAGCATGAACCTTTTCAAGAGTCTTTTAAGGACAGCTTCTAAACTGGAGCAGTCTAACCTTCTTGAATCTGTAGAAAGAGAGATGCCCAATGTCAATCTTCATTCCTACACCCTTACTAAGCCTGGATTATCCCTGAATCCTATTGACAAATCCCCTTTCAATAGTTCTTTCCAGCTAATACTTTCAGGCCTTCCAGGCTATTCATTAAATGTTTCATGGACCAGGATGAAATCCCAGCCAAGTTGTCATAATGAAGGTACAAGAAAAGTAGTGAAATGCAAGATCTCAATTCAGTTAATATCAGTGAGAGTCTGCTCAAGAACATATGGCTGCCTCCTCAAAAGAGAAACCTACAAACCAAGTGCATATTGAAAAGACTTCTGTACCTGCTACAATTTGCCACCTGTCTGACCATCATCTGACAGCAGGGTGATGCGTTACAGAAAAGACCACTACAGGAGACACACCCAAAAAAGGGTGACTGGTGTCTGGCTTGGCTGAAGGATCAGTTCCCCCCTGCAGTACAAGGAAGATTCTCCCATGCAGTTTGCATCAAATCCAATTTCAAAAATAGAATTTTCCTTTGTTTTGTTAAAAAAAGATGTTTATCAATTTGGATAACAAAAGAAATATTTATTAGTTTTCTTCAGAGGTCTTATTTAGATCAAAATCTAGAGTACTTTCATTTCTTTAAGAAGAGATCTTTAGAAATACCTTAAGTATTGGTGGCAGGGGAGGGGATATGGGTTAATTAATAACCTGAGAAAAACAGCTAAAACACTTATTCCTTTCCACTGAATAAAACCAACAGATGATAAAATAATAAGATAAATAACATAGGAAACTCATCAAAAGTAAAAAGATATTTTAGCTCTCTGTAATCACAATAAGTGATTAATACTTTTACATAATAATATTTTCAAAGAACAAATGAATATTAGTAAAGCCCCATCCATGACTTGATGTATAGAGAATCTCTACTGTGCCACCCACTAGCAATCAAAAAGGACAAGGGGGAATGTTCCTATGCAAAAGAGCATAAAATTACTAGCTATCTTCAAATAAAAATACTTTTCTTCCTTATTAGGCAATTTTGCAAATGGTGAAGAAAAAATTTCTAGAAGATGGAAACATCCTTTCACTTCCATGTTCCCACTGCCAAGAACATATTCAGAGAATACATATGCCAATCACAGAAACAAGACAGCAAGAGTTTTATTTGAACAAAAGATTATGCTAGTACACTTCCATCAATTCCAGTTCAGTTCCAGAGTTCAAGTTATTTGGTGATCCTTACTATTTTCAGAACATTCTATATGATTTTTCAACCTACACTATGAAACAGGTATACACTAATTACAGGGATTATTGATGGCTTAAGTTTGGCCAATGTCTTTCTCCTGGGGAAAATAAATCCTTTACCAGAATCAACAGAGTCATTTCTGGTTTGGTTTGAACTGTTATCCACTCTGTGTCAAAGATGGTTTTAATATTATTTCTTTTTTTCCTAGGACTAGGTTTTACTGGAGAAATCCAACACACTGCAAAGCTAGTTTGCATGCTGCCTGTTTTTTCCAGTCAAGCTTTTATCTCATCTTCCTGCATCCACAGACTAACTTAAGCCAACAAGAGACTTCCAAATTTCAACTGATTAATGTGTCTCTCTCCTTTGGAAAACACTGTAAATACACTTTTCAGTATTGCTCTTCATCAAAAATATATTCTTCAATAGACAGAAGCTCTCTATATTTCAGAAATTTCATATCTGAGAGCAGTGAACTAAGGATGAAAGTAGTGAACTAAGGATGATAAAAATGCACATTTTCTTTAATGCTTTTGGCGCCGTTTGGCTTCACTGCAGTGGCCGAGAGGAGCCCACCTAAGGGGATCAGACAGCATGCACGAGCTACGCCGAGCACATCATTTGCCACCGGCTGCAAAGGCCTCCCTGGAACGGGCCCAAGCCAGGTTCCCATTGGAATGTGGCCCGGCGGCCAGATCTCCCACCACATTGACTGCACTATCTGCCTGCCTCAAACCAGGGCATTTCACTTCCCTGCAACTTTGAACACATGGACATTACTGGGAAACTGGGAACTGTATTTATGTCAGATGCACCTACTAAATCAAGACATTTAAAACTTTCTAGAAAGGAGAATTACTCTGTGATTTCTGTTCCTAATGTGCCTCTGAGCTAAATACAAGAGACACAGATCTGGTTGGCTACAGAGCTCCAGCTCCAGGATTCTTCCTTTTCCTTTCTTCCTTTCTTTTTCTTTTTCCTTTTCTTTCTTTCTTTTTTTTTTTTTTTTCCCAGTTCATTAAGATGGTTACACTAAACAGCTTTAAAATAAAATTTGGCAAAATACAACTTTTACTACTTCTCAATTTGTAGCTCATATTACAGCTCTTGCAAGTGAACAAATTGGAAGCTTATGTCTTCCCAGCTAAATCCTGAGTGCACCATACAGAATAAATATTGACTCTAGAGTAAGGAGTAAGGGTCAGATCCAGCCTTGCTTTAAATCTTTCCTGTCTATCTCTGCCAGCACAAAGCTGTCTTAAAACCACTGTAACTGGCCCCTGAGGAATTCATATTCTATAGGACACCAGTTAGTAGAGACAAGCTGCTGCAGTGGCTCCTATAAAATCCCTATGCTCACATAAAGACTTCTGCCAAGACCCTTATTAGCCAAGCTTAGTTTATGTCTGGGATGAGACCAGCAGCCTTACAGAGGAAGCAGACCACCTCTGAGCTACTCCACACCTGCAAGCGAGAATGAAACTGACTTGGTCTTTTGGGAAGAAGAAGAGCATACCTTTGACTTGCCATCCTACCCCATGTTTCCTTCTGCTCCACTAATGATATACCCACAGAGATGTCTGGTAAGGACAATGCAGTGGAGAAAAAAGAAAAGAAAAAAAAAAAAAAGTAAAAGCTTGGGAACAGCTTTGTATTTGGGAAAATACAGATTTGTAGTTTCTTCTACCTAGGTGATGGTACAATGAGTTCAATCTGCGAAAGAGCTTTCCATCAGCAGTAGGTGTGCATCGCTGAACCAAAGGATTTAACCAGCAAGAAAACAGACAAACATGCATTTATCTTTCTGTACAAGGTTACAAATTCATTTGTGGGCTGAGTTTTCTTGTGCAGTGTAGCAAAGTAACACAAGGACTTCAGTCTTTTGGGTATATTTGACATTCTGCACAAATGAAGTAAAGATAACTGAATGTTTTATAGTTTTTCTATACTGTTTGACACCACACTTGACAATCTCATCAAGATGTAAAATCATTTTCTTCAGTCTTCGACCTGCACTTACTACAAAGATAAGGAAAAAGAAACACTTCTTCTATCACCCAGCTTTGTAAAAAGGCTACCCAGAGAGATTCTCTTCATATTTTCAGATCCTTAGCCAGAGGTCCCTTTTGACTGTGGTTTTGTAGCTGGCCCTCTACCTGTCAATTTAAACACCTCTAGGAATGACTGTAAATTCCTCTGTCAACCACTGGCACTTACCAAAATCTTGTTTACTGGGGAATGTAAAGATGCCTGTGCTTTAGCTGCAGTTCAACAGCAATATGAGACTCTCATTTACACACACAATTCCATGGCAGCCCTTTTAAAACAGGATAGGTGTGTTTATTTTCATCTACTACTTTCTATATTGAAATCACTACTATCTCTTCAAACTTGAAGACACTATTCTGACTTGTCCATTTAATTCCACCTCAGATATTCTGCCTGCCCTCTGGATTTCAGCATTTTATTGAATATATTGCCATTTTTCAAAATTAGACAGAAAATCAGTGTTCTTATAATACCCTGAAACATTTAGAATAACACACATTTTTAAATTTGTGCAGCTGAATGACTATTTACAATTTTGTTAAACACCATTTAAAAGTACTAGTAAAAATAAAAAAAAATACTGCTCAGCAAGTACACTGTGAATTTATTATTAAATATTTAAAGAAACTGTACTAAAATTGCTTGAAAAGAAACCATAGTGCACAACCTGTTAATCATTTCTATGTTAGGTGAATACTCATGCTCACATGAATTCCCTGAGAATTCAGGAGCTGAAGAGACTGACTCTGAAGGTGCAGCTACAAAAGCATCAAGTGCAGGACATTCTGGCTCTATGAAAATGCAAGTTAATTTCAGGCTTATACTCTCAAGTTTCTATGAACACACAGTCTGTGTCATTGGTACTTCCTGGCTCCAGGGGACAGGATCTGTGCATGTAAATGTAGAAGCAGTATAAAATCTCATATCCTGATTTAAATCTTGCTCCCATTTTAAGAAATATTCTATAATATTGAAAGTTGAGAAATAGTATACAATAGCACTTTTTAATTAATTGTAGTAGCACTGATTATTTCATTCATATGAAGGCTCTATCTTGCTCATCTTCACATTGCTATATATCCCTTCTGCGGCTACCTTACTGAAAATTCAGGCATCAAGCAAGAGACTTTCATTTGACTTCAGGGTGCTTTGGCCAGATTTAAGATATGACTTGGAGTGACTAACAGGAGACAAATTATTTCAGCAGCAAGTCAAAGTAAGAGCCAAATGCTGTTCTACATTATCCTGGTACTAATATGAAGCAATGAGCACCAAATCCAAGGACATAATGCCAGACTTATTCCTCATAAAAACAAACAGAATCAGACATTGCTTAGGTTTAAACTTTATCATCTAACATACTAAATATCTGAGGTCGACAAACTGAAAATAAACTAATCCAACACCTCTAAAATGTCCACAGAGAAGTTCATAATGCATACTGCAATACATTTTCAATTACATATTAGTAAGAAAACAGATTTTCTGTAAGAAATGCTGGCTTTTGTCCGAAATGCTCAGAGCACAGCTGAACTCACTTATTGCTATGTTAAGTATCTCAAATGTAATTTCAAATTGCCACTCTCTATTGAAAAATAGCACTCCAAAAAAAACTTAAATTCAAGTTGAGTGTATATTTTAAGAAGCCACAGAAGAACCCTACAGCCGAAATGCCTTAACACTGACCTTTTCACTGTAATGACACAGATTGCTCACTTAAGAACATCGCTATTTCCTGTTTCAGCATCATACATAATGTACACATTACTACCGGATGGAAAAAATGTATAAAAAAAGCTTTCACGTTGCCAAAGTCCAACTGAACACAGACTTATTTCCACAGGATGACTATAAAAAAAAGGGGGGGAGTAGGGGAGGGTGGGAGAGAAAAAAAAAAGCAAAAAGCTGTACAGGAGCCAAATTCATCTTAAACACTTCCTTTATAGTTACAAGTTCCCAAACTAATCACAATTCATCCCCTTGAACAAATAACTGCTATCAAAGAATTGTCAAAACAGCCTACAGGACAAACAATCTTGTCAGTCAGTTAGGAGCTAATTGATCTTTCTGAGACCACTGATTCTAATAGAATAGGTAAATATTCTGCTTCTGGTTCCCTAACCTTGCTGAGCACATGGCACTTTGTCAGAGGAGCTTCAACTTGTCATACAAAACTCACCTTGCCTGGCTGTGTTCCAGCACAGACATAATTGAATCTATCTCAACACAGAAGCAAATAATTGTGATTATTCAGATGTGAAACTAAACAAAAGCAGTATGTAAACTGCTAGTCTGTTCACACTGCTACTTAATTCTTTGGAGATAAAGTTAAGAAGCAAAAATGGATGGGTGAAATACCTATAGTTTCTCACGTAGAACTTCAAATGTGATGACAGAGAAATGGCAGATCTGACAGCCCACGCTTCCAGCATTATTTAAGATTCAGAAGGCAACACAAAATAGCACTGTCATTTTGCTTTTTTTCCCCATTTGTTTTTGAATCAGAACATACAGTGGCACACCACAACAGCTCCCATGCAGAGAACTGTCAGAAAGATATGCACATCACCAAAGTCCTCTCTGAACAACATTTTGATGACTGAAGTTAGTTTGATACAGTGCATAATCTCATTGGTCCTAATCTGCACAAGAATGAATTTCACTCGGGGGTGAGATAAGTAGTAAATAAACAATATTTACTAACTGACTACACAAAAATTATGTATAACTATCTGAAGCGGTGATGAGATACAAAAGATCTAGTAATTCTTGAGCTGCTTTCTTAAGAAGCAAAAAATCAGCTCTATCCCACTTTCTTCCAACCCACAGCAAATGAACAAGGAGGGTACCATGCCAAACGGAAAAAGTGTGAAATAGTTTCTGAATACGACTTGTAGGATTACAACTTTTTCATCACGTCTGCAGTGCAGAACAGAAAAATGCTTTTGCCCTGCTGTTGCCCTCAAACTGTTACATAAACAAGCGGGCATTACAAAGTCCCAGATAGCTGAACACCTTAATGCTATGAGAAGCAAAGACTCAGACACAAACCAGTGATGCTATGTGGGGCTACCCGGATTGCAGTGAAGCATGTGCTCTTGCAAGAGCTGGTGGATATTAATGAGAATGAAGACCTTATTCTTAATTCGGCACAAGAAAATTCTCAGAAAGGAGAATTAATACAGGACAGATTAACCAAATTATGGATTTAACAGCACTTGTGAAAATAAAGTTTATACAAAAGGCAAGATTCCAGTACGCACATGCTGTGTAGTCATTTCTAGATTTCTAGATTTAAAAATACCATATACAGTAAGAAGGTAAGTGCAGTGACACTGCAGAGTTCAGATAAAGTTGTCAGATACAAACATTTTCCTAACTGAAATTACATGCAAATTTTGACGTGTTCACTTTCACACAAGAACTGCAGACTTGAGCAGCAGCTGAGGAGAACAGCCTAATGCTGGCAAAAGCCTGCTAAGGTGTCTCAAAGGTTTTCCCCAAGTTTCCCCAAGAAAAAAAATATATATATATTCTCAATTTGTGTAAATATTGCCTCACTTTTATGGACAAAGCTATTGATACTGTGCTGCCAAATAGAAATAGAAATAAAAAATACCAGGCCTAGCATTTTCATTGTAGAGGGAAAATATCGCTGAACTTTCTGGGAAGTGAGGTGTTTTTTTTTCAGTTAGTAGTTATGCAATACTAATTATGCAACTGCTGTAGAATTTGCAGACAGCTAAGCCTTCTTTCATTCTGTGTCAGGAGAAGCCTCTTGCTTCTGAAATTATCAGGGTCTTTCAAACACTTTGATACTTTGAATGGGCAAAGGCACCAAAGGGACGCACTCACCCCTGGAAGAATTACATATGAAGACATTTATAGTACCTGATCTGGTGTTTGTTTTTCACTCACACTAAGCTTATTATACAAACTTATTTTAAAACCTGTTATTATTTACTGGGCCCTGTGGTCAACCACATGTCAAAACAAAAACAGATGCATACAAAGCATTGGTAGTGTGCTCCTACTGATTTTTTTTTCAATGATATGAACCCAAAGTAGAATGGGGGCCCTTCGTGGCAGTTTTATTTCAATCAATTGTGAAGCCTTTCAAAATTCAGCTAAGATCAGATATTAAGCCCCAAGCTCTATACATCCCACAGGTGTCACAGCAGTTACTACCCTAATGTTCAGCTTTGACTAGTGACTCAGTAGAAGCATTTTACAGTAGTGAATCTAAGCACTTAACACTGCCTAAAGACTATGATCACTGCAACAGTCATACAACTTACATTGACTAGGCTGCACCTTTAAGGGTGCTGCTTTGCTTAAAACCCTCATGGTGCTTAACAGGAGAAAAAAATTAAGAATGCTATTTCAAGTTACTCTGGCCATTTTTTGCAGTACTTTCTTCTTTTTATTGTACGAAGCATTGGAAGTCAGCACGCACAATATCCAATTGCATCAGAACACCTCTTAAAAAACTCAATAAAATATACATACACTTTATGCTATGTTTTGTTGGAACATATGATATTTCATTCTGTGCAGTTAGGTTTCTACAAATTCTTATACAAATGCAGATACAAATTCTACAAAACGTGTATCAACTCTGTTTATTAATACGACATTCACCCTCTTAGTAAATACTGCTGAGAAAATTTTCAACCAAAACTGCCTGAATCTACTTGTAGCGCATCTGTTATGGCACAGGTTGATACCTGAGGCACAGTCCAAATTGACAGCTCTCAACACAATAAAAACCACAGCTGTTTTGGGAAAGACACTGTTCAGGTTCATGACTTGATATCACTCGAGGTTAGACAAGAGAGCAGTACTATGGGGCATCTGTAGTCTAATCTGCTCCTCCAAGTTTCATATGTACTAACTTTTGAAACAACTCCAAGGAAGCCTGCAAGATGAAGTCGTGAGGCAAAAGTGTCACAATTGGGCACCAAATCTCTCCCTCCCAGGAGAAGTCTAAGGACAGCAAAAACCTTAAAATATGCCATCAGGCAAAAGAAAGCTCAGCAGGGTTTTTAGGAGGCCACATTCACTGCTACTGGTGCATAGGAACAGAAAGCAACTGCTACTTAGCTTCAGGAACCTCCTAACAACCCCGTAAAGGGGAGAACCCCCTGCATCATGCTTGATCCATTCCACCAAATCTAGCTCTTTTCCAGTGTCAGAAATGGAAATGAGATCAGCTAAAGATTTGACCCTGAAGTCTCTTGGGTTCTTCTTAGTTATCAAATAGAACTTGTACACTACGAACAAAAGGAAATACCATCTCAACATGAAGATAGAGTATATACACAAGTACATAGGGCTTTATGTTTGCTAAGTTACACTACGGTGGATTAAATAGTACATGCCCCTTTACATAGCTCTTAATATGAAAGCTTCTGCTGCAAACCAAAAGCACATAAGTTATTTTCACTAAACTAAAGTACAATATTTTGGCACTCATGTCACCTCATGCAATTAACCAACTTGCTTACCCAACTGAACTCTTTCCCCCTACTCCTTTCTTCCTAGCCCACTTGCAGGACTTGAGGACACCCTGTTCACTTGGAGATGGTGAATCATTACAAGCCAGCAGGCCCACACAGTTCCTCAAAAGACACAAAAGGTGTAAAAATAGCTGGTACTAATGAAGCAAGTACAGCGTCAGCAGCCAGATGAGCGTGGGTGATCAGATAAGGGTCTGCTGTTGCAAAGGGCAAATTATTAAAAGAATGCTTCTCTCTCTCTTTTTATTAAGCTTTGTTCTTCCTTCGCTGAAATCAGCCTTCTGCAATGTATGATAAATGACACCTGACAAGATTGACTCCTTCTGTAATTGCAAGTTTCATACAGGCTCAGGAAGCGGTGCCTCACTAGAAACTGAAGGTAGAGTGGAGGTGTCACTAAAAAAAATAAATAAAGAGAGGCAAAAATAAAGCCTAAAAATAGCCAGGACTACCCACTGGGTATGACTGTGCGGGTATTTTTAGCCAGTCTAACACCAACTTTACTTGTTCAAAACACAATCTTACCTTTATGCAAAACAGCTTCCTGTTTCTAAACATAACTTGGGAAACTTGAGAAGATGAGGGGGGAAATTCAGGTTTGGAAACTGTCCCCTTTTCACTCATATTAACAAAAGATCAAATGTGAAAAGATTGGGTAGAACTCCTGTTGCATCCCAACATCCAATAGCAAAGGGGCAAGAGCTTGTTCTTAAGGCATCCACACTCAGCAAACAGGACTAGAAAACAGAAGGAGCAAATATATTTTCAACTACTTGCAAATCTTCAAAAAAGCACTGATGCAGAGCTACGTTAGGCAGCTCCACCTTGCCCCAAGTTCCACTGTCCCTTCCACAATGGCTGAGACACCTGTGGCCACACCAGCACATCTGTTAGCCCCCACTAAAAGATGGAACATTAGAAGGACCTAGAAAAAAAAGCTGTATTTTACAATTGAAGGTGGGAGGTTATTTTTTATTTTTGCTTCTAATCTGAGGCGTTTCAATGATCAGGTTTACAGCACAACTCCTTCACCCCAGCACACTTCTCAACTTCTCAAAGGACCAGAAATGGGGCTCTGGAAACTGAAGGAAGCTGGAAATATGTCATGCCAGACCCACTGCCTAATTGCAGTGCCCTTGAGAGATGGCTGTGCTCCACCAGAGGCAGAGACATAGGCCTTCATGCTAATGAGAAGCAGTTGGCAGAGTTTTACAGCTCTATTCTGCAAGCTTCTCCTACTCTGAGGCCAGTTTACATCCCTTTATCAGCACAAAGGAGCTATTAGAAAGGGTGTAAATATAACTTACTGCCATCTAAGGCACTCCTACAGTGCTTAATAAAGTGACATGCATATAAATGACCACCTGGCCAAGTGATACAGTTTATTATCTTACAAAAATTATCAAGAAGCACTTCCAAACATACACTGAATTTCTCATTCCCTAAGACATGCACTTGCAGGAATTAATGATTGCACCTCTTCAGCGTTTGTATGGCACCTGTTTGCCATCAGGGCAACAGCTGGCATGTGCAGAGGAGTTGAGATGGGAGCTCAAAGGTTCTAAGAAGCAGCCCTAGCACACCTTGGGAACAGCCCTTGCTGCCATACCTGACTGTATGAGGATCCCTGTAGCCTACACAGTTTTAATGGCTGTAGATCATTCCACAGCAAGGCAGTAACAGTACTCAACAACCTCCATTCTGCAGTGACTTCATGCTTCAGCACAACATGAACTTAGCTCAAAGGAAAGATAAGCCAGTCCTCAAAGGCTCTCTTAAGAGTTTCTGCAACTGTTGAAAGCATATTACAGCAACATTGCTACTGGAAGCAATGTATGTGCCAACCTTCTAGTGCTCCACCTGAGCTGTGTAAGGAAATGGTCTTTTCTACAACTATGGTTTTTCTATGTAATGTCGTGACTCCTTTGGCTTGAGCTTACACGAGGGTTTTGTTTCATTATTATGCATTCTTCCTGTATGGCTCCAAAGACCTTTCATCAATCACTATGGGGCCGGGATTAAACAAAAATGCGCAGGTTTATACCAGACCCTTTTACATTTACAACAGGAAAAACTGCAACACACTGCCAACTTCATATGCAAGAGTCAATGAAAATGATTATTCAGGCATTACAATTTTTATTTTGTTCTTATTTTAAAATTTAAAAAAATGGTAATTGAAGTTAATAAGATAATGTTTTTAACATTAAGTCCAGTGGGAAATTGAGAGCATAATCTTTTCTTGACATGCTGTGGTTAATACTCTGCTTTGTTCAGCATCACAATTTTGCTTTTTAATCCTATGCCTTAGCAGTAAATTTAATAGTCACTGATTTTTTACTAGAATAGATAAACACTGAGATGCAAGATAAATCAGTTGATGCCATTATTCTTCAGACAATTTAATTTTCATCTGAAATTAAGGGTAATATTTTTTCTATTATAGGAAATATTAGCGTAAAAATAATTATTAGTGGGTTTAAATACTGAAGACAATACTCTGACAGTACATTTATATTAAGTTAATAAGAGACAAGACCACATACTCAAGACCATGATGGAACTCCTAAATTATAATGCTAAAAGCAGAGTGATTGGAACCTAATCCTATTGCCCCCAACTAGATTTGGAGGGGAAAAAAAAGTTTGAGTAATGCATCACCTTTTTAGTACTTTACCAATTTGAAGATGGAGAAAAATGTACAAAGGAGAAAATGAACTGCCTTATTCAATCTGAAACCAAGAAACAAGCTAACTCAGAAAATGACCTGGGGGAAATAAGGACCATGTTGTTCTCAGTTGGATCGGTCCCAGCACCTGGGAAATCCAGCCCTAAGTCAAGGAGGAGCAGGGCATGGAGTTGCAGCTTCAGATGGCAGTGAAGGCTCATGCAGGTCTGGTGGGATGGTCGGGCATGTCCTGTCATATGCCACCTGTCTCTCAAGCCTCCTGGGCTACCAGACAGCCTTCTTCCCTACTCTGCTGACTGAGTCAGGCTGAGGCTCTGCTGGATTATTACAGAGCCCACACACTGGATGTTCAAAGGTAGGAAAACATTCTGCTGTCTGTGTACCATGCAACAGTCATGACACAGGCGAGGTAGAGAGGAGAAGTAAAACAAGATACAGTATTTTTCTTCTTGCCATGGATTTTCTCCATCAGCCAATGTTTGAACTGTAGGTGTTGGAAAGTTGTTTTCCTGAGTGTAACTCCCTCACTTTGGCCTATGCAAGCAGATGGCATGGCAGCTCCCTGCACTGTGGGCTGCAGGGCTGGGGCTGGGGTCTCCATAGAGCAATGAGAGCACAGTTGATCTTGCACTGATGGCGGGCATAGGCCATGACAGCAAATGGAGGTGGATGTTGCAACATGCTCCAGCAAAGAAGAAGAGGAGGAGGTGACTGGAGGTATGGGGAGGTGGCACGAGAAGCTGCTAGGCGAGGAGAGGCCACGCTATCTCGCATCTCCCTGCATGCTGCCGCAGGTGTTCTTCCTGCCGCAGCCGCCTCCGGCTGCCCCTGTGCAGCATCACTTTCACCAGCTCCGCTTCCTTCCACTTACCCACCCAGAATGCGCACCCAGCTCTGTGCCACCTCCCTGATCAGGCCCAGCATCTCCCAGCTGCAAGTGATAGAGGCAGCCTACCAACAGTTAGGATTAACGTTTTATGGGCAATTACAGCAGGTAAGCAGCTTGGCTCGTAACGCGTTTTATTCCTTGTGAAGACCTTAGGACGTGGGAGCTGACACCAGTGACCTTAGGACACTGACACCAGCCTGGCTGATGCTGAGCACTGACACACATCTCCACTGCCTGATGAAAGGTCACGTCTCTCCCCTTCTGGTTAGGTGCCCTCTATCATTAACTTTCTGACACTATATCTGCTGATGACACACCTTCTCCTGGCCCGTGTGCCCCATTGAGATCTGTGGACACTGTTCTGTCGGGGCTGCAAGTTTGGACCCTTGTTCAGACCCAAGCTTGGGGCAGGAAGGTCAAGGAATTAGATCAGGTAGGATCCACAAGTGAAAAGATGAGAAATAGGAGGTATCTGCCCTGTCTGCAGCAATAATTACTCTGTATCATTAACAAAACTCAGGTTTCATCATTAACTTGACTTGGGTTTCAAGAGCTGATCTCAGGCCAATCATCCTTCAAATTGCACTCAGCTCTCCCCCCTTTGCTTCCCCCTGAGCTGCATAAGAACCAACAGGAAAGGCTGCTGCTAACTAGCACACCTAACAGAAAGTACACGTAAAAATGAGCCATCGACACCACAATCAAACAAGTGCAAAAACTGCACATTTTAAATTGCCTGAACCCAGAGCAACTTCACCACTCTGGCCTGATCCTGCCAGGAAAATGTAACCTGTTCATTCAAAGCAGTTGAGAGGAAAAGGGTCAACTGTTGGCAGGTGCTGCATGCAGCACAGCTGACACAACCCTGCACAGTCTGCAACAAAAGGTGTCAGGAAAGTCACAGCTCCTCTCTTAGATCTTAGAACACGAGAAGAGCCACCTACATGTTTGCTGTAATGAAGAAGCCAGCTGTCTCTGTCATGGCCCAACTGCTGCAACAAAAGGTCCTTCTTTGATTTTGTTCTTCCTCCAAGCTCATTAGAAGAGCTACTGAAATCTTCCAAAGCCTTTTCTCAATCTCAGAGTGTGAGAGAAGATGCTATTTGAATTGTGGATTAGCAAGATGTGCTTGAGTAAAATAACCCCAAACCCTGGGATGCAATTGCATAATAAATGCTACTGTTACAGCAGAGTCTAATTGCTCTGCTTCCACCAGCGAAGAGCTGCTGGTTCATTACACCAAGCCACAGAAGTTGCTGTTCATATCCTCATAAGTTGGAGTATTTGACTGCAGGACTGCAACAGATGGTAGGTGCAGTACTCAGCCACTGATCTCTGATCAGCAAAACTTAAAAGCAAAGATGCTGTCAGTGTGTTACTTTTCTTCACAGCTTTCTTTAGGATAACAATTTATTTTTCTCTGATTTGTTCAAGGATACCATACCTAATTTTAAGACAGGATTTGGATTTGAATATTCTATATAAACCTGCTCAGCAAAAGAATTAGCAAGGACAGGACCTGTATGAACCAAGTGGCTTTATCTGACACAACATCTGGAAGATGTCAGTAGTTATGTTGCTATCCTGCAGCCTGATTGCAGGTGCAAAGGCCAGAAGAGGAAGGCCACAGTAAGGCCAAAAGCAGCCACAGCTCCTGCTGGCTGCTCAGATTAGGTTTGGACAAGAGACACCCAGGCAGATCACATGGGAAGCACCATTATGTCTCATCCCCCATGGGGAAATAGTTTGCTGAATTGCACTGTGGCAGCTAATAGAGCTTCCTTTAACAATTTCAGGGTCCACAAGTGCAGCTCTGTGCCTCTCCTGTGCCTCCATGCTGCTGTGCTTGGGTCAGTTTTTCCATTCCCTTCTCTGCTCATCATATACAGAGATAAACTATTTCTTTACACTTAAGGAACATGTATTTCTGTTTCTTTTGCTTCCCAACCATCTTTAGACTGAATGCATTCTTAATGGAAAACATAAATGTCATTTCAAGCAGATACCTGCCTCAGTAAGCCTGCAAAAGCAGCTTATACACTCAAACTCACATTCCATACATAAATACACTCACATATAAGCTCAGCTGTACCTGCATAGAAAGGTCTCTTTGCCTGAGTGTTTGCTAAAGAACGTTTGGCAAGCAGGGACACCACCTTGTTGGTTTATACCTTTTCAGATATGAGGTTATTTACATTTCCAGATAAAAGGCATTTCTGGGGCTGCTCATAAAATGCAACACACACAAAAACCTAAAGGAAAATTTAAAGGAGCAAAGAAGAGTAACTTTAAAAAAAAAAAACAAAAAACAGAGCTTGAATCAGCTTGTGGGAAAATTAACAGAAATATTCCATTAGTGAAATGGAAAAGTGGATCAAAGCAGTATAATGCAAACGCTCAAGATAGTGGAAAACTCCACGTGGGATACTCTCAGGAAAACTATTCAAATTCAGCTCTACCAACTGTGCAGAGGATTCAGGGAGTTCTTTGCACAGCCAGGACCATGCTCTGCCTTTCACCCAAGGTGCTCATCGGGACTGGAAACTAAAACCTATTTTTCTGACAGGTAATGAATTAAATAACTGCAGCTGGATCTCTTTCCTTCTGCTAGCAATCTCACATGGAAGCAATAAAATTACTGGCACTATAAATTAGTTCTAGATGTGGGTTTTTTTAGTGTTGCAAGATATTTTTTCTTCGGTGGAAATAAGTTCTGTAAGCAGGGAGCACTCACCAGCATTAAAAGGAGATCACATCTAAAACCAGAGGGCCCAGTTGTTACAACAATGCTTTTTACAGGTTCTTTACCTGTAACAGTCTTTACCATGCTAACACTCTGCTAGAGCAGTCTAGCTAATACAGAAATAACAAACAACAAGGAAGAACTTATAGAATAATTAATATAAATGGGACAACATTGTTCACTGACATTTTTAAGCCCCATTATGGTTGACTCACTCATGAGCAGGTCTGGATCTATAGCAAAGGAAATATTAAGTGTGTGACTGAACAATAGGAAGTTTCAACTTCAAAAATGTCTGCACTACACTATCTGAAAATCAAGCTCATGCTTCTGAAATTCCCACCAATTTATCTAATCTTCCCCGTTCTTCTTTTTATTCTCTCTACAGTCCGCTGAGCTGCTCTAAGATTATTTTCCTGTAACTTTCAGCACAACATATAGGTGCAGAAAGCATGGTGGGTAAGCACTGAGGACATCTAATCCACAGGAGATTTAGGCTTTATTCCCCATGAGAAATGGATACAACACCAGCACGTGTGGACTCTGAATCCTAGCTTTAATTAGAGAGAAGGTGAAATCAGACAAACCTACCTCTGCTCATACTCTAGCTTTTCCTCAGTGTCCCTGTTTTCCAGAATAGTATTCTTCTTCCTGTTGGTGACCATCTATGTAGGATACAGGATCCAAATACTTTTCCACTGAGACCTCAACATCTACATGTTGTCTACCTCTCTACTGACAGCTACCAATAAAAGCTTCCTTTAATAGAGTTGTCCTGACTCACAGGTGTGGGGGGAGAAAAGCTGACCTCGCTGCAGCATCAAGAGTCTCTGACGCATTTTGAGAGGCTGTGGTTTCAGGTCTGAAAGAATTCTGCTTTGTTTTCAACTAAGTTTTAAAAGCTCAACTTCTAAAATATCACTCCATAGCTTCGTGGCAGTTTGCAACTCAATTTTGTTTAGTGGTTTGATACAGCAGTATTCAGGGCTTTGGCCATACACTTGGCAGATCAGCAGCGCTCACCAGCAGAGGAGTTTCTCAGACACACAGCCACCCAGGCTCCTGGCTGGCTCCACCTCTTGTCCGCCCACTCCCAGTTTCAGACGTTTCACATTCCAAAACTGGAAGTGTCTATGCAACATAAGGTCACAGGATTACACAATGCACCCCGCTCCTTCTAAGAGCTACTGCATCCTCAAAAGTACACCAACCACAACAGCAAGAGAGCTGTTTACAATGAATTTCTGTCTGAGTGGGAGTGTTTTCTCCAAGAATCTTATAACAAAGACATGAAGTGTATGACTCTTCCTGGTGTTTGATAAAATTTTTACTGAGATAGCACTTATTTAATAATGCTACATCTGCATTCTTTCCTCTTTAAGCTGCCCTTTTAAAAACTGGGATTTAATTTTTACACTTCCCCTAAGTATTTGTATGTTGGATAATTTTAGCACATGCTAAACAGAACAATTTCTGTCTATCTTAAATTTAGAACTGAGGACATTTGTAGCTTTTGCAATGCAACCATGAAATACAACTGACTGTTGCCAATGTGGGTCTTGCTAAATGCTTTTTTAAAATGATTACTTAAATAATTGAATGGTCTGAATAACTTCTATGATCATTCTTTCACACAGTCTTTAAATTCTAACAGGTGAATGAAAACTCCAGTTTCAGTTACCACTGCAGAACATTTTACCTAATACAGTGGGCGAAAAGTAAGACAAGTTTTGGGTTTTTTTCCCCCAGTGAGGGGGTAGGTAGAAATGGTGTTGTCACATATTATCTATCTTTGAAACCATGTTCAGCTTTTCAGCTACAGTTAAGTCTTAGCTGTTAGTATGGAAAGTACATTTGACTTTCTATGGAATGCTAAAGAATTATACAGTTATCTGCCAAAGGCATTTTTTTTCCATATTTAAATAAGAGGCCAGACTGTATGGAGTGACCTCTTTCAATTTCGGGCCCGTCTCCTTTGTCTCCAGCTGCATGGCGCAGCTGAGCAGGGGGAAGCAGAAGGGCTCAGGGCCGCAAATGCTACTGAGCAACATCAGGTGAGAACAGGGCTTTTGGTGGCTGACACTCAGAAATCTGATTCAGGCCACTTAGTTAAAACTATGATGGCAAAACCAGAGTGAGAGGGTAAGAGAAACAAAAAGAATCCCTATGAAAGGAGCAGAATAAGGAGCTAGGGAGGTCTCTTGCACTTCTCATTTCATTAGCTGCACTGGCACCACGCTTTGCCGGGGGAAAGGGGTAGCATGGGACTTTTGTTCTGAGTCATTCATTTGGAAGATATAACATGGTTAAGAGTCAACTGCCCTTCATCCCCCAGAAGAGATACTTAAAACTGAGCTAACGGTTTAAAGTTACTTAGCTCCTCTTTGGTCCCTGTGCAAGCAAAAGGTTAGACTGTAATGTTTAACCACAGCTCCCATGTATTTCTGAGAAGCACAGCGGAGATTGCCTGGAGGAACGTCAGACATCTGCCATGCTGTTTCCTGTGTACATGAGGTGGAGAAACCTTCTGTGGGACATGCTGTCTTTGAGGACAGCAGGGACTAGTGTTCTGCACATGCCACCTGCCACGATCAGTAAATATGTAAGACTGTCACTGTGCAATATAGTCAAAAGGTTTGGTGCTTTCAGTAGGATTGGCAGCATGTCTGTATAAAAAGTAGGATGAAGAACCAATGAGAAACAGCAAGAAAAGTTTCATAAGTCTGGAGACACAGTACTGTAAGGAGAATACAGCATCTATTACAAACCTTGATGAACTATTCAAAGGGTTACTTTAAAAAGTACAAGTAATATTTGTGATATATGCATTCATTATTTTAACTTTCATCCATAAGAGGTCACTGTGTGACTCAATGAACACCTTGGTGTCAGCAGCATTCCCCTCCCTTCCCACATGCTCAGCACCAGGTGTCCAGCCATCTCCAGTAACGTCCTAGCTATTATCCAGCTGCCTTCTGTAGGAACAGATAGAGCAATAAAGCAAGAATCGTGTAGGTGTCCTTCAAGCACTTTGGTTGTGTGACCTTAGCCAATTTTACAGTTACTTGAATGTACTTACTTTTCATTCCCCATTAATCTCAAATGGATCCAAGAGTTTTACAACTACTGTAGACAATTTAAATAACTGGTTAAAAATATAGAAAAATTTGTGAGACTGACGTTGAGCAGCAAATATACAAGCTCACAGACAGGCAGTAAAAGTCCCAGGGACTGCAGACTCAATTTTTTAGCCTATTCCATCAAGACATTGTTTTGTTAGTAATGAGTAGATGTTTTCACCAGCGTGACTCCAAAGTACAGTGGGACATGGAGGCCTGTCAAGGTCACCTGCTAACAGGAACTTTTAAAGCATTAAGTTTCTGTACTGCCATTTGCCAAGAGATGAGAAGGAGTAATAGACAGATGCAACTTAATGACAGCTGAAACCATGTTAGCACAGTTCAGCTCATCTAGTACCTTCTTCATGGATTAAGGTGACTTAAGGGGAAGTAGTTCATTCAGAGATTTCCATGAGAAAACAAAAGCAAAAAATAAGTCAGCAATACAAAAATTTTGCAGTGGGCAACTTGTTCTTATAGAAATTCTTCTTTCAATTGACAACCTGCTTTCATGGGAAATTTCTCCACAGCTGTAGGGACAGCTCTCATGTTGAGAAGTTTAAAAGCAACTCTTATCTGCTGTGCCCCCATCAGATAAACTGATGGACTGGAACCATCATCTTTCCCTTCCTCCTATGCAAACACCAAAGAGTACAAGCAGTCTCATTGCAAGTACAACAGCATACTGACTTGCAGCCACAGTGCTCATCTAATTACAGACAAGCATGTAGAGGGATGCTTGAAGGCCTGATCATTTAATGTCCCAAATCAAGATTAAATGCAGGTTCTTATGCATAAGCTGTGCTTAATGCCGTGATATTGGTAAAGCTGCCACTGACTTCAGCAAAATTTTCACTAACACAAGGGATTGCAGGAGTGGGAAAGCCTTAAACAAAGCTCCTTAGAGCCCAACTGCACCAAAGACAAGGAACCTGCACCTAACTTTTACATTATTATATGAATGCACTTAAATCATGGATGCAACTCCATCACTTTTGTTTTACAGCAGCCTAAACCAGTCAGTCAAGACTACACACTCCACAGATAGTATTACAAGGAGAAAGACAAACATTTTTAGTGAACTTGCTAAGGGTCTTCTAAATTTGCATCAAGAGCACTGAGTAAGAATCTTCTTTACAGAGGGATATTAGAAAAGGATAAACCATTCACTCTAACGCATTTTCTATCGATCACTTTAGCATGAATCATCATATTGTGCAAACAGGCTGGAGATCATATTTACAGCTAGGCTGGAATTATCTCAGCAAGTCAGAGGAAGACAAAATCTGTTAGAGCAGGCAGTCTAGATAGAGGTACTGAATCCCTAAATCATTCACCTAAACTTCTAATATGATTTACAGTAATTCCACACAAGTCCTGTATTTTCACATCAGTGCATTTTTAACCCCAGATAAAACATAGATCCCTTTGGGAGAAGAAAAAAAGTGAATTCAAGTGGAAATCTTGGACTCATCTTCATAACTTACAACAGTGTATCTTGCTTCATGCCTGACTACCTTCTGGCCTATGCAGGCTATCCAACAGAAGAGTGATCCAGCAACCCCAGCACTGAGCTATGTGGAGGAGCTGGGACATCATGAGCTTGGGGCAGAAGCAGCTGCCTGCCTGCCATTGTAGGCTGTGAGGTGAGGGAATGGACACAGGCCACTGCTCAGCTGCTACAGTGACCTTCAGCTATGCTGATCTGTGTTGTGAATGTGCCCTCAGGCCACACTCGTGTTTCTAAACTGCATGCTTTCTTGGCTATATGCAGCACTACACACTGAGTTCACACACTTGTACAGCCCCTTGTCTATACTGCACGAGTCCCACAGGTTCCTCACTGTTCCGAACTGCAAAATGGCCACCTGTTACATCAGGTTTATTGCTGCTTTGCACAGAAGGAGCACAGCAACAACACGTGCTCACTAAGATGTGCTGCATGGCTGCAAAACTGATACACGCTGAAGTGAAATTACTGAGATTGGTTAAAAAAATCCCGCCTCTACACCAAAATGAGTTGCATCTTCAGGACTCTGTAGTAATAAAATACAGTCACAATGAAAATGTTAGTGATACATCCTTTTTTACTGAAGTGGCATGAAGGACATTTATTTTCAGCCAGCTGTCTGAAGGAATACCCCACATGCTAGATAGTTTTGCTATGCAAGTTGTCTTTTCCAGTATCTAGCAGAGAGAGCTCTACTGCACTCAAACACGTGTGGTAAGAGAAATGGGCCCAGGCTCTTCTTCATATTCTCGGCATACCTGTTGTTATCACACAGCTGCTCTGATGTCTACAATTTCCTGTGCAGTACAAACTGCATACCACTTCCCCTACAGAAAAAAAAAATTATAAAAAAAAAAAAGCATTGCTTGCTTTTAATTGATGATGGAAATACTGTCACATTTTCCACTAGCCAAGCTTGAAACCATTACTGAATGAACCTTCATTAATTTTTCCACAACATTTTGCAGAAATGTCAGGAAACAGCTGCACCAGAAATGATTAACTGTCCTTATCACTCGTGTTCATTGGCCAACTTGAAATTATATAGTTTTTCTTCTTCCAATACTCAACACTCAATGACTTTTTTTTTGTTATTCTTCAGTTGAATATCACAACACAACACTTTTTCTTCAGAAGTATACAATTACACGGGTTTAGTGGTACACAGACATTTTATGATCAGTGGAAGAATTTATACAGTTTGGAGTTGCATACTTCTAGGAAAAGATTTCTTCCTACACTCAGTTGTGTCTGTCTTGGATCCAATTCAATTAAATTCACAAGTCAGATTGTATTTGCCAGTCAGATCAAATTCATTACACATATAAACTTTTCTTGCTGTGTTTTCCTTCCTCTCCTGTTCTACTCTTTCCCTTTTTCCTCTTCTCCCCCCACACTTTATCTCTCACCTCTTCTTCGAGTTATACCACATGTCACAGCTTATCACACAATGCTCTGTATGTTTTCTGGCAAATACAACTGGAATACTGTGCTTCGTAATTCCAAACATGCAGCCACTGAGATGCTGAAGGCTTGGTACAAAATGGAGAGCAGCCATCTGGAGATAACTGCTAGCATAGACCTGAGATACCCAGCTGGCTAAAACTTTGCAGCCTTGGAACTTAGCAAAGTATCTATGAGCAAAATAATCCTCCAACGCAGATTTGCACACTGAAGTGGAAAACGTATCTTTTCAAAAACTTAAGTTCTTCAAATTTCTGATAAGAGCACAGTGACAGGATAACTTTTAGAGACCTACATAACACAAAAGTTTCTTGTTTACATTTTGAAAAGTTTAATTTAGCATTATGACACTACATCCTATGTTAAATTAATTTTGCATATTTGTCATCAGCAAATTTAAAGCTGCAGTTGTTCACCCTGTGTCTGTGTAGAAGCTATAGGCCAGGCATTGCAAGTGTAATCTCAGGATATATTTAGACAGAGGGAAATGTGCATATGAAAAGGTATATGCATGTACTAGAAGTTACGCAAAAACAATCCCACCAGGTGTGGTTCAGTATTAATAACATTGTGATGTCCTATCTGCAACAAAAAGCAGCTTATTTAAAGAAAATGGATAGGCACATAAATGGATGTTTATTTAGGTATTACAGAGGAAGAATGCTTCAATGCCTGTTTTTCCATATGATTTGCATCTCTTGCTTTTTAAAATGGTCTTTCCACAGTAGTGTGCATGGCACAATATGGCAGAATATGATTCACCACCAGCTCTACTCAGAAAGAGCCAGATGCTGATGTCCTTAACCGTGCTAGGTAAATTCACGAATGTCTTCATTGTCTTCAGCAGGTTTACAGCTATCAGAATCTGGCTCAGAATCTGTACCACGGGTCAGTATTACTATTAAATTGCTGCAGTGCTGGCTGCAAAACTGATCTGTTTTTAAATTGCTCCAGCGAGATATTTGCTTAGATAGCAGATATGGCAGCACACTATATTCTATTCAAAATTTCTATGAATATATATGGATTCTATTTGCAATAAATGAAACACTGCCAGAAGTACCAAGTTTTTTTTAAGGATTCAGTTTTACAATACGCAGTGCTGAATTTCTCCTTCACAATATCCTTATCTGTCTCTGTTCTAGTTTAAAAGCACTAGCTTGCAGTGTCAGAGGATTTCAGGTACTGTACCTTTCTAATGCACTGCATGTTAATACACTACCCACTATTGAGCACAGGGAGACTGCAAGTCATAGTGTCCATTTCTGCCTCTGCCAGATGTTTTTAAGTATTTTACTTCTACCTCAGACTGTCTGAAGACTAGTAAATAAATGTGTTGCCCCACTACTTTTCTCAGGGAAGAAGAAACGTGTTTTTCTCTCTGACTAATAGTGGGAAAAGAAATGAGTGTTCTTCTTTCTCGCTGCGTTTGCACATCTTGAGCTCAAACCACCATCACTGAAGCACAGCCTCCTGTTCACACACTCAGCCACAAGCAGCAGGATCTAGGGGTAATGCTGTAACAAAAAGAGAGACCTTGAACTTGCTTCACCTTTTGCATAGTCATTTATATTTGGGCAAAGTGGATAACAGCTCCTTTAGCACTAGCATAGTGGCATTTTATGCTCGCCAGGCATTCACTTTACCCAGGTATAAATAGCAAAAGGTTTCAGACAGTAGGGAATCAGGACCAATATCCTCAAAGGATTCTCAGCCAAAATAGAGAGGCTAGTGCTGCACATCACAGCTTGTGCAATCACTCTCTGCTGCAAGAACCATGCCCTGCAGGGCAGCCGGGACTGCTGGTTTGGCAGCATTGTCTGCTCCTGTCTTCAGGGGAAAGGTGCCTTCCTATCACCCTGCATCTAGCAGTGGGATCAAACTGCAAGTTCACACTCATAAAGCAGGCAATAGGCTTCAGTTTCTTAATGTGAGCCTTTCATTAGGTCACACAGCATATTTACTACTCTTTCAATATTAAGTCCTAGCTTTAATGTCCTTAGTACACACGGTAGTGATACGTATTATCATAGTTACAATCACAGTTCTCTGACTTATGTTAATTGAGAGCATCTACTCTAAAGTTCAAATGAAAAACTAAAGACTATTACTCGGCTGACACATTATAAGGGGAATTTTCAGCATACAAGAGAGCCACAGCAACAAGGGCCCAATGTGTAGAAGTACTATTAAGTTACACACTAAAGAAACTCGAAGAATTTATGCTCAAAACACATCTTAGAGGATGGGCACCAAAGTTCTCAGTTTTCCACTTATATCTTGCCTGGTGAGTTGGGACATGGCTAGTTTTTCGTACTGCAGTATTCTAAAACTCCTGCTTATAAATTTAACACATTATTAATGCTTCCCAAGCTTGGAGTAGAGCACAGGAGTGAGAGCATCAGGACAGTTTGTTTCCCTGCTGAATTTCCACCGTAAATTCTACAGGCAAGGACAATGAATTGCTTTTGCCAGCGTGTTCCCTGGTAACACTCTTCTCATCCAGCTCTGATCCTAGGCTACATGGGAAGATGTCTCAAGTCTCAGAGACTGCAGAGGGGAAATAGAGCGATGCAGATTGACACAACTTTGATGCGGATCCAAAAGAAGAAATATCCCATATAGCACCACTGTGGACTGCAGAATATTTGGGATCAGTTCCAGGTTTGAGAAGAGGTTTAAGCCCATTTCAATTTAACCCCCTCCACTCCCTCCTTCAGTTCATACAGTTTGAAATATAGGTCCAATCTCATTTACAGTTCTGAAGAAACTGAGAGTTTTATGTCAAAATACACTATACATTTTCTTTAAATGCCTTCTCCTGAGATAATCATATAGCCTGAGAACCTCTGATGTCTTCTGTACATGTCTAGCTCTTGGGGCTACAGATAAATAGTAAAAAACATAGAACAGAGAGGGCCAATGAGAAGGATGAAATATTTTCCTAGCTTTTCACTATTTGAAGTCAGTCATGTTAAATTTAAAAGGCTAACATAACTCTCTGAATACCAGGGATGTTCCAGTACACAGAAGATTAAAGCAGAAGAGATTCTCAGTGTTGTGACAAAGTAACTCTGTCTTGTACGGTACAGTCCCTGAGACAAAACTTATGTGAAACTGTCCAACTTGTGACTACCAACTCAAACACGGAGCTGCAATGAACAGCAGAACACAGACCTTTTCCTGACAACATACACCGGCTTCTGTTGTCTGTAATGTCATAGATATCTCCTACTGAGAATCCACTAAATGTAAGCTAACTTGGGTATCATGATACTACACTGTCATCATTTTCACAACTGTAGTTTGCAAGAACCCATGTGTTCAAGACCCAGAGGAAAAAAGAAACCTTCAGCTTGAACAGTATCATCAGTGGTGCACTTGAAACAGTGAGATGATCAAAACAAATCACCAGATTATAATTCAAGACCATTTAAAAATTAAATAATAATTTGAAAAAAGAAACCACAACAATATCTCTTTCAGATATCAAAACCTCATCCATTTTTTCTTTTATTTTAGACAAGTTCATTTTTCTGCCTATTTCTTTCAGAAGTGTGCTTCTTGGATTCTTGAAGCAAGAACTGCACAAAGAAGGGAAAGTGGTAAACCAAATATATGATCAAAGGAAGACAGCACTTCTGAATTAATAAAAACATAACCTCTCCAGAAAGAGAGATGCCTCTGCTTTCAGCAAGAGGTGAGAAAAGGACACGTATTCAGCTGCTATTTAAGTGTGAGTGACTTCTGGTTGAAGCCCTCTGAGAACAAAAAATATTTACTGAGGCCTGCTCCCCAAGTTCATTTGAACCCATCCTTTCCTTGTTCTCCTACCTGTCCGTTGCGGTCAAAGGTGCAAGTGAATAATGGTTCCAGTCAAGGCAATTTGGTTCACCACTCCAGCAAATATGGCTGTCCACAGTCTCCTCCACCTGTATTTAGAAAACAAACATGAAGGATTTTTAAGGACTTTTGTCAAGTCATCTTGATGTCACTGGCTACATTAATACAAATAGGAACTTCAGAGATTCAGACACAGTCCTTCTTGCTCCCTAGGTATTTCTCCCTCAGAGCAATGTGACACCAGAAATCAGTATCGGTTGGGGGATTCCACCTTGCAGTTATCTACAATGCATGTCAACTAAAAATACTCTGAAATGAAAATGAGACTTACAAGACCTAGACCAAAAGGTATATAGAATGATTTACTTTCTTACATACAAATACACCAAACAGAATAAGCATAGAAAGTATGGTAGTGCCTTGGTAGTCTATTTACCTTTGAGAGTTACAGTAACATATGTGTTTTTAATAAGACATATTTTTAATTAAACACAAATATGTGATCTTCTAGAGACCACATATGAAATAGCTGTGAAGCACAGATAACCATAGTCCACATTTTGCTCGGGGTCCTGTCTTCCAAGCTTCTCTATGTCCTTGAAGACCTATACATGAAATGCTACTGCAAGCTATGTGCCAGGGATGAGCAATGAGGTGGGCACTCCAGGGTGGATGTACTCCTGGAAAGAGAAGTACCCTCAGGGAGATCCTGGAGAGTGACATGATGGCACTTGGTCCCAGGGAGAGATCTTGTGTGTCTTTTCTCCTGCCCTTTGCCCTGCTATGCCCCATGGTGCATGGCCATGACACTGCTGGCAGACTATCCTCAGGGGGCAGCCAGGTCACCACAGCAGGAGAGCTGCCCGTTCCTCGAGGGCTTACAAACATTGTGGACAGAGGCCCCTGGCAAGAAAATGCCCAACTCAGCAAGCTAGACCCATAGATTGATGGCCACGGCCTAATCATATCCTTACAGAAACAAGCAGCAAACCTCTCTAGGTTTCCACGAGCACAAGGCCTGCCCACACTGCCCATACACTGGCAAAGACTGACCAACGTGCTATGGGCAAAGCCTCATAACTCTGTGCTTCCACCATCAGCAGAGAGCAGAGGTGAGCTGAAGGAAACAGTGCCAGAATGTGAATGTTGAAGAAAGTCTGGAATGAGTTAGTAAAAAAAAAAAAGGCATATGCTTATATTTTCTGCTGTAATGTTTGCTATCAGCAACAAAAACAAATATCAAATGATAATGTGTTACTAACTGGCAATGTCAACAGTGGTCTATATAGGCATCTGAGTATATAAAATAACATATGCTCTGGCTCCAGACCCTAACACTTTATCACATCAATATACAGCTTTCTAGGAAATTAATCTGGACGCAGAGCCAGGAAACACTTTTCAATCTCTGGGCAGACAGGGCCCAATATGCTTTTAATCTATGGGTGAACGCAGGTTAAGGCTGGACTCAAGGGCAAAACCCTGTTTATAGCAGAGCCAGTATTTCACTCTATTTTTACAACTAGACTGAGAAAAGTTCCTGTCAAAAAAACAAAGCAAAGCAATAAAGAAACCATGAGTTGTTATTAGCCCATTCTTCAGTAAAACCTAGGGGTGCTCCAAATTGCAGCTTGCTTCTCCTAGTAGTAAACAGATATCCTCCAGCCCCTAAGCATGCAGCCCCATACCTTACACATCCAGAGAGAGGCCTAACTGGCTTTAATGACAAAGGTTACACTTGCACAAAGTTGTTTTTAATGAATATACATTAAAAACCTGTTTATGCAGTCCCCAACCTAAAGACAAGGGGGTCATTTATGGTAAATCTAAGCAGGAGCAGAGGGGCGTTCCATTAAAAGACAACAAAATCACAAGGGAAATATGTCATTTACAAAATTAGCTTTTAACCGATGGGAGCCAGCATATTTCCCCATGTGGCAGACTTTGCTTCTTCAGCAGTGTTCCTCAAAAGATAAATCAGGATCTGATCCAAGTGTGAAAGACTCCCACTAACTTCAGTGAAGGCTGGATCAGTTTCTGAGTATTTAAAAAAGCTAACTTTTTACTTATAATTAGGTTAAATATTATTCAAAGCAAGATCTGTTTAAGGACAGTACAATTTTGTCTAATCAGTGCTATTGCATATTCTTACTAACTTAACAACCCTACAGCAATGCTTGAGCTTGCAAGCAATATATAGTATGAGGGAACAGCTAATCTACAATGACTTTAACAACCCCAGACAATGCACATGTCATCAAACAGAATGTTACTGCCCAATTAAAGCTTCCAGAGGCTTTGTTGTGATACTAAACCCAGAACTTTTAATTTGTTTTTATCCTCAAGTTAGTAAATACTTGTGCAATACTGGGTTATTTGGAAGCGAACAACTACCCACCAAAGAAAGGCAGCAATGCAACAACCATTGCACATCATTTGCTAGCATTTGGACATATCTGGTCAAGACTGTTTTAATCTACTGCTGTTGTTTGCCAGCCATGGAGACTGAGTTAAACAAGTGCATCAGAAGGGGAATGAGAGCAGCATGACTAGGAAGACTTTTTCCAATTTGAGCTTTGTTGCTTATACTCTCACGGATGAGTCTTTTACATAGGACCTGAAAATGTGAAAATGCAGGTACCCTGATGATGACTCTTACTATTTCCTTCTGAAAAGAGTACTAGACTCTCCGTTAGAAGTTTCAGTAGTTATCTTATGATTGTATAGCTACATGTTTAGCAGTGAAATTCAAATGTAGCAGTAAGCATTGTTATCATCTGACCATAAAGTAAATTCATTTCAATGATCAACAAGAACTCTGTTTTATATTACTTCTTATGTATCTGTTACACTGTCTCTATTAGATCAGTTGAGGGGGTACCAGAGGAAGATTCCTGTGTACTTTGCAAGATAAAAAAAAAAAAAAAGTATAAGAAATCTCATGCGTATTTTAATGAGAAACTAAAGTTTAAGGAAAACAACTGGCAAACTGGCAAATATTTATTTTGCTGCTAATTAATCTAAGGCTTTGAGATAGCAAAAAAATGGGTAAAATTTTCTCAAGAGTACAAAGGGCAAATAAAGCCTTGCCTGTGTTACTCCTTAACTTGCTTACAGCAGATATCATTCCAGCAGACTGTATCTTATCATGGGAAGGGAATTCACCTAACAACTCAGTTTGACCAGGTCTATAAGAAAGCCAGACACCACTTAAATTGCAGCCACGTTCCTAGATAGTATAAGATAATTCAAATCAATGAAGATCCACACAAGTTGGGTAGAAAAATGTGTACACTTTTGTAGCTTGCCATCCCAGAGCTCTATCTCATGTCTTGTAACTCACACCACTAAGGCAATACAGAAATCTCACAGTTTTCTACATGGGTTCAATCCCTCTTTAGATATGTGAAACAGTCTTTGTGGACTTTCTAATGCTCTCTTTGCCCTCTTTCTCCTTTTCAAACACAAAGTCCAGAGATTACAGTCCTTAATGAGAGGAGTAAGAAGTCTCAAATTTCTTTGACTGTCACTGTGAGGCATTAAGCTCCAGACAGACATCAATCTCCATCTCAGTACTTACTCTCTGAACAGGCAGTATTTTACAGTTACCATTCCCTAAACAAAGCACAATTTATTAAACAGACAATTTGAAAGCAACAGCAGCTAAGACTGGAAGTCTCCCTACTTGAGGAAGGTAAAAACCATGTGATGCTTTAAATTAGCTTCAATGGCAGAACACAACCACCTAAGAATCCTGATCAAATGCAACCATACCATATGCAATCAAATTCAGAAGAAGTGACAGAAAATTGTTCCCATTACTATACTGGTGTTCTCACTTCACATATTCACACAAATTATCCGTGAGTACTCTACTTTTTCCTTCTTAATTCCAGGTCATTCTGGCAGCTCTGGCAACTACAAGCAGTTTACTGAAATTTATGGATCAAATCTTGAACTACCTCCAAATGTGAAGTGATAATTTAAAAAAAAAAAAAAAAAAAAAAAAAATTCTTGGCTGTAAATGTTTTCATCTTCATTATTGAACAGAAATTTTATTTGTTTTCACTTTTTTTTTTTTTCCTTCTTCTTTTTTCAGCGGGGTTATGACAGTCTATTAAAATCTTGTTTCTTCGTGGCTTTTCTTCATTTTGTTTTTTTTGGTTTCTGCAAGTTAGCACCATGCTGCATATCCAGATGCAGAGAGCACCAAGAAATCTCTGCAACATTTTTCATTTGCTGAAATTTATATACCTGTGAATTTATACATGCATATGTGTGCATGCATATGTATACAGATTATGTAAATAAAAATAGTCATACATACTAACACAGATGTATGCTGTTTCTATTGTCTCTCAGCCTCTTCTGAAAATTAGCAATCAGAACAAAATTTACCTAAAAGTTACATTATCCCAAATGACTTTTGGAACATCACCTATGAACTTTGCTTATTTACACATATGCAACTCACTTTTTTAAAATCAAGCACCTGATTTCTTTGGCAGTGTTAAAAGTAGTATTTGAAACTTCTCTAAATTACTTCCTTCATTCCCAGAACCCACGATGTGCAGGATCATATTTTGCTGCTAGCACTGGAACTATGATTTGGGGTTACTTTTTTTTTTTCCCCAATTCAGCCAGGAGCTAAATTAGCAAGAGCACATCCCCCTAAGTATAGGTCCATAACCTCACTACACATAGCAGTTTAGACGCTGCCAGCTGAGATCAGTGCCCTCAACTAACCAGGCTTGATGCATTTAGACAATGGTCAGGCTGACAACTGACACTGTGTCCACATACACATGTTGCTCAACCCATTTGTCTGCTCTGCTGTTGCCAGAAGGACAGGGCTGTTTGGCCAGGCAGCTGGTACAAAGATGTGAGTACTTACTTCTAGGGGACCTCTGAGAGTACGCAGAGAAGGCAAAAACATCATCTCTCAGTTGAGCCCAAGATAGGATTTCTGATAAAGCCTGTGCTCTAAGCAATCCAAATAGGCTTCAGCAATATCACCACAGGTAATTTCATCCAAATGTACCTTGATGAAAAAGTGCCAGGGAAGAAAGCTCGCTTGTGCCTCAGAAGCTGGCAACTAAGCAGACATGCAGGACACCAGGAAGGTGTGATGTCTGGGAACAAGAGAAATTTGTCAGCAGAGAAAAAACATGAATTCTAAAGACTTGGGGTCTGTTCTCAGAGTTTTGGTTGCTGTTATTCAGAAAATCTTAGCATGACTCTCTACAAAAACAAATTTAAGACTTCAGCAAGGCTGGTGGTAAGTCAGAGCCCAGACTTTTTACCAGGCATACTGGTACATACAGATCAGTCTCTGATGCTGCACTCCTAGATGCAAAGACAGCTCATACAACAAAGGATGCACTGCTCTCTTTTTGGATCTGCATCCACGGTGAAGCACCATCACTGGCAGCTATACATTTCTCCTAGGAATCAGAACTGGCCATCTATACACCTCTGACCAGAATCTTTGCTAGCAGTACTTCTGGATGCCATATGACTTCTTTACAGGGTGGTGGGTTCTCTTTATCCCCTGTTCCTTCCACATCTAGAAAAGGAGTGATTAAAATGTCTTCGTTCCCGGTGCCTCCACGCCCTTCCTCCAGGTCTAAAGGAGGAAGAAGGCTCTTCGGTCCTCTGCTGTGAGGCAAGATCCCTCTGCACTGATGTCACTGCACTCTCAGTGTGTGCCCGGTAAGACAGTAATTTGTCATGAGCGTGGGCCCTATCCATACATGGCAGGCTGGAGGAGGAATGACCTCAAACTCCGTTTCTGATCCAGAGGGCGTTGTCAGAGCACAGTGTTTGAGTTTGATGCATGAAGCGCAGAGATATTTTCAGCTCCTGAATCACACTTCTGGCTCCACAGCTAACTTGAACTTTTCCTTAATTTTGTTTGCAATTTTTCACCTTCTGCTATCACCATGGGCCTCTCAGAAAAAGAAAACGAGCTGGTTACCAAAAAGAAAAAAAAAAAAAAAAAAAAAAGCCTTATTATGAAGATTTTTTCAAAATCACTTTTATTTTAATCACTTCTGGTTTATTCTCCTGTATGCATGGAGCAGTGGAACTAAACAAATGACTAATAGTGGTCCATCACAAACATCTGTTGTTTTTTGGTTTTTGGTTTTTTTTAATATGCTATTAAATGCTGCCAGTGAATGTTTTCTAGTGAGTTTTGGTGTCCAGTACAAGAAAAAAATGAAAAGTGAGGCAGTGCAATAGCAGTTAGCCTAGTTGCAGCTATAGGAAAGCTTTGAGGGATCAAATTTGTATATTCCTGTAGCTAAAGCAAAAATATTTAGCTGTACTTTTGCCATGAAACAATATTGACTTGACCAGAATTCAAGAGCATAATTTGAAACTGGCTGTAAAGAAAAAACAGAGCCTCACTTTACAATACCAAAAGAATAAGTTTTAATTGGCATATCCTGCCAATTACAACAGCATCACCTCTCCATTGCCATGGCCTGATTCCTGAATTCAATAGGAAAGCTCCAGGAAAATGAGCAGACAAATTATGCAACCTCAGTCACAGCTGAGCAAGTCATTTAGGCATACGTTTAATTCCATCTCTAAGCGGTAAAGCCAGCTCAGCAAAGCAAAGTGTGTACTCAAGACAAAGTGAATAGGTGGCATGCATCCTTCCAAATGTTTTGTTTTGTTTTGTTTTTTCCCTGCACAGTCAGGATGTAGCATTAAACTTCCCCTGATTTCCTTGGAGCTCATCATGCTGGAAGAAGGCTGAATTCACTCACACACATACCAGTCTTTTTAACTCATGCATAGACTGATTAAGCAAAGCAAATAAATAAATAAAAAGACCAACCATGTGGGACATATCCTTGTGCAGAGATAAACGTGCATGCTACCCACTGATTACAGGGAAGCACAGAGGCAGAGGAGGTGATGCAGAAAAGATGAGGTAATAAGCTACCATAAGGAAATCCCATGCATGCACAACTGCTGTTTTCAAATATAAGTGGCAGTTTACTTATCAGCCAGAACAGAGAAGAGTTGCAGACATTTAATTCCTCTACTTCCATTTGTCTCACATCGCAATGAGGAAAAAGTAAGAAAAATGACCACACAATATGATAAGGGCTGTGGTCTCCCCTAGATGCAATAAAGTAATTGGGCAGTCTCTGAAGCCTCTTTCTTTAAATTTTCTTTAATCTCAGCAAGAAACATTAATCTAACAGAGACTACTTCCAGGCAAGCACGGATCCCCAGGAGCATTCCTCAACTGCAGATAACTGGGGGAAAAAACAGCCTGTTGCAGGCAGGGGGGCTGTATCAGTTCCTGAGGAAGGTGTACTTCATCACAGGCTGTACTGCTCACCTGCCACTGCCCTCCTGCCCAGATGGAAGGGCCTCAGGTACCTTCCTGTTTCATCCACTCTCAGAGGCCAGTGCTACAGGGTTGCCTGAAATCATGCTTAGCTGCCCAAGGTTGTTTTCTACTGTATCTCTGGGCAGAAGTCTGGAGGAACCCAGACCCCAGACTCTGGGGTCTACTGGAAGGGTCTGAAGTGGATCAGAGACCTGATCCATTCTGTTTGAGGTTACAATCTATCCTTGCCCCAAGGGTACTGTGAGCCGCACACGGAACAAAAGTTTGCAGGAATTAAACCACCACAGCAAAAGACACATTATGCAAACATCTCTCTTTTGAGATGACACAACATAGAGCATAAAGCATAAACAAAACCCAAACAAACAAAGCAGAAAAGCATTGTGGAATAATAATAAAAAAATCATTTCATGAAGAGCTTCTCTGCTCCTCTTACAACTGTTAGGACAGCGATAATGCTGAAATGGACAGCCAGCCCTGACAACTGGATTAAAAAAAACTGAGACATAAAGAAAACAACTGAAAGCAAGAAGAGAGACTGAAAAAAATAAGTGAGACAGCAGATGTGAAGCAGAAATGCAGTGTCTAAACTGCAGATGTAATTCTGCCAGTAGCAACCATGTTTAAGATCAGTTCATTCTGCTTTCCTATTTTGGGAAGGGCAGGAGTTTTCTTCTTAACAAAACTGCCATGGATTCTCCTTGGGTAGTTGGTGAGACAGAAAAATTATTTCCTTCCACACCTAGGAGCAAAACTACGCATCTAAGAAAGGGAAAGCCTCTGACACCCCCTGGTTCCTCATTACACAGTTGTTCTAGTACAGCTGGGGAGCACAGAGGGTCACCTCATTAAAATCTATGTCCACAACTACCAGAGCTGTGTTTTAGTTGCTGCTGGCCAGGGGTCAAAGAAAGGTATTGTTTGGAGCTCTCCCTTGGCAGTACAACTCTGCCAGTCACTCTCCTTTACTAGCTTGACTGTTAGAATTACACAGGAAAAAGGTCGTTATTATTCTGCCAATGTTTTATAGACTAATTTGGCAGTTTTTCTAGCATGGTTTTAGTAGTTTTGATAGCATGCTAGTATGGGAAAGAAGGATTTCCACATTGGCTCAAGAATCAGCTCTGGCAAGACTACCTATTTTTAACATGGTTTATTCCTATTTCAGACACAGCACTTTCTCTCCCATCTGTTGACACAATTGTTTTCTTTCTTAAAAGACATGGTTGTCTGTCTCTTCGAAAGAAAAAAACAATGATCTCCAATAGCTGCAGAGAGAAACAGGAGACAAACCCCATCAAACAGCATGCTGGTCAAAAGGCAATGCTGGCTGTTTCATGAGTGAAAAATAGAGCCTTTTAAAGATTCAGATGCTTCTTAAAAATTACATCAGGTTTTGGCTTCTCTGGTATTGTGTGACTGTGGACTTTTAAAATTCACATCTGATATGCTCACCAGCTAACTAAGATGGTTTATTGATCTGGGGAGCCTAACTGCAAGCCTGCCATCAGTGACATGCCAGTCTGCTCAGCAGTAGCACAGCCACAAGATCACAGAGCCAGAGGCAAACCTTTTCATTCCTTTCTTTACTAACAAAAGGAAAATGTAATGACAGCACTGGGGGAAAGAAGGGAACACCAAAAATTATTAATATGATAAAAATTCAACTCATACAGCAGGACAAAGCATTAAACAGTCCTTTTGACACTGAGGTTGTCAGGCTGCTTTCTCAGATTTTTGATGATAGAGGTTTTTTTCCTCATTGGATTGCTGAAGCTCCTGGTTATGATCTCCCAGGCAATCTGAAAACCTCATCTTCTTTCAAAGGCATTGCAGGCAGCCTGAGAGTCTGCAGCAAATAAAGCTGAAGCGTGGCTGAGGTGGGACCTCTACAGATCACTACAGCAACCTCAGCTCTTGTAGGACAGCCTATTTGCTGGCATAGCTGCAATATGAAAACCTGATATATTAAAGGTCAAGACTCCAATACAGAGCAGACTCATATGTATTGTGTTTTAATTTCTTTTTACGCAGAGAGGTGTCTAGGGACCTGGAGAGGTGACAGAAAGATAAATCATGCATGACAAACTGGAACAGAAGACAACGCTGTATCCAGAATAGGATCTCTCTGCTGTTGCAGCTGTCCTAGCAAACTGTACTGACAGTGTGTCCCCAGCATGGGCTTCATTCATACTAGCAAAATTGTATTACTTACTAGCATAGCTTTTTCCTACGGTTCCTCTTCCCTTACCCAGCAGGTAAAAAGTATACCCATAAAAGTAGAGGTTTGTCATAAAAGCATCCACAGTGAGAGCTTCTGCGTCAGTCAGGGATCACGTCAAGGATCAAGCCTCTTTACACCTCTGGTCAAGACAGTTATGTCAGCACAAGTCTGTGTAACAGGCACGTTCCTCATCTGCCTGGAGTGAAAAGTCCTACACCTGCTGCAGTGTTCTGGGCAGGAAGGGAGAGCCAGGCTGAGCATGCTTTTCCCACCCTGACAGGAAAATCTGCACCAAACCAAGTGCCTGGGATCATACTTAAAGAAAGAACCACCTTCACCATGATAATGAAAAATACAGCTGACCTAAGATGTATTTTCAAGGAACTATCACATGGATCTGTTTTCAGGAGCTGTCTGAAAAGATATTTTCCAGGAGTGCTATGTGCTATGTTCTACTGTTCACAATCACCCAAGTGATTTAAGATTTTGATGTTGTCATCTATAATCTTTGTAAGAGAATGGGCAGTGACTTTAACGTGCCCTTGAGGAAACTAAGATTCATGAGGGATCTGGCAGGGCATTCATATATCATTGCAGCCTGGTAAAAAGGCCCACTTGCCTTTAGTCTGACAATGTCTACAGCTGTATTCCTTGCCCACCCCAAATAATCTAATTTCTTAGAGGAATGCAGTACATATTACTGGAAGGCTGGACCTACTCCAGGCTACTATGGTTTCCGTGGACAGGAAGCTTTAAGGTTTAGGATTAAAACAGCAGGAGGCCAAAAACTGAGGACCTAGAAATAACCATGCTTTTGCTTATGGATTTCAACCAATTCTGCAGAGCATCATGTAGGAAAACACAAAACACAGAAGCTTGTAGCTATCCGATCTACTGCAGCATGTCTCATTCAGAGGAAAACTACTGGACCTATGTTTTTTTTGGTTTTTTTGGTTTTTTTTTTGTGTGTTTTGTTGTTGTTGTTGTTGTTTGTTTGTTTTAAAGGAAAACTGGGACCTATGACAGTAGACCTCTTCTTCCTCTAGCTGTAGAAACTGAAGGTGGTCCTGTCCCCATTTGCTCCTGGCTGACTGAAGGCTCGTGCTTACTATTTCATTCAATGTGAGCACTCCACTGACCTTCAACAGCCACTGAAGCTAACCTAGATGGCTATAGTTGCAGTAAGAAAAAGATCATTTCCAAACCTGTTTCAAACAAGTAGAATGTCTAGCTAGTTAGCAATGATCATCTGTGGGCAGAGAGTCATTTTCAACCTTTACAGCACCATGTGAAGGCAATACCTGTCCATTATCTGAGATCTGCAGAATAGACGAAGAGGTAAAGAAAAGGCATGATGGAAAACTTGAAATTCTGGTATCATTACTGTGCAAACTGAAGAAGTAAACTTGACAGGAACCCCCCAAACTTAAGAGCTCTGAATAGTAATTATGTGGTACTTGACAGTAGACTCATTACTTTAAGGAAGATATACAGAGTCTATCCTGAATTTTCAAGACTCAGTAGTGTTGCTGTGGTCAAGGTACCACTCTTTTATATTCTTTTGTAATGGCCAAGACAACAAAACTACTTTTCACATTCCCCAAAATGTCACTAAAAGCAATATATTTTAAATTAGAAAATTATTTACCTTTAAAATACAAATGGCAGTGCACATGAACAGAGCCTCCTCTGAGTTTATTCGTGTCTGTGTTCAAGAGTCAGGTGGACAAATCACATTGACACCCATTGAAAAATCTGGCTTTAAGCTGTCTTTGCTCTATCTGCTGTGTTCAGCAGAAATTGAGCACAGCTGCAGTCAAAAGACTAAAGATTGCAAGGTGGCAATTTCACCAGTACTTGTCCCCTTAAAACCTCCAAGTTTCATTCTACGCTAGGGCTTCTGCCCAAAAATTAATAGAAAACAGGAAAATGGTAAGAGGCCACACTGACTGTGGAAAGTCCAGCTGAAGAAAAACTGCCCTAGGAGAGGATCCAAGAAAGAGCATGGGACCAAAAATACTTTCAGACAGCACTGTCAACATGTTAAACAGCAGAAGTGTTCCTGCCAGGAAAACATAATGCCACCACTAAGAAACATAAGAAATCAAGTTAAAGGCCTCTCATAAGGAAAATAAAAAAAAAAAGAAAAAAAGAACAAACAATAGCAAGCGGTCAGAAACTCAGGCAAATTAAAGACTAAGAAAAAAGATGAGTTAAAGAAAAAAAGGACAGAGAAGACCCCTAATAAATTCTACATCTCTAAAGAATTATTCAAATTCCCGCCAGCACAGCACATTTCACCTGCCCAGCTGCATGCCCTCAGGATAGGGTGAACCATCTTATCCCGCTTCTCTAAGTATTACTAACACTCCAGTTTCCCATTACTTCCAAATTGGCTTTAAAAGTGATAAGTAAACAGAATCATTCTCATTGGAGCTTCTTCTTTTTTTCATTCTGACAAATCAGAGAACTGCATCGGCTGAATTACAGAGCTGTGTTTCTGCACCTACATGCCAATGTTTTTTCTATCACTTCATTACGACTAGTCCTGGCATGAACCAGTGAAGTCCCCAGTGGGTTTGCAGATCATTACAGCAACATGATTAGAAAGCTTGATCCAAATATCAAAAAAGTCAATGAAACTTGGATTGAGCCCAACAAGAAATATTTTTTTCCTGCTGTGGGTGGTTAGATACACATTACACTTTTTCTAGTGATAAAAGTGAGTTTTCTAGTGATTAAAGTGTTCCTCTATGTGCCAATTTTAATAACAGTACAGCCTGCTTTTGAACGATAAACTATCATAAAAACAAAACAAAACAAACAAACAAAAAACGTAACCTGAAATAGCAAAACCATGTTTTCTGTGCCCAGGATCAATCAAAAATCCCACTAACTACAGTAATAGTTGATTAAGACTACCACACTGTTCCATAAAGGAATGCACTTACACACATACAACATGCACATACATTGACTTACTGATCTGTATGCCACATAAACTCTCCCCTGGAAATTATGATTATGATGAATATTTTTAGAGGAAGAGATGTAGCTCGTATGGTCATGGGCACACAGAGTATGTCCTACTTTCTGTATAATGCTACTCTCTAAAATGTTATACATTTCCCATCTTTGAAATATAAAGAAATTTCTGTGGAAAAAAAAAAAAAGTTTTATGCTAAGTAATAAAATGCTTTTAAAATAGTCTAGACATTCATAAAATATTTTAATACAGATACAAGAGATGATGGTTGAACTGGGTGATCCTGTGGGTCTTTTCCAACCTTGGTGATTCTATGATTCTATGTGATTATTCATAAGCATTACCACACTACTGAATTTATGTAATAATTATTTGGCATGTTACATCTGTTACAATGTGTAAAGTAATATTGATAATATTTCTAGTCTATATGCTGTTCTTAGCCCAGAGGGCTTTTTTGTCAGTAATAATTAATATAGTAACTGAAAGAAAAATCTAATCTGACCAAAATCCAAGAGATGTACCTGAAGAGAACAAAAATAACATAAAACATTTGGGCTGGAAGCAAACTCTAAATGGGTTATCCTCTATCATCTCTAATAGATGTGTATTTAGTCTAGCCAAACAGATTCCACACCCTCCCAAGGCAGTTTGCTCCACTGACCTAAATGTTACTTCGTAGTAACCCCTTTCCAATACTGAACAGTCACACAAAATGCTCTCTGCTGCTGTTTAATCACAGTATTGTTCTCCCTTTTACCTTCAGTAACATGTGAGGACATGTTGCTTCATTCTTCCCAATTCTTTTGGACGCATATGAGCAGTTATAGCTCTGAATTACAGTTTTTCCAGTCTCAACATACCTAGATTTCATGTCTCAAATACTCTTTTATCTTGTGTTTGTGCTTTTCCATTTCACTGAAGAGTCACGTGAATTCAAGTTACTTTTGATTCTTGATTATATGAGCTGAAGAGGATTTGAAATGTTTGCACCAAGTCTACTTAGTTTATGAGGCTTGAAGTTACCTTACATGTCTCCATACCATAAAGTGGCATTTGTTCTTCCAAATTCAATATTATCCTCCTAAGAATCACCTTGAGAAAATCACCCATACAAAACCAATAGTAAACAAACCAAAATACCCATAACAAACCACAGTAATGAGATACCTGGAGCTTCTTCAGGACGTGCTATATAATTACAGGGAACTCTCACCCAAACTTGAACAGTTTTACCTCCTTACATAAACATACATCTCCTGTTAGAGATTTGGCACTGCTAGGAATGAAGGCATACTAGCACCAAGATGATCTGAGCATTTTTCACAGAATATATGAATGCTGCTGAGTACACACCAAACTGCTTCCAAGCTGCTTCTGATATGCCTAGTTAGGGTGCAGTCATGGCAAAGGCACAACTTTAATGGAACATGGATTAATTAATGTAAGACCTCCATGCTTCCAATGCGGATGAGGGACAGGAACACAGAAAAAGCTGGTGACCTGCTCAACACTTACAGAATCTTTGGCTGAGATGCCTGGAATCACACAGTGTATGTGCAAGACTTTTGCCAAAATCACAGACATGTGATAACTCTGCCAGTGCCTAACACTGACCATGTTCAGGCTACTGGGCTTGGAACAATTTCTGAGCAATCCAAACATAAAGGTTTAGGTGTTCAGATTCTCCATCCCTAGCAGAAGACCTGACTCACTTTGAATATCTGAGGACCAACAAATATTTCCAAGGGTACAGATTAAAAATACTGAATTAATTTAGTGCATCACAATAGATATGCATTTAAGCAGAACTTGGGACTTCAAATAAATTACTTGCCCGTGACATAAAAAAAACATTTTACCAATGAAAATATATGCCTAAGGAAAGTTGTAAAAAAGAGATTCTCGTACTCAAAGACTTTTCTCTCTGTTTTGACAACAAAATTGCAGAGGGCATCCCAAAGACTCACCCCACAATTGCTTCAAATAACTACAATGCAGTACTCATCCAACTTGTTTTTAGAATCAATAAGAGAAAGGTTTGGATTTTCTTGTTTTTTGCCATTTCAACAAACAGAGGACATTGCTGCCAGAACTGTCTTTGCCTGCTGCCAGCGCACAAAGCTGAAAACATGCTTAACAAGAGCAAAGCATAAGCAACTCAGGTATTGAAGAAATAGCTGTAAGGTCTGATACAAACAGACAAGCATTATGTCTCCGATATGCAGCTCAGAAGACTGGCTTATTGAGCATAAAATGAATTATATAAACCTCTTTCTGTTATGTCACCTGAGACTTTGGTTAGGCCACAATTACTGTTATGCACACACACATATATATACCTTTTTTTCCAGACAACTGACAAGTTACATTTCTTATATAATGCTGCTACATTTCTAACCTGAAGCATAATGACTGCTCATTATAAGGTAATTAGGAGTGCTGAGATCAAGAGCTGTCAATAACTTGATTTGCTCCATATAAGGTAAAAAGTTATCTTTGCTATAAAGGCAATCCCAATTGCATCCTTTGAAAAAGCAGCAAAAACCTATTGCTTTTATTGGATTAAGTCATATCCTCAGATCTCCCTCCAGCCAGGCACTAGAGCCCATGTCACTGCAGGTCTATGGGATGAGGGCACAGCACTGCAAAACTGCTCCGCTGCCTGCACTCCTGCTTAGCATACAGCCCTCCTTCACAGCCTTAAGTGAAACAGTTTGGTACAGAAAACTGCAGTGCTCAAGGCCACATAGATTTAATGTTTTCTGTATAGAAGAAGAGCTTATACACAGCAAATGTACTTGATCTTTCAGTCTTGATTTTTTTTCTTGCTATTTTTGCTGTCAGTTTAGTGTAGCTTATAAAAGAAAGTGAAAAGAAATGGCCTTTAGCAGGGATTTACATTCCAGTCAAACAATCTCAAATTCTTCCAAAAAGAGCTACTGAACTGGGTTTCTAGCTTCCAAATAACTCAAGCACAAATTCTAGATGTTGACAATACATTGTACTGCATTGCCAACGAATTGCTATTTAATACATTCCAACTTAAAGTGATACTCATGCAATTAGGCTCCAAGTATGTGACACCAAATTGACAGTGACAGTTCAAGCAGGTAAGTCTCTAATACCTTCCTGTCCACTTATATGGAAGAAAGCCCTGTTTGCCAGGTCCAGTAATGGAAAGCACAACTGTTCCCCATGCCCTGACATACAGGCTGGTGCTGGCCAGCAGCTTGTGCCCCGGTTCACAGCTTGAGGTGGGAGAAAGGCTGCAATGCGAAAGCAAAGTCTTCATAATCACAGTGCCATCCTTCCACACTCCCAGCTGAGCAGCTCTGTTGGGATCAGCACCCACTCTCAGCAACCCGCAGCCCATTTCTGGGGACTGCCTGAGCAGATGGAGCGTGCTCTGCTCCCATCCCGATATGCTGCAAAATAATGAGCAAGAGAACCCATTCCTGCCCAATCTGCCCCAAATCAAGCTCTAGATGTATCTTCCAGTTCTGTTAGCATATTTATAGAATCCCATGCAGGGACATTATTCTTTTAAAAATATTACAAGAAAATGCTGCAAGTGATTGTTTGAAAAAAAATAAAATCCATCATAATGTCATTAAAAATTAACAAAAAGAAAGCATTAGTGTTGTCTTACTAACTGGAGGGTAGGTCTCACTGTTAAATTGGGAAGGGTAGCAATGGAAGGCATTTTTAGATTGGTGTTTCCATTCTTTTGCATGGTACAAAAGTCCTGCATAATTAATACTGCAGTACTTAATAAATGCTTATGAACCTACTACCTCCCTGCTCTTTCTGTTTAATTAGGTGATTGACTTCAGGCATACTATAAATTATAATGACAATTTAATTACTTTTTTAATGTGCACACTTACAAGATTTATAAACAGGAACAGAGCAGTACAGTGTGCTAAATACAAGAAATACCATGAGCTGGAGTGCAGCACAAAGTGCTCCAGCCTGAAGCCTTTCTAGAGCCCAAGCATCTGCAAGGCTGGGAGCTAATTTGCTAATTGTGTGTCTGGAACAATTTTCCCTTTCTCTCCTGAACATCCTGGTACACTCCTCTCAGTTTTTTCGTTTGGAACCCGGGGAAGTCTCTTGGTTTCACAGCAGGAACCTAAACCAATTCCAAAGAGAAGTCAGCCAAGAACTTGGGTGTACCTTAAGTAAGTTGTCTGCAAAAATGAAAGACCCCTTCCCTTGTTTTAAATAAATCATAAAACTCCATTCTCTTTTTATCACAATGCAGTCACTGTTAAAGCTCACAGAGGGCTGAAACCTTCCACAGTATTTCAGCTAGCACAGACAAATTGACAAAGACCCAAAGATTTAAGCAGACCCTTCCTGGTGAGGAGACAGCAATGTATGTGTGAAAATATTTTGTACTGCCATGTGGGGTTTTAGGCTCTTCTCCCATGTAGCAGTGATAGGGTTAGAGGGAACGGCTACAAGTTGGGCCAGGGGAGGTTCATGTTGGATATTAGGAAAAATTTCTTCTCAGAAAAAGCAGTGAGTCATTGGCAAAGGCTGCCCAGGGAGCTGGTGGAGTCACCATCTCCAAAAGTTTTCAAAAAACATGGAGATGTGGCAGTGAAGAACATGGTTAGTGAGCATGGTGGTGATGGTTGGTTGTTGGACTTCATGATCTTAGAGGTCTTTTCCAACCTTAATGATCTTATGATTCTATGATTCTCAGCATGCTTACTGACAATGCTGGCATCTCTGTAAGCAGAACTGCTTGAAGGGAGAGAAAAACAAGGAGATGGGGCCATTCATAGTGTGCGAATTCAGTGTTTTAAGCCTCACCTAAAAAAGTGCTGAACAGTCAAGAGGGAAGTGTAAGTGCATAAACAGGGTGCAGTGTTACAATATTGACTCCAGTTTTTCTTTTTATTGTGGTAAAAACCATCCCTGAGGCCTGTCCCAGGCAGCTAGCCTGCACCCCTATGGCCCGACTCCCCCAGCCAGCGGAGGTATACATGGAGCAGCACCTCAGTGCTGCAGCAGGGGATTGCAAGGGGCTGCTTTGTCTGCACTTTTCGCTTTCAGAGCAAACAATGGAGCCAGCACTGCATCCAGCCTGCACACAGCTGGTGACTGATGGAGGGTCAGGAGGGCAGCAGACTTTGGGTGCACAGCCCTGGATTGCTTTATCAAGGATGGCAAGAGGCCATGTGCTACAATAACACAGCAAATACTTCCTTTTACTGCAGCACAAATTCCTTCCTCTCTGCAAGCTGAATTCAAAACTTCTGATTCTCTTCTAGGAGCATGTGCAAGTCTTACACTGTCAAAATTGCGCACGTGAAGAGTTGCATTTTTATTCCTGAGACCATTTGGTTCCAAACATTCTCCCTTAAATGGAGTCGACCATGTCTGGGCTGAAATCACCTGCAGTTGTAAATGTGTAACCCCAGAGGTTCACAGACCCGATAGGCAGTGACAGAAGACAGCTCTCCCTCCTCAAAAATTGAAACTATACGGTAAGAAAGCCTGTAATACTGCATAACTGACCACAGCATTTCTCAATGAAAATGTTTCCAGAAAGAAAAGCATAGTGCTTTGTTAGAACTTAAAAGTTCTACCACAATATAAATGTTGTTCCTGGTTTACATGAAGCACTATGAAAGTAATAGTCTTCTGAAATACTGAGATACTAACATTTAACAGCAGTTGTACCACCAGATTAATTACAATTTAATGAGTTACAAGAGCTGGGATATTGGTACAGCAGCATGATATCTTTCTGCAAAGTAAAACTGAGGCAAGATTTAGAGCGTTCTGTAACAAGCTGTCTTACTGTCTAAGGCCTTTCAGGATTTTGAACCACTTAGAGCACAGGTGAAATATTTCAGAATGTGCATCAGTTTTAAATTTTCTTCCAGACAGCTTTTGCTTTCTGTTTCACTTTGTCTGGTTCTCTCTCTGTTTATCCACCCAGATGTTTTAAACTTCATTTAACTGCTCTGAGGATGACAGTGTACCTTAATGCCCCAACAAGGACGGAAAGATGTAATGTCAGACACGGTTTCTAGAGGGTTAGGATTAGGCACTCGAGTCCAAGGCAATCTTCAAACCAGAGGTCACAATCTCAGTTATTTTCCCTGCTGACCAGAGCTGCAACATCAGGAAAATAGCTAGCTGCCCCCACGAGCTGCAGAAGCCAAACCAATGACAACCAATAACAAAATAATTGATTAATGACTACAACATCTAGCATTCGATCATGACTTGCCAGCTTTGGCGACCGTGGGGAGCCAGCTCAAGCTTAGGGAGTGAAACCAGCAACTTGTGTTTTTGAGCAGCGCAAGGCAGGCAGTGACACTGTGACACTGCCTACACCTCAGTGGTACAGGCAATGTGATCCTTCCACACATCACTGCTGGGGCTCCACAGCAGGAGGAGGAGGTAGTTTCCCTCCCATAGGTCTCAAGGTATGTTACAGTACAGCAATGGATTTGCATAATTTCAGTCAAATCACGTATTAAAAATTTCACCATCAATTTTGAACTTGAATGCTCTAGAACTGAGCAAAACAAACCGTGCTTATGTTTGCAGAATGGGAGGTCTGAGGGTAGAAGCATCTCAGTTTTCTTAGAGCCTTATTAAGCAGATAACAAATAGGCCAAACATCTCCATTTCAATGAAGTGCACAGATTTAAAGATTTAAAATATAATATTATATAATACTAATCAACAATCATAATTCGCACTGAAGTTTCTGAAGTAGGGAAAGCTTTTGCATAGCTCACATTTCTCTAAAACCAAATCTGCACACAGGCAAATGTCCTCCGAGTATTTTCATTCCTTTTTCAGAGAAGACTGGGAATCTAATATTAGCATCAAACTGTGTCATATTTTTAATACTCTTTCCATATGAACTGAGAGATACCTGAGGAACCACCATGATGTCACAGAAAAACACGTCAAACATAGCTTTTCTGCTACTCCCACCTTCAGGCTGTGCTCCTACACTCTGCTCCCCTTTGCTCAGAGATGGGAGTCATATGGACCTAGAGCTAGCTAACTGTACGTACTTGTGAATAGACACCAAGCAGATAAATGCTAGCATGCATAAATTTGCTTTCTATCAATATATATTCTGGTACTTACTGTGAGAGTGATTTATTCAAAAAAGGTTTTCAAAGGCAAAGACTGGCTTAAAGTGGAGAAAATATATATATATATCTTTAAGGAGATAAATTCCAGTCCTGACTTAACTCCTTGCCACCGCAGACCCAGGATCCAAATTGAGTGCAACAGAAGGCAGGAGCCTCGTTACTAGGTTTCTCTCACAAAGCCAAAAGGAAAACTGATGTGAATAACTGAGGAGCTCAAGAGAGTTTCTCCAGTCTGCTGCCTGAACAAAACCCTTGCGAGTGGAGCCACTTGAGATGGGCTGGGGAAGAGCAGGCAGAAACACAGAGGCTCTGCATCTGAGACGCTATGGCATGGGGCAAGTGGAGCTGATGGTTTTGCATGCAGCACAACATAAAGAGAAAGGCTACCAAAAGTACAGAAACACATCACTTTTGCTGCTTGTAGACGCACCTACAAAAACTCAGTTTCACTCCTGACAGTTATTCAAATCATCCACTCCTTGTGGGTCTGCAAATCTAAGTTGCAAGTCACACAGAAGAGATTTATTAAGAGCCTGCTGGTGCATCTGGCCATGACAAAAGGTTAAAATAATTAAAAAAAAAGAAAAAATACACAAAGCATTTCTGGACCCCAGATTGCCTGACTTGGATCCAGTGGAAACATTTGATTTCCACTGACTGCTGCCTCCCAAAAATGTGACCTAAATGTGCTGCACACCATGCGCGGGGGACAGGGTTGCACAAGTATCAGTGACAGTCACTTATGCCATTAATCTGAAATCGAAAATTGAAAGAACCACTTTGATTGATAACAGAATGCAAGAGCTCATCGCTTCCTCCAACAGCAGGGCACACAAAGACGTTATTGCTCCGTACTGATCAGTCAGAACATCTTTAGAGACAGAAGATTCCTGGACTCTGTTCACAGCTCTTAAATAGCTCCGTGTCTGGACCTGGGCAAGATGTTTTAATCTTCTGTCCTTTTGCAAAATAGTAATAAGAATGCATACCCACCTCACAGAATAGAGGCTTCATCAATGTTTCTAGCTCACTCTCAGCTTCTTAAGTAAATAGTCCTGCAAAAGTACAGAGTATCATTATTTAGAATCATAGAATCACTCAGGTTGGAAAAGACCTTGAAGATCATCAAGTCCAACCATAACCTAACCATACAACCCTAACTCTAACAACCCTCTACTAAATCATGTTAGATTTTATTTCCTTCAAAAATTTAAATTCATTCTATTTCTCGCTTTTTTCTTTTCTTTTTTTTTTTCTTTTTTTTTTTTAAACCAGATAGAAACAATTGTGGATGCAAAATCAGCATGCCTGCCTGGAGGCCAGTCCCAGGCTCCTGTCCTGCCTCATGCATACATGTACATATATATCACAGCATATTCCACAGTACATACCGCTGGTCTATGAATAGGTCGCTAGGACACAAGCCAAGCAACGCACATCTAAATCTGAATGCTGAACAAACAAAAACGTGGGTATTTTTAAGTTCAAAACTCCTTCCTAAGAACCTCACGTGCTCCCAGCCCCACGGTCCTGGTGCGACATATCAGAGGCAGCTTTCTGAGGCGCGGTGGTGTCTTCTGAATCGCTGCCATTACCCGAGAAAACCCCAGGAAGTGGTTTGAATGAGAAGCTGGACCCGACTTGCGTAGGTATCAGCTGATGTCAGAGTACACACAGCACAAAGCCATAACAATAAGGACATTGTGAAACTAGGAATAACCTTCTCTTATCTTCTGGAGTTTGGGAAATCATTCCTAACCCAGTGACTACGGGGCTTAGGAACAAGTCAAACGGTTAATTATTCACCATACACTTTGTAATCAATCTGCATTTCAGGCCAGATCCTTGTATGCCCATAATAACATGAAGATCTCCACAGAGGGAAACAACAGCATGAGCTTTTGGACCTCCTTCTGCAAAGCAATTCGTTTTTCCATAAACAGTTACTATTAAGCAAGGACAAAGCAACAAACCAGACAGCCATCTGTGTAAACCAATTTAAAAGCAGGGTGATCTCATAAAATTTTTTGACCTAACTCTCTTCATTTAACTTCTGTCAGCCCGTTCTACCCCAGCAAATTTTGTTTTTTAGCCAGCCCTTGGGCTTAGGCTGCATTTCCACTTTAGGGAAAGCCACTCCTTGAAGGCAGGGTGACTTCAAACCTGTGAAAAGAGCATGTCAGTGAAAATACCTTGGCATATATGGAAGTAGGACAACCTAACCAGCACACTCCAGAGGGTGTTACCACCATGGTCTGCACAAGACTTGCCTGCTGAGCTTCCTAGAAGTATGAGGTCAAGTGAGAGCAAAGATTCTGGCCACTGGCTATAATGTAATTCCTGCTGAAGCGTGCTCCTTCTTATGAGCCAGAGAGAAGCCAGCAACAGCACTCAGCACAACCATTTTAGAAGAGATGATGATCCTGGTAGCCTTAGAGCAACATTCACAAACCCACTTGTACCACAGCCATCCCATACACACTGAGCTGGCCACAGTGTCTATGGAGTGCTCTAGCTCTTTAGGCTTGACTCTAATGAAACATTGGGCAAAACCTACCAAATGGAACAAGTAAAATAGCTAGGGGATGGCTGCAAGCAATTAACATTCAGAACCACATGAGTGGAAATACGCAAACTCATTTACAAAGGCATATAGAATACAAACATTTCAGTATAAAAGAAGGTAACTGGAAAAAAATAGGGATATTCTCTTACCATTTCCAAATACCCGAACAACACAACGGTCTATTAACTTGATTTAAGTGATAGAAGGAAGCATTCACTTCTCCGGTATACAAGGATGACTTTTCTAATCCATGCAGTGCAGACATGGTTAAGAATTACTTCCCACAGCACCAGGGCTTGTTATATTCACTCTTTCTCCTCAGTGTGCAGTTTCAAACACTTATTACTTCACTGTTCCCCTTCCACAATCGGTGATATTTGTGTGCCCGATAGCTGTGTTTGCTTTAAAGTAATAGCTGTGAGGCGAGGTAAGCTGCCCTTCTGACCCACTGTGTAATTGTACAAGTGTTTGTGCAGCAATAACCCGTCATAGCCATAAAGCAGCACTTCTCTAATTGGCGCCTGCTGAATGCACCAGCACCCTCTGCAAACGCTGTGGCTTTTTATTGGCAGCCTCTCCAACTGCCTCACTCTCCTCTAATGATGGAAGGGAGATTCCACGTTAAGAAGAACAGTCATGACAATACTATTTATTTCATATTGTGTGTCAGCAAATGCTAGTAAAGATTAGCTTTAAAAGATTGAGTAGTATCAACTGCTGCCTTGGGAATTCGTTAGAGAAAAGGGAACAGTTCTGACCTTTGAGTCCATGTTTCAGCACCTTTCTGATATGCTCCAGAACAAAAGTTCAAGCTGTGCCTCACTTTGCTTTGTCACAACTTGCCACATGTAAAGCAGAGGACAGGAATTCGGGAGAAGCCAGGCTGAGGCTGATCTCCATACCTTCAGAGCTGCCATACCAACTGATGTTGGTACACAAGATGATTTCTCAGCTTCCTTCCTTCATTCTTGTCTTTTCTCAGTTATTGCTCTGAGTGCCTACCCAGCCATTTCCAACAGCTCTGCTGTTTGTTGCGACATTACATAAAATCTCAGAAATGGCTTAGAAAACCCTAAAATATCTGTACTGTCTTGGCAAGCAGCTAAACATGGGAGCAAATGCTACTTAAACAACTGAGTGCCTGCCTTTTCTTACCAGCCCTGGAGATTTTGTGCCTTGTCCAGCAAGGCTGGAAGAAACACACAATACTTTGTCACATATCTTGAACTTTCCATTTCTACCATCTTGTTATCAATTTTTATAGGGGGGAAAAATGGGAAAGGAAATTCCTGGAAAAGATTACAATTGTCTAACAAGCTTTTGATATCTTTTAAACAGCTGAAGCATTAATTTTTTGGCGGCACTGTCAAAAGTCTATGAGGTCTTCCTGGCTGCAGTGGAAGAAACAGTACATCTAGTTCAACTACAAGCTGTACTTTTAAAAAAAATCCATATGAAAACAGACTCATTATTCACTTTTCTGTTACATGGTTTTGACCTGCTCTTTCAATACTATTTTTGTGAGACCATGCATTCTCAAGAATCGCAGCTTAAAACTAATGCTTTAATAAACTGTTGTTTATATTGTAGTCAAGAGTAGAACAAAATAAAGCTACAAATGACATTTTTATATGAAGTCAAGAAAAAGATTCATGTGTCTGAATACTTTAGTTACAGTATGGTAGGCATGATTATTATTTCCTGTAAAGCCAAAGCGTAGCTTTAAAAAACTGGAAAAAGGGAAGTCTGGGAGTAGGGCATGGATATCACTGAGGCCTCTGAAGAGTAGATATTGAGCATACATAGCTATACAGTTTTAATGCAAGTCTCCCATAGAGTATTATGGGAATGTTACCACAGAACAATGGTGAGAAATGGCCATAAAAATCTATTTGGACTCATCAAAATATCACCATGTTGTATTTCTGCTAATGTCTCCCTTCTTGGTGAAAGGAGAAAAAAAATTACAAGATGCTGGTTTGCAATGAGACAGTAGGAGAATGACATTTTTTTAAAGTGACTGTGGAATCACAGAAATTAGATCATAAAGGAAATGGACAAAGTTTATTAGATCATCTCATACCCAAATAACAAAAATCTATGTGGTGTATTCTACAACGTTTCACCTGTGTCACTTTCAAACTCATCAGCTCTGCTGGTTTCCATCAGGAGAATGGGCCTTTATCATAATGGCTTTTTCCTGATATTTGAGCTAATACTTCTTTTGTTCATTTGCACCTTTTTATTCCCTTAAACCTCTTTGAGACTGCTATACCTTTGTTGATGGTCATGCCTTCAAAACTTTCAACACCACATCTAATCTAATAACGATCTAATTCAACAAGTTATCAAATGATAAGCTAACAGGAGCAACCAATCTTCTGATCTGTAGCCCTGCTCCCTCTATAACAAGCAGCAAATTTCTAGTGCAAAGAGAATAGAGCTCTTGGTCAAGAATCAAGAGTGTGGAAAAAAAACTATTGTCATAATTGAGAGAAAAGCTACATTTCATCAGGACATGACCTGAGCTTTATGGGGAATGGAGACCTGCTAGGATCTTTACTCAACATGATGCTCTACAATTTGGCTACACTAAACAAAACCATTTATTTCTACTTCTCCCTGAATACTGGTATAAGGGAGCTTTACGAGCTTTGTGTCTCCCAGTTGCCATAACCCCATTTCTTTCTTATTCCCAAATTATAGATTTCTACCTTTCAGATTTCTGACTGGCTTTTGTATATGAAATCAAAGTCCCTGGAGGAAGTAAGGGGTTTCATGCCATGGGCTGACATTTGACCTCCCAATGCAGGGACAGCAGATGGCAGGACTTCACAGACTGATTTCTGTCACCTCCCTGAACAAACACAGTCACAAAGGAGCATACAAGAGAAAATCTCTTCAGAAATGAGTGTTCACTTCACTGACTAAAAGTGTAAATATGTACAGAAAAAGAAAGGCTTCACATGGAGTCCATCCACTATGGAACAAGTTTGTAAAAACAAAGTGACTATCTGAAAAGGAATTTCACTTTTTTACTTAGTCAAAATTTGCAATTGGTAATTGCAGTTGGGTAGCAACTGGCTTGAGAAGAAGAAAGGCCAGACAAGTCTCTGGAAAACTCAATGCTAAAAGCCAGTCACTAAAAAGTCAAAGTCAAGATACAAAACTACAGACATTGGGTAAACTCCTCAGCAATCCTAAGTTAGTGCCTTGTACTGCAGTCCTGTTATTAGTGATTTGCAGTACCAAGTAAATCCCTCATAAAAACATTTTTGAACTACCCTGCACTGTCCTGACTTTATCAGGGTTCCAGAGGATGTCAGTGTGGGGTATTTCTTTCTCACCTCTTTAACCTCTTGTTTCCAAGTCAGCCACAATTCCCTATGAAGGGTCAGGTCATGGTCTGCCTGGGGAAGATTTCAACCTGGACTGCGAGGGAACAGAACCCCTTTACCTGGAGTAACTCTGTCCCTAACCCGCCCCCACCTTAGGATTCATGTGCAGCTTGCATCTGTGGAGCAGCGTCTGGCTCCAGCTGGGTTGAGTCACCAGCAGCAATGCGAGGTCCTGCATGAAAAATGCTCACTTTGTGAAACTTGAGAGAAATACTTCCACAGGCAAAATTCCTACAGGAATTACAGTGCTGTGTATATACAGGAAACAAAACAGAAGACAAAGAAAAGACACTGCCATGGTTTATAGGACTTGCTGTCGGGCTACCAACATAAAGAAGGTGCCTTTCCCCTCTGTCAGTACAGCCTTGCAGCATCTTCATTCTTTCTCCAAATAAATGGGTGCCTTCTTTCCAAACCAATTATATTCCAGGGCAACATTTAAAAGTCTGCCAAGTTTCTGACAGTCTGGTCTTGGATCGCAGGCAGTTTTAGGAAAATCACTGGCTGCATGTAGGAAGAAGGACAGGTGGGCAGAGGTTTCAGTATTGGGGCCCTCACACACAGAGCATGCAGAAATCACTGCAGCATTATCTGAGCCCATTAATTTTAATTTGATATGTTTTATATTGATTTTATATATATTATATATATATATTTTTTAATATATATATTTTTTAATATGGAAGGCTATTCATTGACCTTATCACTACATCGCTTTTCTTTCTCTTGGCTCTTCATTACTCCACTCACTACAAACATTAATGATGTTTAGGAGTTACTCCTTTCTTTCCACTGCAATCAAATTAACATCTAAATGAGGCAATGGCTAATCCATGCTTCCTCCACAACACCTGAAAAAAATCACAAAACAAAACCCAAAATAAACTGAAGAAACTATCTGAGCTCCTCCCCACACAAGTTGAGTAAAATTGGAGTTGCTTTGCATCTAGGAACTGGTTCAGTTATTTTAATGGGGCTTTATGGAAATAGAACGACCATCTTGCGAGATCAAGTATTTACAACTATAATAAGATGATTTTTAGCTAACGCAATCCAAAGACACTATGTTCCCTGAAGCAGTGAAATCACTGCTTTGCCTCATATTTCAGAATACTTTTACTGTGTTCACTCAGCTTGCTGTAGCAACTCTTCTCCAAGGGCAATGAATTTGGTAAGACCCAAGCAGCGCTGCCTGCTCCATGCAGTCATTCTTCATGCAAAATCCTCCTGTCAGAAGGGAGGGTCATGAGCAAGACCACCTTTGCATTAGTTTCATGGCTCTTTCCACCCAAGCTACCTCTTTCCTGACAGGAGAATTTAGGTACTAAGAGTCCAAATAATACAAAATGAGAAAAATACTTATTGGTTATTGGTATGACCCTCACCATGTATCAGACATCTTAGCGGTTGGAAAGAGCATGCAGTTGCAGGTGTAGTAAGCAGGAGAGAAGTGAGCTTTACTTCATCTTTTACTTTGGCTGACGCATTCGAAACATTCATGGTAAAGCCTCTGATATCACTGCACCTGGTCCAGTTTCCATTTCAGCCCCAAAAATATGGCAATACTTTGAAGGGCGGCCATCAAATGAGCAAAGGCTCTCCCATTTATTGCTGTGCAAGTGGAGCTGCGTGCCTGCACTGTGTCACCTAAGTCAACAGGGCGTGGGCGCACAGCCTAGGCATGAGCTCACCTGAGGGCCATTACCTCAGTCACCGTGTATACCCAATGATGTCCCCAACACGGCATGCGGAGAGGAACTGGTGAGCACTGCCAAACATCAATGTAGACTTCACCCAGCAGCCCAGCACACAGGACCAGGAACTGGTGGGCAAACTGTGAATGCTTCTTCCTAGCAAGCTACCTGATCTGAACAGTTTCAAACAACGGCATCATGTGTCTTTCTTGAAATTTGGTGATACCAAGATTTTGCACAAGCAAAAGTGGAAGTGGAAGCTACCCAAAAATATTATCTTTAGTGCACTTGAACTAGTTTAACACACAGTCTCACAGAAATGGGAGAAATGCAGTCAGTATTAGCCAAAAGACGCTAATGTGTGGCTGTCTATGATTCCTAGAAATGTATGGCAAAGAATCAACAACATCAGCTGGTTACCAAGCTCTACATTTTCTAAGCACAGTACTTCAGGAAGGATCAATGAATTGCAATGCAAATGAGACAAGATTTATCATGCTTGTTGTGCTTAACTTTTTACAGATTTTGAATTATATAACCTTTTCGTCATGAATCACAAAGTCTTACTGAAGTGACAGCAAAAAAAATTAGAGGCAAATGAAATGATGGTTCAATGAAAACCTTCACATTCCTTCCTCTCCCTCGATTTTCCAAGTCTCTTCTTACATGCCATTTCTATTCCTACAACTTCTGTTGAATGCAATTCTTAGCAAATGCCCACCAGCTAGATGGAAGATAAGGAAATTCGATTCAGACCCAGTGCCTATGCTGTAGGAGAGGCATCTGCCTGCAAGGAATGGTCAGGTATGCATAAGATGCATCCCACAGAGTGAGGACATCCACAGATGATCCAGTACAGAAGGACATACACTGATTTTAAAGGCAGCTTTATAGAAGTGCTGTGCCAACAAATGCATAGCCCTTGATTAGTTGGCTCCTACAGGAAGCCTGGTTTCATTCATTAACTACAGTGGCTGGGACAGTGCATGGGGAGGAGATGGCACACAGACAAGTTAAAATGCAGTTCCCCTTTTCCCTCTGAAAGTTTTTAAGTCTCAACACCTTGCACAACAGACATGCACCTGGGTGAGAAACAATAGCAGGCAGTGAGACACATGAGAGCAGCATGAGGCTCTGAAAGCACGGGCTATGCAGAGGGCCACCTGCCAACAGGAAGAAGCAGTGAGGAGGAATTTTGATCTAGTCACTATCTTCCCTTAGCCAAGCAATGCCACGTGATAAACAACACTGGGGGCTTTTGAATCGTCCATCACACTGAGAGCATCCCTATCTGTCAGTTTTATTCTCTGATTGCCAGGATAAAGACTCTGAGCTAAAGTTCACAAAGAGCTGATCTTGTATTTCCCATCACATCTATAATGAAAGCACAAAGAAACTGAAGGAGAAAAAGAAGAAATTGCAAAGTGCCTCACTCTAGGACTGGCTCAAGCTGCTGAATTCATCACAGGTAGCACTCAGAGATCTCACGCCTGTCTCACAGCCTCATTTCCCATGTCACATTTCAAAAGAAAAGCACAGGGAAAGGAGAAACGGAGGTAACTTCTGTCTGCATTCCTTCTCTTCGAAACGCGAAGTATTTATCAGCAGGAAACAAACCACCACCACGTGCTCAGCAGGTCACTGGGGCAGGTGCAACTTAAACCCACATCGCCTGCCACACCTTGAGATTTAACGCAAGACAGCCCCGTGATGAAGCCCCCGACCTGTTTGCGTTCAGCACGCTGCCGCGCTGCAGCCCGGCTCCCAGACATGCGGTTCAGTTTCACCGCGCTTCCCTCTGCGGGGCTGCGAGCTGCAGCAGCATCACCTTCAGCCCAGATTGGCGTCACCCCCCGGAGCAGCTCTGCCCCCAGCCTGGAGCAGCATCACCACCAAGCCCCGGAGTACCGCGGCAGCCCTGCTTCTCCCTCCCCGCCTCGGCCCCAAGCGGTGCCGGGGCAGTACCTGCATCACCCAGCACGGGCAGCCCGTACCTCCCGTCATCGAAGGGATTTAACAGCGCGGAGATTCCTGTCGTCCATTATTTGAGGTCACAGATAAATGCCCAAGTGCGGCCGTGACTCCCATCAATCATAAGTCACTTGCTGATAGAGTGTATGGTAGGAGACCTACTGATGTAAGCTAGTCACCAGAGAAAATACCCACTGATGACGCATATCCAGGCACAAAAATAGTTACAGGGCCCCCAAAGGGATTATTCAACAGCCTACATTTAGATATTCTTACAAGAGACCCGCAGTCAATTTGCTGCTATTAGGTGGCTGGGGAACGCTGAAGTTTAAGTTTCCTCAGCAGACATAACCACAAATAGCTGGTTTAAATAAGCTCCTGCAATTACAAGCTGTTTTGTAAATTTTAACACGGAATTACAGGGATTAAGCCTAAACAGAACCACTGGCTATAAACCATTGTATAGCCTTCATTTTTACTACCTACCAATTTCTTCAGCATATTTACTGATTCCTTCAGTATATTAGCCCACAATGGCAACAACAATTTAAAATTAATTTACAGATGCTCCAATTAGGTCCCTTGCGCTACCCCAGAGTGATGTGTGCTTTCTGTACGAGCACTCATACGTGTTAAGTAGGGAGGGATTTTTAGTGGCACTTCAACATTACCTCCATCACCTTTGTAAAATACTATTGGCTCGGTTTTTACCCCTCTTTGGCACACACAAAAAAGTTCTGATTAATTAATCTTTCTTTCATAAATCACAATCGCGTGCAGATCACGCACCTGCTGTGAGCAGAGGCTGGAAAGAAGATGCCCAGAGATTCCTTCTCACATAAACCATTCTACAGTTCTGGATTTTTTAGTATTAATCTCTAGTTAAAAGCACGGTCCTCCAAATTAACCAACCAAGTTATAATCCCACAGCAATTTTGCCCCTTCAGTAGTTTTAGGATACTGCATGTGCCTTCACAGCAACCAAACCCAGCTAGGATGTAACTGAGTTTACCCCAACCACTGATGGCACAACACTCACTGTACAATTCTGGCAATAGTAAAATCCGTATCCTTAGTTGACTCACTTGAACATCCATGTTCCTTTGCAGAAATGCTTATGGTTCTTAAGAGTTTAAAAGTTAATGACTTTCTACTGCATATTTAAAGGCTAAATATAGGAAGGTATTCTATGACTCCAATGACTACTTCATTGACATACTTCTGGAAAGCATTACTTAGCCAAACAAACACTCCAGAATCTTCAGCATTTACCCTGCAAAGCAGGGGAAAGAAGAAATGTCCCAGGCTACAATCTCTTCCCTCACTTTCTTCGTCTGTGATAGCATTATTACGTAAAAACAACACTGGACATTATTTTTAGCCCAAGTGCTTTGCACAGCCCTCACTTTTCCCTCACACATATATATGTGCTCGTGGCCTGATTTAACAGCCCTGAGCAGACACATCTAGTGGTGTCCTGGGGTGCCCCAGCCCAGCACCACCCACCTGTTCCAGCACATACCACAGGCACATTGCAACCTGCATAGCCTCAGCACTTGCAGACCAGCAGCCTTCAAATGGCTGGGAAGCCCCTGTAGCCCGTGCTGTGAAGCTCAGACTCCTGCTGACATGCAGAAGGGGTTAATTCCAGCAGGCACCCGTCTGGGGGATCCTGGTGGCAGTGTCTCCCAGACCCGGTCAATACTCATTAAGGGGAAGCAATCCATACCTCCAAGGGGCTGTCTGAACAAGGAACAGTCAAAAGCCTTTGTTTCTGTATAACAAGCATATTATTCCATTTGAAAGAGGATTTTTTTTTTTTTGCATGGTTTACCTTTTTGGGGATTTTGTTTTGTTTTATTTTTTAAAAGAGCTGTCATTTCTGCCGGTTCCGATACAGTAGACCTAGTACAAGTTGTGCAAGTGCTTCTGAAGCCAACAGGCTTTGCAAAAGCCTGTTTTCCTGAAACAAAAAGGAACCCAGCAAATGTTGTACAAGAATAGGCATGAATGGGAGACGTGATAGATGGGCAATGATGGTGCACTCTCTGGGATGAAAGGGCATATGGAAAAATAAGGGTCTGGTAGGAACAGTGCTGGATGTTCCCAGTAGTAACACTGTAGTGCTTTTCAATACAAGGAAATAAAAATGAAGAAAGGTACAGAATAGAAGAGGAGTCATGGTGGTAACTATCATTACCCAACTAAATAAGTATAAATGAATGAAGAGGTGCCCCGGTGCAGCAATGCTTCCTGATGGTTTTCTGAATTGAAGCATTTGAAATCATAAGCAGATGAATTCTCTCTTGCTGACCAAAAGAATTCCATTAGGAATACATATTAATGGGGTGTAAGGATATTGTTTGCTAAAAATATAGAGACAATCAGCTTTCCAAGCAGACAATGAAAGAGCACCCCTCTGGCAAAACAGGTAATACTGATTATAATTGAAAAGTGAAATTAAAGCATTATAGAAATAGAATCTGCTGAGGTTACATAATTATTTATTTTTTCCATATAAAGTATGAATCAGATATTTCCCCATGCTGGCAAACACCTCTGACAAAATCTAAGGCAAGTAATAATTGGTGGGGGGACATGAGTTTATTTTAGATATTTAACATAGAAATCTACATTTTTATTTTTTGGAAGTGTTACTTCAGTTAAATGTCAAGTTATTACTACCTATGTAACAGCCTACCCTGTTTCCAGTTGGTAGCACTACTAGTGGTAAAGAACAGTTCTTATGCCACAGTTTTAAAGCAAATCAAACCATCGGACTAAGGATGTTGCTTCTTAAACACCTGGAACCTGGATTCTGAAACAAGTACCTGATCATAAAAGTCTCATCTGCAGCTGCAACTAAGTGATCTGAGGATATTTAATTTCTCTGTATTCACTCTGGGTTCATTCCATATCTAACTCATTCACAGCTGAGTGACTGTATGTTGAGGATGGTGTATGTTCCTATTCCAAGATACCACCTAAAAATATGTTAAAGATCCATTCTTCACCAAAATTCTTAAAATGAATTTTTAGAATATGGTAATGAAAAATAATACAGCTGCAGTATTCTCATGAGTCTGCTCGCATCATATGTATGCCACTAGGCTTTAAGGGGGACCAAATAAAGTCAGACATGAAATGTGATGGGTTTATTCTAGTGCACAGTAACTAGAGCAATACCTAGGAGTTACTGTAAAGCTTTATATTTCTTGGCAAAAAATAACAATGATTGCAAAGAAGCTGTTCTGAAATCACACCCATTTCAGACTGAAGTTTCATTTTGAATTTGCACAAACAAGCTTTGATTGTACACAGGTGCTGACAATAAAAACCCGATTCTGAGCGTATACCTACTGTAATTCTGTCTGGCAAGGGAAAGCACAGACTGACTGGAGATTACAGAAAGCGGGGAGCAGGGAAAAAGGAAGCAGAGGGAAGATGCTCTCCTTCACTACCCTCAACCCAGCATTCACCTACAACAATATAACACAGGATTCCAGCTCAAACAGCCTCAGGCATACAAAGACCTGCTGAGAACACTCCCCATATTCAATACAGTCAAGTGTTACAATTAAAAGACGGGCACAAACCAGCTTACAACTACCCAAAATCTGACACCTGTTGCTCCAGCCTTGCCAATGCCACTGTCTGCCCAGAGGCAGAGAGAAGAGCTGCTCACTGGAGACCAAGGCTGCTCCAGATGCTGCTGCTGACAGCTTCTGCTCGGCTGGAAAAGTGAAATTAAAATATTGCAGGAAGGGCAGGGGGAGGCAGGGAACATCCCAGTACTCCATGCACAGGATGCCACTTCACTGGGCTGAAGGGGAATGGGCTCTATTGGCAGTGAATGCAGTGCAGCACTGACTGAGCCCAGCCGCTGAGCTGTGCCTGGTACGTCAAAACTGCCCATTTCTCATGTTTTTCAAAACACGTCTTCATTTTGTCCTACAATGGCTACAGACCATGCAATTTAAAAGCATGAGAGGTTTCTTCTGCAAGACTTTTTTTTCTTATGACTCAGTAATTGGGAAAGAAGACAAGGACCAGACCCAGAATGTATTCTTCAGAAAAATCAAATGTATTGAGCATATTAAGCACAACCACAAGATCTCATTTGCTTTGCTTTCTCTTCTTTTTCTAAACCAACACATGATCTAAAATCTTATAGAGAATCTCCAAATATCTCGTGTCAAACAATAGTTCTCTTAAGTTATTCTCAAATTCCTTTCTTCCTGAGACTCCCTTGAATCACCAGCACTCACTGTTACCTTTGAAACATGTGGAACTAAGGAGCAGAATTGTCGTGCCTATTTAGCCTAAAAACAGGAAGATCTCTCTGTGGAGAAAGAGGAAGATTTCTCTCTTTGGAGGGAAATTGTCTGGGTTGCTCACTTTTACACACACATAAATTTGACTCTTCTCTCACTGACCTATCCTTTTGTTAGGAAAAGTTCAAAAGTTCAGTCAGCAACAACCTGATTCCTTAACTTGCTGCACAAGCCTCTCAACTACTTCTCAAGAAATTAGAGAACTACAAAGCATGGCAGAAAACAAAGCACATTCAATACTATTAGCCACTGTTAATAAACTAAAACAAAAATGCCAACATACACTTATTCATTATTTTATTTATTTATAGTATGCAGAAGAAGCCTATCTGTGAGCAGTGGGATTACCTCAAAGACACCTCCTGCTGTGAGGCTGTCCTTCTCACAGTGCCACTGTGGCCACCTCTCATTAAATAAATAATTAGCCCCAGAAGACTTCGCTGGGTGCCAACCATGAGCACTGGGTTGGGTGACAATAAATCCCTGCCGACAGGGCATCCATGCTCCACCATGGAATGCCAGGAGGATGGTTAGTGGTAGGACAAGGTGGGATAGAGGAAGGTAGATAGTGAGAGGACAAGGGGGAATGGTTTTAAAATGAGACAGGGGAGGTTTAGGTTAGATATTAGGAGGAAATTTTTCACTCAGAGGTTGGTGATGCACTGGAACAGGTTGCCCAAGGAGGCTGTGGATGCCCCATCCCTGGAGGCATTCAAGGCCAGGCTGGATGTGGCTCTGGGCAGTCTGGTCTAATGGTTGGCAACCCTGCACATAGCAGGGGGTTGAAACTCGATGATCGTTGTGGTCCTTTTCAGCCCAGGCCATTCTATGATGCTATGGTTCCCCCACAGTGACTGCGCGCAACCATTCACAGAATCACAGAATTAATTGATCTCTGCTACAACACAGCAGTTTAAAACAAAACAAAAAATCACTCAATTTCAGTGTATTTTCAAAGAGTATTTCATGTTCTGTTGATTACCCTTTCCCTGTATATGGTTCACTTTTTGCATCAGTTGTGCAGCTTCTTGTACAGAATCAGCTACCCTCCTTTTTTAATTTATGGACGAGTCCTACTCATTCTCTCTTCTTGTTGACTTGAATCTATTCTCCAAAGACAGAATTAGGACTCTGATCATCCCCCACTTTGATGTCTACCATAGATGTATCAGCTTCACCAGCCAAACTCAGGTTAGTTCCTTCTCTAGTGATTTACTCTTATCAGTACACATAAAACCAGTTTTTAATGTTTAACATTTACTGCACCATACTGCAGGCATCTTCGTAACCACAGAAAAAAAGGAAATGAGGAGAATTCCCACATTGTGCTGAGATATTGACCCATTGTAAGATCCCACAACCAATGTTAGGGAGTGACCTCAGCACCTGACAGCATTATAAACATCAGCAATTTTCCATGGGCAGTCACAAGTATCTCAATTACCTTAGCACTATCTCAGCTAGCAAAAGGACTGCCTGGCCTACCTCACAGTCAATGACTTCCCAAGTGCCAACCATCTTAAAAAACCTATGCAGAGAAAGCCGCCTTGGGCTTCAGCTGCTGTTCCTCAGGCTTCCAGAGAATGTGGATTTTCTTGCAAAGCTTGGCAGCCAGTATGTGACACTTTTGATGTAAAGACAGCAATATTTAAAGAAAAGGCCAACAACCTTTGTTGGGCTGCCTCATTGAGAAATAATAAAGGAAACATTCCTCTCTACATACAATTTACCTTAATGTTCAAATGCTCCCCAGTATTCCACTACTCTCAAAACTCTGTCTGACCGCCTTTTGCCCAGCTGACCCAGGAAAGCAAAAGAGAAATGATGGTGATTGCAGGAAGGAAGGGGGGTTCAGCACATGTGCCAGCCACATTTTGTGCACAAGGCCATGGCGTGCCCTGGAATCTGCCCTGCCATGGAGAGAAGAAAGAGGAGGGAAGAGCACATGGACAGAAAGAGTTTTAGCCTCCTAGTACAGTCAGCTACCTGAACTTCATCCCTCGCTTGTTCCCCAGTTTCCAAAAATAATCTAAACAAAGGCAAAAACTGCAAAGGCAGGGAGCCTTAAAAGAGCTGCAGTTCAAAAATAAAAAGAGATGGCAGGGGAATTGAATAAAAAGACAATTTTGGAAAAGAACAGTGACATCTTTCAGCTTTGTGGCACATCAGCATGGATGTAGGTCGGTACCAGGGTGCCAGACCCAGGGCTGGTGCAGGAGGTAGAGCAGGGGTGCATCGGTAGGGTCAGAGCTCGGCAGCCCCCTTGAGGTCTGTGCTGGTGTGATGCTGCCTTGGCCCCACCCAATGGCTTCTGTCAATTTGTATGCCTGCTATCAGGAGACACTTGACATTTTCCCACAGAAGTAAAAGTGCCTTAATGTGAAAAACACCTAATGACTAAGAAGAGAGTCAGCAGTGAACACTTGCACCCAAAGAACTCAGTTCCTCCCACATTATAGCAACCTCCCGGAAAACTGATTGCAAACAAATCAACAAACAACTAGTGTGCCTATAAAAAATAATTGTTTTGATGCTGGAAAAGACTCACAAAGCCTGCAACAAACACTGATAATTAAATCTGATTCCTAACTCTTGGACTGATGGCCAAGGTGAGGGCAAAGGAAAGAGTTCCTCCTGTCACACAGCTGTGGTTGCCTGATCACAGGGCATCCCTGCAAAGGGTGGCTTTTGTCTAACAGCTGAGAAGTAAACTCAGCTGCTGACTGGTTGAGAGATTCTGTTTTTCAAGAACATCAACGGTTGTACTTAAACCTTGAACTGGCTTTGATTTCAACTGACTCATCATTGTGTGACAGCACCCAAAGTCCACATTCTATTTTCTGATCCTGTTTTTCAGCACTGATCAAAATAAGCAGGTATTAGCACATGAGTTATAATAGAAAATACCATTAAGGTACCCAGGTAAGCTCAGATCTCCATTTGTTTCCCAAAAAAACATCCATCTTTGCCATAAGTACTACTGCACACTGCAGAATATTTCAAGCACCACTGTCCAGTGACTGCCATTTCCTCTTATGGCAGAAGCAGCCTATGATTAGGAAACAGAAAGCAGAAATAGCAGAAATTATTTGGAGTTCTGGGTAGGGTTTAAATCTCATAATATTTCATCTTTTTCTTCTCCTTCATGCTTAAGTAACGATTTTCAAATGGCATAGCTAGTGGTGATGACTTGTTCCACAGCAATCTTCTTCAGCCTTCTACCACGATGGAAGCCACCACAAGCTGAGAAAACTTCCCCTGGCATATGATTGCAGTGAGCAGGCCAGCCCAAGCCTCCTTAAGAGAAGCTTTAAAGCAGCTGATGGAGAGGCATTTTTGAGCAGAGTGGGAAGGAGGCAGCTTCACACAGCCTTAGCTGCTTTTCCCAGAGGAGCAAAGATTGAGAAGGAAAAACACCACAAGCCTCTCATCTTCTTCAGCTTGCCACAAAAGAGAGATGTGTTTTTCAGTAGGATCTGGTGAGTCTGACACTGAACTTAGCTCAAGTGACATGAAAAGTTAATGGTTAGGAACAAAGTAGGTGGAGAGGAGGAGGAGGAGGAAAGAAGACATTTGTTATTTGAAGTAGACTTCATTCAAAAGCCACTTTTCACAGTCAGAACTAAAATTTCCATTCAGCTGTTTATTTCTGGTAGCCTAGATAGCTTGCACAAGTGAAAGAAGAGGGATATAGACAGCAACCTTATACATGACTGCCTAACAGCCGCTCAAGTAAATGAGAAGACAACCAGACACAGCTTTCTGGCCACTAGCCTTTGAAGGCAGGATAGGCAGTTTTTCTGCTTGGTTGCAGGTGCTCCACTACCTTGGTTTCCAAGGAGGGAGGTGGTAGCAGTCCAGGCCCTGCAGAGACAGAAAGAAGCAAACGTTGCAGATGGAGTGATATGCCTTCAGCTCCAGCCATGGGACCTGCAGCAGTCTCCCCACGTGGCCCTACTGCTCCCTTCCAGCTGAAAGCTTCCTCATGAAGAATGGCACAGCCCCTTTCTGCTACAGACTTAACAATCACTACTTAAAATTGGCTGGGTCAATACATCAAATGAATCCATACATTTTATATATATTTTCTGTTTGCATCAGTTTGAATCCTCTCCCATTTCACATACTGTAATTTTCTTATTCCTTTTAGTCTGTTTCATCTGAAAATGACTTTTTTTCTCAAGCACACCAAAGCATTCTCTCCTTCCTACCCTGTGTTCTTCCCAGCCCCCTGTTGTTTTCCCCTGGCCCTTTCACCTTCGCTGTTTCCTCACTCATCTCTCTTCCTGCCCTTGATTTCTCTCCTCTTTTTTTTCTTTCTTTGAAGTTTCTCAGTGCTTTCTCTCCATCCTTCCTGCCACACTGACTGAGGTGCTCCCCAAAGCATCTGGCCTGCCCAGAGGCTGTGCCAAGTTGGCCACTGACACACAGATGCCCATAGCACTGTCTGCTAGAATGAACACTGCTTTTCATTTGATGTCCCATGTCATTTGAGAAGCATGCATTAATTGTACAGCCATGCATTCAATGAGCTACACCTGTTTTTTGTTGTTGCTTTTTTTTTTTTTTAAAGCAAGAACTACAAGGACAAGCAACACCAGCACGTGGCTGGTGCTTCCAGTGCTGAGCTCTCCTAGAAGCTGCTGTGTACATGCAACACCTCCTTGCTCTATGGTTCTGCCGCCCAAGGGTGGAAATCAGTGCTCTATAGAGTGCCAGCGCAGATGCCACTTTATCAATTAATTCCTCCTTACATCCTCAGAAAGGATTTACTTGGGTTGTGCTGCACTCCTGAAGGCAAGTCCCCACCTTCAGAGAAAGAAAGTCTTGTTTTTTTAATAAAAAATTTTTCTGTTGTGAGCAAATAAAAAAAACAAAAACAAAAAAAGAGATACAGATAGAGATAACAGAGAGATGAATTTATTACTCCCGGCACAGCAACAGGAAACAGCCAACCAGCCTCCACTGCAGCGCTGTGTTCTCTCTGCAGTCGCACAGAGAAATCTCGATGAAATCTACAGGCCAGACCCACCGATAATTCTGACTGCTTTGCCTGTTTCAGCAATGCAAAACAGCTGTAAAACCAGTTCAACTTGTCCATTTCTGTCAGCCTTCCCATGCCAGTTTAGCCCTGCTGCTCGCCTGGGTTCTTCCCTGGCCCCTCACCCACTTGCTCTAAAGGGGGACCCAGGCTCTGTCCAGGTGTACTACTGGGGACAGGCTGCAAATCCAAGCGACTGGCAGAAACAAAATACTCTGTTTCCTTGTACTTGTATATTTCTTGGATGTCAGGAAACAGAGCTCAGTCATGTTTCCTGCTCCTCAGACTGGAGAAACTGGATGTGGATGTGAGGAAAGGCAGAAAGAGGGCTGATCAAAAAGAACAAGGAAAATAATGATAAAAAACCCCAAATACTGCTTCACTCTGGCCTACATCTTGGGGGAAAAAATAATTCCCCCTGCAACCAAGCCCTCCTCTCCAGGGATACACAACAGTACCAAAAATTAACAGTGTTTTCTTGCAACTTTCAAGTGCTGCTGCACTTAACAGTCTCATGAAAAAAAAAATATCACCAATTAACAATCGCTTCATTTGCTTTTTGTCTGAGGAAAAAAACAAAAACACACATAGAAAGGACTGGAGATAACACAGGCGGCTGGATGATTTTCTATAAACAAAGCCTTCAATAAGTTAATGGGAGATATTCAGCGTGTTTTATTCTTACCATCTCAATAACAGCCCCTAACTCTGAATGTATTAATACATACACCTTAAGCACCATTGGGCTCCTCGTGTTGCCATGGAACTGAAATCTTTGCAGTTTAGATGGCGATGTACGCCAGGAAGCGTACTGTTCTTACACTTCCTATAACAGAAGCAAAAATCACTGCATAGCATTAACTTCGCTTAGCATTTAAGGCATTCAGTGTCTTTCTCATCTGCTCGTCTTCACACAGAGTTTGCTTTTTCTATCTCGCCACATGCAAATGAAACACATTTGAGATAGCTATTCTTGTCTTTATGAAGTCGATAGCTCACATGCTGAGCACATTGCAGAAGGTCCACAAGGCGACGGACTTTCCCCTTTTAATAAGAGGCTGTTTGCAGGCAAGCAGCAGCTGAGACGAGCGCTGGAGAAAGTGAAATACGTGTGGATAGAACACTGTGTTCTATATCAAGGTAGTGTTTTAGTAGATTTTGGTAACCTAGTTAACATATGTATTGCTACCGCTCTTGACGCTCATTCTGAATGTTCTCTTGTCCCCTGTGACTGCTTGTCCAGACAACCAAATTATAGCACAAAGCTCCTGCAGCAGGCGCCAGCTCTTCCTATACCTTTGTTTCCTAATTCAGGTTGGTGGGCTTCCACGGGTAGGCAAAGTGTTGGGTGCTTCTTTACAGTTCAAATAAGTCAGTACAACTCTGTGCTATCTAAGGATTCAGCCTACAATGATTATCTTCAGCAGATCTGAGGGTTTTGCCAAAGCTTCTGAAAATGGCTGTATGCACATTACAAATACATCAGTCTTCAAGTATGAAGCAAAAACAGGATAGGCAAATATCCAAGTTTCTTTTAAAAGGTTACCACAATAAATAAATAAATAGCAATTTGTGTATATAAACATTGGATCAGTACCTGTAGAAACAGCTGGAAGCCAGTCCATGAGCTGAAGCCAGCCTGAGGCTTTTACCTCCGAAGTTAAATATTTGCATAGCATTAAGCTTAAAATTAAAGCATTTGCAGAAGAAACTTGCTGACTCGCACATAGGGTAGAAAAAGAGGGAATTTAGCTTCCCTACACATAGGGACAGATTCTTTGGATGCCTTCCCCATCACATTAATTCCTGGACAGCACAAGGAAGGACAGACTACCAGCCCGGGAATTCCCCTTCGCTTTCCGGAGGATTTGTGCACGCCTTGGACAGGAAGGCAGAAACCCAGGTAGCTGCTTTATGAAGAAGGCCTTTGTTTCTCATTCCTCATCCCTCGACCACCTGGTAAGGCTCCTTCCCAGCGAAGAAGGGCCCCATTCACCACACCTCCGCGCAGCAGTCCCCACATCCCGGTGCCATAAGCCACCTCTTTCTTGTCCACAGCTCCTGGGGCTGAGCTGGCCAGTCTGCAGCGAGTGCTTCCTCCTGCTTGCTACCCCCAGGGACGTGGGGTTGTGCCTAATCATAAGGAGTCTTTCTGAGGCAGGTTTATCCCCCAGGCCAGCACAAGTCACAAAAGCGCTGTTGTGTTGTCCGTAGTGCTCTCACCAACTGCAGGGAGAGGTTTCTCCAGCACCCTCGGGTCCATCTACAGATGGGAAGAACATGCTGAGGAGTACTGCCAAAGCAGAGCTCCCTCCTTCCCTTTGTTGGCAATGAGTTTCTGCCCATCCTGCTGCTGCCGCCTTCACCTCTGGTGTAAGTCGGGCTCTCACCACCAGTTTCCTTGTTACAGGAAAACGTATATTGTGCAATGATGAAAGGCCGGTGCGATGTCAAGAGCATTAAAAAGACTCTGGGGACTGATTAGGGTCAAAAGGGAAAGGATTTATGATGGTTAATAAAGTTAAATCTCTCAGAGTTCTGCTTATCCTTTCCAATTTCAGGTAACCGGATCTTATAAGAAAAGTTATTAAAATGTTGGAAGTTATTACTATCCCCTTTGAAAGAATTACCTGATAGGGAAACCTGTGCTCTGCCCACAGGCAGCTGGCCAGGAACAAGCCCAGCTCACCCACACAGCTGAGCTGACACCAAGGAGGAGAGAAATTGGGAGGTTTTTTTTCCCCACCAGCATATGGAGAGCCACTAGCCAAGAGCGTGGCTCTTGCCCAGCACTCCCAGCTTGGCCCCTCACACACCTTCCACTGGATGATGCAATGGAGTGCACCTCACATTACTGCTGAGACTTGGTTTAGAATACTCTGTAACCTAATATGCCCCAAATCCACATTATTTTACAAGATGCTAATGATTTTCCTCACTAAGATAATGACACAGAGAGAGCAAAGGGAAGAGGAATGGGAGGTTATTTAAAATACTAGGAAGCATGTATCAATATCTAAATTACATACACTTCACTGCATCATATGTTTTCATTTTCTTACCACTCAATCATCATAAATGTGCAACATATGTCCTTTCTATTTTCTCACTCTTTTACTACATCACATCCAATTTAATTTCCTGTGAAGGCTTGTAATCTTTTACAACGTACCTGTCTAGGAAGGTCTCTGCAATAAGCAGAGTCCAGTCCCTTGGAAGGCCTATCTTTTATGGGCTATGCTCCTGAAGATTAGTTTCCTATTGCAATTCAGTATGAGAACTAGCCAAAGATGAAAGCCAAAGCACAGAAAGGAAAAACAAACAAACATTCTGATTCCTACATTCAACGAAGGAAATTTCGTTTTGATTTGGGTAGAGGTAATTACCTCATATAATAAGTTCTCTCGAGGTGTTAGCCATAGCACCCCTTGTTCTCAGCTCATCAGAAGCAGAGCAGCGAGGTTTCTCTTCCCTTCCTCTCTGTCCTCAGCAAACACACAGATCTGCAAGCAGTCACCACTTCGGCAACCACACCTCCCCATCAGACTTCCCTTCAGAGAGCCCTTCTCCCAGTGATTTGCCACCTTTCACCTAAAAAACCGTGCAAATGTAAACCAAAATACATCCATTCTACTTTGGAAAATGTACCTGTGGCAGCAGGAAGCTGGCCTAGTTGACCTACCTGCTCCTCTCCAGACCTCTACCCATACAGAATGCAAAACTCTATTTCTTCAAACTAGTTTTACTTTACAAACACACCCACAAACACCAAAATGACTTATTTACAAATATATATATGTCCACTGGCAATTTTGATTACTAAAAAATGAATCAACTCAGAAGAAACAAGAGCAAGAGAAATCATTATTCCTGTGTTCGTCTTGAAAAGGTTCTTAGATATGGCTGATACAGGAGATGTCAGACAAACATGAAGAAAAAATCTGTATACTATGGTGTTAATTGCACTCAGCATACATGGGTGGCCATACACACGCTAGCAGCCCTTTTAGTGTAAGCAGGATCAATGCTCTCTCACCTAATCTCTAGGATCTTCCCTTTTAGAGGAACCAGAGTAAGCCTGGTCTGGTCACTTCTTCATTAATCAGAACATTCAGAAATTATCTCTGAGTTGTGAATGGCTCTCCCAAAACACATCAAATTCTTTAATGAAGCATCCTCTCCCCACTCCCTGTAAGACTTCTGTATTGCTTTCCATCTCTTACATCACTGACGTTAACATTAAATCAGCAACACATCCAACAAACATCTTCAAAATTATGTGTAAAAATGCAACACTCTGAATCCAGATAAATGCTGTTGAAGCAAACAGTCATCTCTCCTCATCCATTTAAAACTTAAATCTGCACATGGACTTCCATTGGACCTTCTCCTATGTTATTTCAACAATCTTTTCCTTGTAATTTTGTTCTCTGCTTATATATTTAACACTCTACCTCAAAAAAGTCTCTATAAGTAAAAAAAAAATTAAAAAATTCACACAGGGAACATTACTTAAAAAGTCTTAGATGGCACATGCAATTCAACTCCCATCAGCATGAAGAAACTTTCCTACCAGCTTCAGTGGGACTTGGATTGGAACCATAAATCAGAAGATGCTCCATGCTAATAGTTATGTGGCATGCTACAAACTACGCCAAAATATAAAGCAATCATGTAGCAATTCTCATAAAACTAGTTTGCTTGTGTTTTTACAGTACCTGAATCAGAAGAGTATGAAAGACAGACATGACAGGTAGAAGCGACTTGAAATGTCTTGCCTTGTAGGCTAGAAATTAAGCAATCTCCTTTCAAAAGATGAGGGTCTTAGTCTTTACTTCCTTTTACAGAGTAAGGAAAAAAGATTCAGCATATGGATTTAATTCCTATAGAAATCTTATTTAAAGACTGTATAATGTAAAACAGCAAGGGAATAACTGCCATCATCTGGCTGAATTTGGAATTTGGTAAAATTGAGTTAATTTGCACTTCTTTAGGGAGTCAATGTGTGTGAAATTAATCTATTTTAGATTGACCAGAAACTGAAAATGGAATGAAGGAGAAAAGCAATTAAAGACCTTTCCTAAACACAAAAATAGTGGTGCTTTAAATGCAGCAATACAGTTAAGGTACAGAACCCTTCATGCCAATACCACCACTGCTTCCTGCTCAAGGAAGAGAGTAGCAGGCTGCATATCTGCACATCATCGTCATACCACTATAACTCCATCCAAAAAGAACACTGGTGGAAGGTTTCTAACATCTGTAAATGAATGCATTCTCAAGATCATATTTGCAGTTAAAACAATGCAGTTCAGCATTCCGCATATGGACCAGACCTAGCAGATAAACATCTGCTGGAATGGCTCACTGTAATTTATTATACATGTGGCTTAACATTTACTTCAATGACTTTTAGCACCTTTGTGTTATTGTTACTGTGCTGCTCTAACTAGCAGTGGTTAATGTAAGATGCAGAAGTTCACATACCATATATTTATGAATAACAGGTTTCCAGAGATGTGGCAGTGATAACATTGTCATCGTACGATTCAGGGTAGCTTGCTCTGGGTCACATATCAGGAGAGGGTCCCACCTGAAAACATAACAAATCCAGACATTGTTCATCGTACTCAGAGGTTTACTTCAAGCTTTACTAATACGTGTGCACTCTGCCATAGAACTAACAGCATCCATTCTCTTCCCAGGCTCACAGAAGTCCTTCTTCTACTCACAATGGCAAGGAAAATATTCCTGCTGTTTCCAAACTGTTCTGGCCACTGTTCCAGGTCAGATTTCAGGCACACTATCAAGGCAATCAAGGCACTGACAACAAATTTTCATTGTCAGTGCATAAGGTGTAACTGTTTGGTGGACAGATTTTCCATTTGTCAGGTCTTCAACAAGCAGGTAATACCTTTCACCAGTGCATTAGCAGCTTCGCTCAACCTTTTTTTTTTCTTTTTCTAATTGAAAATCTCCAGCTTAAAAGGTGCAGCACTGGAGCTCCTGCATGAACTATTTTCTTGACATCAAAGGATCTGAAAAAGAATTGCTTTCCTATTGGTAACTACAGTTGTATTATTTATAATAATTTAGTTATGTAAAAATCACTTGATAGGTGGGCCTGTTGTTCAATATTTCGATAAATGCAGATATGGAAAATGAGATTGTACTGGCAGCATTGTTTCCTGTGAAAAGATATATGGCAGAAAACCAACCAACTTTCCAGTTTAAGAGCTAGAAAAGCTTTATCCTGCTGAAACTAATGGCAAAACCATAACTAATGGAAACAAATAGGCTCAAGAAACCTTAAAGTCTACAGCACTAAATAAATGAAAAATTGCTTGGACCGTGTATCTCCTTAAGTGAGATTAAGCTAGAATTAAGAAACTCAATTTTAAATTTTATTGACTAGCCCTAAAGTGCACAAGGATATATGTTATAAAACCAACATATATAAGTTATAAAACCAACTTTGATATATAAGGCAGATTAACTGGGTTCCCTTCATTTTGAAAGTGTGAATAAAATGACTTACAGGATACCCAAAAATACACCCAGGAACACTCATATAGACATAACCACAGTGGTCTGAAGTCGCATCAGAGGCAAAATTGTAGTTCTATCTTTTTAAACCAAATGTCCCCAGCCAGAAACCAATGTTCCTCCTGCTCTGCAAGCTGCATCTCATTCTAGGGTAGGAGGTTTTCAGGAGGGAAGTCTGGTAAATAACAAAGAACTTTAAAGAAATGATGTTGCTAGATTTTACCCACAGTTTACATTTTTTAAATTACTCTAATGCCTCTCTGACTCTTCATACCTCCCAAAGTGGCTTGGCTCTTGCATTTATTACGCTTCATTGGCCAGCCACAACATCACACAGCACTCCAGCACCAAATACTTCTGTATTTTCTGCCAACTAAGCAAGTCAGTGTCTCCTACACTCTGCATTTGGTATTTAATAACAAACTTAAGGTCAGAAGAGCAAACTCCATGGTCAAAAACAACAAAAAAATATATATACTTGCAAAGGGTATACTTCCAGTGGCACAATGGCAATACGTCATATCGCATGTTTGCCTGCTCAGAAGCAGTGTAAATACAAGTTGGCAAACAGAAGCACCCACAAGTAGAGAAAGTATATTTAGGTTTACTCATAGGTGCTCCACAAGGCCCCTCTCCAGGCTTTCTGTAGCTATGGGCCTATGTGAATTCAGCTGGGGACTGCTGAAAACAAGTGCAATCACTGGCTGAAGGACAGTAGGTGAAGAATATACATCCTGGCAAGGACAGATGGGAAAGTGGTTTGAACAGCACTGACTGCCTGTGCGCACTTCCAATACAGACAAACACACCCAGCACAACTTACAGCACCTCTGCCCTACCCAACATGGGCTTCAGAACAAGTCTGCTGGGGAATTCTGCTAGAAAGCATCACCAGTCTGTTATTTACTATGAACAACTATGAATACTAGTGCTCAAATTCTAATATATATCCACATTCCCAGAAAGACATAAGCATAAAAGGATTAGAAAGCATTATCTGAATTTGGTGGACAGTTTTAAAAGTACAGATAACCACTAACTCTTCATGTTCAGATCATTATAAAGGAAGTTCCTTAAAATAGGCAATTTTCAGTGTTGGAATTCTTCTATTGACCCACTTCAGTTTTGCTTCCCAATTCTATTTCATGTTCAATGCAGGCTTGGAAAAAAAGAAAAAAAAAAGAAAAAAAAAAAAACCTTCCCTCCCAAAGAAATTATCTGTAGCACCTTTACTATAAAAGGATGATGCTAAAAACAGCTAGCTGTCTTCAACAGTAAAATACAGCATCCCACAACTCATTCTTTTGGAGATTCATTTGGAGTAATTTAATCAGTCTTTCCCTAATCATTGCACCTAATCACTTAACTTACATCACCTCATTTACCTTTTAAAAAACTACCAGAATTTTCCAGGTGAATAATTTATTTAAACATTTTGTTGCTGCTGTTGTCTGTTAACTGTACTCTTAGAAAATGAATGTTTTGAAACAAAAGCCCTCAATCACCATATGAATAGAAAAGAATGATCACAGTGTAGCTACACCTTGAACACAAATAAATCGTAACACAAGGAACCAAATGAAATGTGTGTCTAATGAATTAGTTCAAACTGCTACAGATTGGTAGCATTCAAAAGCTATATTCTCCCTACTGTCTGACATCCTGCATGGAATAAGTTTGGGGTCCTCTGTCTAATTGTCTCTGGACCCTTTTGCTGAGATTCCTTCACAGATTCTTAATCCTCTTATTCAGCGAGGTCAAGGGCACGGTCTAGATACAAGGTATGTACCACATTTAACACATATCACCTTTTTCTCACAGTTGAGATGGAGGGATCCTGGGGACCACACAGGAGAATGCTAGAATTCTTCAAAATAAAAACCTCTTCTTCTAGAGCAGGAAGCACTAGGGAGCAGCTGTTAAGACGAGACTGAACTACTTGTGAATGTGACCACTTTCAAGATCTTTCACAAATTTTTTTGGAGTATAGACTTCCCAGTGTCTTTCCTTTGATAACACTAGAATACCAAAGTTCTGAAAATACACTTTGACAGAAATTGCAAGTCCTAAAAGAACTTCTTTAAAGCAAAGGCAGAGCCTTTCCAGGTGAATTAGAAGCCTAGAAGCTTTTGTGAAGTCTGAAAATATAAATTATATAAGATTTATTTAAGTACATGACTCTGACGATGGAAATAACCAGTGAAGACAGCAATACACTGGAGAGCCAGCCCTTAAAATCTAGGTAGGGGATGCATTGGGAACTAAAGACACAAATCAATACAGTTTCTACATAAAGAGAGAATTGCAAGAAAACACACACAGTTCTTGTCCAAACTGCATATTTACTAGGCTAGACAGTAATCCCCAGTGCCATCAATTAAGACCTTCATTTTCATGCACAGTACGTTCGTACTTTTAACGAAATGCAAATCAGGCATAGTTAGAAAAAATTAATAGAAGCTGAAATGTATTTTTTGCTGTCAGCTCACTCTCACATTAGCATGCAATTGCTTCTAAAAACTGAGTCTATTGGTCAGAAAACAATCCTAAAATTATACTTACACATAATAAACTACAGATTGGTTACTCCTTCATCCCAAAGAATTATTTTCTTATAATAAAGCATGACACTGATGAAGAAAATATGTAACCTTTTGCACCATAAATGGTCACATTAACACGCACCGCATATTCACACCAATAGAGATGAAGATAACTTACAGACATGGGTGTTTAGAATATGCCTATAAAGCATTGCTGTGCTTTTGAACTTAGCAAGGTTACAGCAATTCTTTCTTCACTTCCAATAAATGCTGTTTGCTGACTTGAAAAATGAATGAGAACTCATAAAATGGACAAAATACCGAAACGAACATTTAGATTAGCTAGGTTAGATTGGCCAGGTATGGGCATCAAATTGTTTACTACTATCAGGTCTAAGTAGTCAGCTTCACAAATTCTCCTGACATATGTATTTTATTATAAATTCTTGAAAAAAAAACCAAAAACCTATAGCTTCTTATTTTCTAATTACAAAAGAAGTACATACCTATGTACTTTCAGAAAAATATATTTTAAAATGAAAATTTAAAAGTAACTAATGATCTGTTAACACATTATCTTGCTTGAAGAAATAAACCTTTCTTCTCCTTTCCTCACAAGAAATGGAAGGAATTGAGAACGGAATTGCAGTCCTAAGTCTTAATTTCCTGGCATCTGCATGTGTCAGAAGTTAAGTATTATGTCAGTAAAGGCGAGAAAACACCTATCTTAGTTCTCACATGACATCCAAAGCTACATTGCAGACACCACAGCATGTGTGAACTTTACTGGGCAACAGAAAACATGGATGACTCAGTTGCCTGTAAAATACACTAGACTGACACCCACACTCACTGAAGGTCTCTTCTCTGCGCAGAACAAGTGCAGTGAAGCAGCAATGCAAGCTGCTTCTTGAGCAGTGTTTCCAAACACTCCTTGGTTACATCCTGGAATGAAGAGGAACAGCAGTTTCTCAGTAACCAAGAGTTACACAGCTGAGAACAGTAATTCAGCTCTGCACTTGAGATGTCCTAACACTAATAACCAATCAGTAAGGAGGGGGAACAAGGAGAGCAGGAAAATGCAGCTACAAACACAAGATGCACCAGAAATCTACATTGAAGTGTACAGGTACCCTCCACAGACAGCATCAAGGGGTACAAAATGAGATCTGACATGCTGTCCTGTGCAAAGCTGGGCAAAGGAAGAAGTAAGAAAAATACTGCATGAAAACCCACAGACAAGCAGTACTTTTTCCTTGGACCTTCTTTAATAACTCGTGCAGAAGGCGTTTAGAATCAAAAAATACCCACCAGATTGTCTCTGGCACAATACATTCTATCAGCACTATCCAATTAAGTGCTTTGTTCTCTTTCTCATTATGACTTGCTTTGACCTTTCACTTTTTTTCCCACTAATTTCTTTTTTAAATTCTGTGCCTCACTTTCATGAACGTTAGCGATCACAAGATACATTGAGAATGACAGGCAGTGACCATTCCTGGAGGCTGATGCGCTCGGGCTGCGATGCAGCGATCATCCGGAGGCTGGGACACCAGCACGGCACAAGAAGGTCACCCACATCCCTGTCCTTGCAGAAATCAGCGCTTCCAGAAAACAGCCTCATAAATCAAGATCTAACATCCAGAGCATTCCTATATCTCTTCCAGCAACAGACATGAAATGGTCATGTCTGAGAACAAATGTCATTAAAAGGACACGTTAGACATGACAGCACGTGTTGGGGCCGTGAAACTAGGAGGAAACACCCAGCCCCCTTACAACACGAGGACCAGTGAAAGACACAAAGACAGACAGAGACAGTCTAAAGTGGCACAAAGAGATCTGATCACTACAGAGTGAGACAGGAGAGACAGGAGAGACAGAACTCCTCCGAGAGTCACAACTGTCTCTGCAGGATCTGAGAGACAGAATTAAATTGGCTTAGTACTATGTTCAAAAGTGAATTTAATTAGCTGACATTAAGCAGGATAAGTTTGTGGTACCATGTTGCTCTGACAAGCCATTTCCAGAAGGGTAAGTGGAAGGTAAAGTCGTATTTTTCAAGATGAGATCACAGATGTGCACCTACAGTGTAACAGAGCATCTGCTGAGGGCGGCTCAGTGATGTGCTCGCGACGGGCACATCACTCTGCACAGCAAAGGATGGTCTGTAATAAGAGGAGCCAGAAGCACTAATTCTGTGCATTTATTCTTACAGATGTGCATTGCACCTCTTTCTGATGTTGTCCCATCCATGAAGGCAGCCTCAGCAAAACCTCTGCCAGCTCCTCCCAGCTAGACCTGTCCCCAGTGTGCAGTGCAGCAGATGTCATTTCTTTCTGCCTGCACTCCTGGCTGGGCAGCCAGGGCTGCGTTCTGCTGGCACCCTGCTGTGCTCCAGCCAGCATCAGTGGGGAGCCAGGGAGAAGATGGTGCACGTGGAAGCTGTGGCTGCAATCTAGAGATAGAATGTGACAATTGGAGAGTCAGGATGAACTCAGATCAGGTGTTTCCCTGAGGAAGACTTGGAGGAAATGGAACACCACATTCCAAAGCAAAAGCTTCGTGCATGTGAAAGTTAGTAAGACTCCCCTTTGCATGCCTCCTCCTGATGGATGATGAACTTTATTCTGGTGAAAAGTGTCTTGCTGTCAGTGCTAGAAATCCTGATGGAAATCCATCTGATGTGCAAAGCAGGCACATGCTCACCCCAGGCTGTGACTGTGGACACTACTACTTACATCACTCAGGTTCACGCCCCAGCCCTGGAACTAGCACAAAGCCAGACTTACCAGGCAAGACAGAAAGGCTTTGCCCATCCCATTAGCAGCAATCCCTAGGCTGCTGCTGCTCCACTACATGCCACAACTGCACAGTAATGTAAGCTCTCAATTTAAGCCAGGAGTGCCCTTCCTCACCAGATCCATATCTAGGTTGCACGACTCTGCATGGCCACAAGCAGGTAGCTTGGTTTTAGGAGTAAGCTCTGCGTTCTGTACACCCTTTCTTGGCACCCCATGCATAAGCCTGCTTTACTGGCTTCTTATGCTGACGTATCCTCCTGCATACCCAGCCAACTCCCCTGCCATATCTGGACCAATAAATCTATTGTGCCCAACTCCATCCCTGTCCTTGCGTGATCTACAAACAGAGGCAAAGCAGAGAGCAGCAGCTGGCAGGCAGGGATGAAATTAGGCAGGGGATAGAGACACAAGTTACACAAATCATTGAATCTCTGTTTGTTTTCTCATATAGAAAACAATCATGCTGCTTTTCAGATATGCTGTGCACCACAAACAAAAATATTACTTGTTACTTATATACATCACATATTACTATATATATAAGAATTGCCTTTAACTAAACCCAGCTACAAATGGAGGACATATGATTTCGTAGTATTAATTCTTAATTATTTCACTCTCTGCAGGAAATTCAGGTCCACAGCTGAGTGCAAATAAAGACACGAGATCCTTATGATATGAAAAGCAAAACAATGGCCTGACATGACCTAACTAAAGTACAGGATACTACCTCCCCAGGGCAGAAATCTCCATACTCCAAAACTTCCTTCCAAGTACTCTGAATACATTATTAGACAAAGAAAGATGAAATTCACTTTTGCAAGGCAACAACATTTTTAAAAATAGCAGCATCTAACATTATTCCATAAATCTTAAAAAAATAATAATAATAAAAATAAATCCATGTGCTTTAAGTCAGAAGGGGCCTTTAAACTTCAGAATGTAACAAATTTAAGCCTGAATCACAACACGAAGATGTATGTAATAAACTCTAAATATGTCAAAAGCTTCACTGGAGCAAGGTTTGCTGAAAGTCTAGCACAGGGTTTATGGCTCACACAGCGTCACAAGCCTGACCTTTATGCAACATCAGGTGCTGGGAGTGCTATCTTATGTGGATGGAGGAACAGACTCAACAATCAGCTGCCTTGAGTTTTAGACCTGACATTGGAAGGCATCTCACCACCTATCTTTGATTCCCATGATAATATTTCTTACTGCTCCTAATCTTGTCAGATACTGACATTGTAAATAGGACATACCTTAAGATGCAAGTCAAGGAAGCCTACATCTTCACAGAAACCTTCAGGTATTATCACGGAGAAAATAATGAATCGTTTGTATCTCACAGGTTCAACATTTTACCATTTTTACAGAGCTTCCTATTCAGCAAGTATTCTCCAAGGAATACACTCTTTCTTTCTCCCAAGATATCTTTTTTAAGCCTCATTTCCTCAGCAAAAAAGGTCTGCAATCACCCTGTGTGTAATGGCATGCCTGTACCTGCCTCTTCCCTACTAATTTCTCTAAAGAGATTTAACAGATGTAGCAAGCTTAAAGCTACCAAGTTGCCAGAAGTTCCTTCCAATCCTAATTTGTGCTTGAACAGACAAGAGAGGGCCCATTAGCGTCCTCAGGGGAAAAACAGCCGCCTTAACTGGTGAAACACCACAGAATCCCTAGAGAAAATAGGCATGCGGAGATGCAACACTGCTAAAAGCTGAAATCTACACCTAACCACCTCTAAAGAAAGGTGGGAAGGAAGCAGGCCTGGGCACTGCAACACACAGCTTGACAGCTCACCTACAGCTGTGGATCGCAGTGCTCAAGCTGGTTCTTCACCAGGCACATCTGCTGCCACATCAACAGCAGCTGCTTCATAACCACCCAGCCCCTACACCTCCCACTGGGTCCCCCCAAGGTGGGGCAATGACAAATAAGATCCCCTGAATTTGTTACTCCAGCACAGCCACAAACTGCTGCTGCAGGCACCAGCTTATTTCCTACAAACATCCTATACCTGGTGCTTATCATACAATTCACACATCACGTATTTGTGTGTAAAATTGTATCAAGATATTTATAGACATTGTTGAGATTTCAAAATATTATCAGCGTAATAAAAAAAAAAAACACAAGAAAACTTCAAAAGTAATTTATTACGATTTCCTACACTTGATAAAGAAAACTTATTGCATCAATTTATCTATTTTATACTATCAAAATCAAGTTTGAAAAGCAGTCACTGCTAGTTTCTAGCATCCTGTTCCCAGTTTTGCACTTTTAGCAACTAAGAGTTTCATGTGTTGGTGGAGGGAAGATTTTGAGTGGCTAGAAGTAAGTGCAACTACAAGAAATGACTTGTAGTTGAAAGACAGATGACAGCAGTATGGAGTGAGTAACCAGAATATTTTAGAAAAATTTTAGACTTCTTTCTATTGATATAATATGGACAACAGATGGGTTTTTAAATGCAACTCTTGGTACAACTTCGCATGTGAGAAGGAAAATAATTTGGAATTCGTGAGAGCAGGAGCAGATTGTTCTGTGGATCCAGTTGGTGTCATTCCTCAGCCTTAAAATCTCCTGCAAAACACTGTAAGCAGAACAGCAGGAGTCCCAAAATTCCCCACCCTGGCTCCAGCTCATTAAGCTGTCTCTATTCACAATGTACGCCTATATTAAAGAGCATGTGCAGGACCAAAGGATTTCACTACAACTTAGGAATCTGCCTGGAATTAAAGTTACACTTGAAGGTTTTGTGAAGCAAGCACGAGGTACACCTGGCAGATATTTGGCCCAAGGTGGGCTCCCCTTTTCACTGAGTCTGTGGCCATGTTTTCCACCCATCACAGGATTCTCAGCATTTGCTAGTTAGCTCTCAAGGTGGTGTCATGGAAGGATGAGTGCAGCAGCATACAGAAGGCATCCCAGCAATAAGAACTGCTGGGCAGGAGATGAGATGAGCAGAAAGGACTGCCAGTGGGCAGCGCATCCTCCTGAATATGCCAGAAAGGTCACTGGTAAAACAGAAAGAAGTGGGCAGTATCAGGAGCACAAGTTTAATTATTTAAATTCCCTAAATTAGCACAACCCTACCTGCTGCCTTCACAGCCCCTATTCTGTGGCATCACCTGCTCACAGCAGCTGGGGACAGAGCTGCAAAAGGCTGCAAGGTTTGGGTATAAAGCAGGGATGAGTAACATTTCCCAGACAGGTCCGTCAGTGAGGTGTGCATGTTGCTGATGAAGGAACTTAGCAGAGGCTAACTTTGAAGCACCCCTCACCACAGCCAGCTCTGATTCCCAAACTGGTATTCATAGAGCTCTGCTACAACATCCCAACCAGGTCAGAAGCCAAGGTAACTGCACTGTCCTTGGGCACAGGTCACAGTGCTGAGGCTAGAGGGGACCTCTGGAGGTCACCTGCTCCCATTCCCCGCATCTTGATGGCTGCTCAAGATTGTACCATCCTCTGCTATGAACTGACATGGCTCTGGGGCCTCAGGTGCTATGAAGACTTCCAAGCAAGGCCTATGAGAGTTCTTAGGGCCTTCCTCCTGCAGGAAGCATTACTGTGCCCTAAGATCCAGAAACATTTTTTAGGGTTCCCACTTGCTATCTTATACCAGACTTTGCTCAGTTCAGTTACTCTCTGAATTGCCTAGATACTTCAAAACGCATATTTCACAAAGTTGAAAAAAGCCAGGATAAAACCAGGGTATTCTTCATTGCCCATATTAATCCTTACCATAGCAGAAATATCTTTTCCCTGCACTCTTCAGCGCTGCTGTTTAACACTCAACACAATATCTTATATTACAAACTTCCACCTTGAATTTTACCAGTTTGTTTGGTAGGAAAAAAACGTATCCTTTCTTCTTCTAAACAGGGCATTTAACATTTGGACCCAGACCTACACAAGTTGCCCTTCTCAGCACTGTACTCTCTGACTCTCCTTTAGCCTGGCTGTTTTTTCACTCCCAAGCAAAGGAGACAGAACTGGCTCCTGAAGCTGCATGTAGCCTGAGTGCGCTATGGTCTTTAACAGCGGTGTACTCATAGTGAGTAGTACAATTATTGATCGCTCAGAGAATGGCCACTTAAAGGCGCGCACACACACACACACACACACACACACACACACAAAAGGTTCAAGTCTTGCAATTGGTGTTAGTACAGAGCACCTACTGGCTCTGCATAGATCAAAAGCCGAACACAGCATCTGCCTACATGACATCTCAGACAGGTGAGGAAGTGTTACTGACATACAGATAATGTTGTACAATGAGGGTACTTTTGTGCATAACTCATATTTATGAATTTAATTCTCATTAAAAAATCAGTGTAAAGTGGTGCGAACCTTGCCCCAAACCCATGAGCAGTGTAGCAGAACCAGGAACTGAATCTGTGGGCATCAAGCCCCTCCCATCCAGCTAGTCACTAGACCATGTTTCCTTAGGTAGAGTATTACATACAGTAGCTACATCACAGCAGCTGTATACTGCTGAGTTTTCTGATCAACACCTGCTGGACAGTAAAACACACCAAAATAAAATAAAACATATATTCTATACACAGGGCTGTCATTTCTAGTGTCAGTGTAATGCTTTAGAGTTCCAAGCACAAACACAAGAATTAGAAGTAGCTTTACAGGTGAAATGAAACACGCATTGAAGCATGGAGTGTCATTCTAGCTTTCAGATTATCTTAAAAAGAAAAAAAAGTTTCATTTCAGATCTACACCTCGGCAGAAATGAAAAAAATTCCCTTTCTCACTGCAGCAGCCAGGCATCTTACTGTAGCATGCTAGCAAAACTGACTAGCCACAGAACGAATTGAATCGGCACCACCAGGGCACAAAAGATTTTAATCTACAAGTGCCGCACCATGGAAAGCAACTGCTCAAGCAAGCATGCTCCGTGCAGATAAACCAAATCTTCATGCTGCACTTAGAAAAACAAATTCCATTCACAAAACAAAGCCCAGCTATAAACATCTCCAAGGTTTGGGAGGGTTCAAAGCCAGGGTCAGTTGAGGTGAAGAAAGAGAACATATGCATTTCTGGATGGTGAGACAAGCTCTCTGGAACACAAACGCGTGTTGTGAGGGGGCTTCCAAAGAAATGCATACCACAGCAATAGCAGCGCAGCATTGCACTCACCTCAGCAGGAGTGATGGTGCACTCAGCCCAACTCTGTGGCCACTCTCATCTGGAACTGCACAAAGGCTTTTGTTTCTCATTCCCCAAAGAGCAGAAGCATTATGAACTGTGATCTGACTGTGCCACAGCTGTTACACGTTCACACAGGACAAGCGGCAGGGTTGAAAAATTTTAGGAACAACACTAATGCTCTCCAGTGAAATCCATGCTAAAACCCATAGCTGCAATGAGGAGCTTGGTCCCTGTACCTCTGATGTTACATTATACAACCTTCAGTGTTACCTAGAGGATGATTCCCCCTTTCCCCCTACACACACACAGAAGTTTTGGGATGCAAAGTGTTTGTGTTTCAGCAACAAAATCTGGAGAAAGCATGTCCATTGCTTGGCCCCTCATACCAGGGACCACAGAGTACCACAGTTAAGAGAAAGTAAGCCTGCAATAATGACATTTTGGTACATCTCTCCCATCTTAATCTGTTCAGACCAAATCTTTGTTTTAAATTGATCAGCCTAACTGTTCTTTTTTTCCTTGAACAACTACTTCAGTTTGCTAGGAGAATTCTTCTTGCCGATGGCTTGGTAATAACAAACAGAGCATTAAATAGAAAAAAAATGCAACACACGATGTATTTTTCTCCTTTACATATTTAATCCTATTTTGCACCTAGCCACTTTCATGCTGAGCACCTCAAGTTCTGAGTAATTAGTGTAAATTAAATTTCACTTTTTTTTTTTTTTTTAAGCTGACAGAAATAGTGAAGCTGAATTAGTAATTATTTCAAGTTCTGCTACAATATGAGAACAACTTGGTAACCTGGGGATAGTTTATGGGGTTGAATGGACAAGATAACACTGGCTTTTAAGAGACAAGGAAAATGAGACAATTGCACACAACAATTCCCAGGGCAAGAAATCTCTCTGCAGAGCATTCTGATCTAGACTATTAACCTCTGACGATCATTTCAAGGACCCCAGGATGTGAGAGCTGCTCCTCGACAAGCCAATCTCTGCGCACACACAGACACCCCACCACACTCATACACAGCAGCGTTACTCATGATATTTTCTTTCACACAGCAGCCACCTGTTTGCCCTACTTTGCTCATTCAGGTTGCCCTGATCTCAATAGAAATTATAGCAGAAACCAAGAGCAGCCCCTCTGTGCTGCCTGTACCTCACACCGTGGCCAAAGAGCAGCCCTCACTTTCCACCAAAGAGCAAGGGAAGGTCCCACAAAGGACACTTCAATCCTCCTAATTAATCACGTCATAAAATGGTGACCTTGCTACTACTGACAGCATGCAAAACAAAAACAAACAAACAAAAAAGCCAATAACTTAATTTGATACCTCTACATAATATTCACCTGCATTAAGGAAATCACAGACTTGCAGAAAGGACATTACTACTAACCAAAAAAATATTATGAGTAAAAAGTAAAGAGTACTGGAGTCAAAACATCTAGAAATCATTTGATAAACTCTATATTTTGTTAACAATCATGCAAATTCAGGAAAGGGTCCTTCTCCACCTACCAGATGTTGATGTCCTTCTGTAGCACTAGCTCTACACTTTGCTCTATTGTTCTCCTAGTAATGCACAGCTATACAAAACTATGTCAATTCAATAAGATAAATTAAAATTATTCTAAGACTGAAACTTCCCTTCAGTTTTCCTAAGAAGCAAGTTTCCTCTGAGGGGTGCTGCACTGCATTTGTTTAGAAAATGAGGACATAATGAGAGCAGTACAATCCCCTTCCTTATAATGCTTTTTCAACACCTTTGTCCATGACCTGAGTGTTTTTCTGTGTGAAAAAAATCTATGTTGAAAAAATCCATGTTGAGAAAATCCAGGTTTGTTCATCCCTTGTTCTCCAAGTTCAGAGCACTAACAATGGCACTAGTCACAGAAGCAACTTGCAGACGTAACTGCTGCTGCTTGTAACATCTCTGCTGCTGTCTGCACTGACACATAATCAACTACCACGTCCATAAGCACGTAAGGTAGCAGAGAAATGAAAACCATAAGTACCAGCACTTATTTTTCCTTATTTGTTACTAATATTAGTAAAATCTCAAAATATAGCAGTCAGCAGTCCTTCTCTACACCTTACAGTAATTTTATCCATGTACGAAAAAATACAGAAACATTTGCTCAAAGTGAGAAGGGCAATTTGAAAAGAAACTAATGAACATTAAATCATTCCTTTTCCAAACAGCCACCTTTCCCATTCCCTTCCTAAAGGGCTATTACTGTCAGTGCTTTATTTTCCCATATTGTTACTTGATTTTTGTATCCACATCACCAAAGGAAAAGGTTCTCCCACGCTTAACATCTCAGTACAGCTTTTAAGATCAAAACTGAGTAACAGAAGAGAAAATTATCAAGGAAAAATTATGAAAGAGAGATTTGACTTAAAATCAATTGCTTTGATTCTAACGCATAGAACCACTTGCCTCCCCTTTTCCATAAACAGGTTGTAAAATCTCTTGAGACAGAGGAGTACTGTAGTGTATACGTGCCTAATGACCCCATAGGGGCATATTTAAAAGAAGAAAGGAGATTTATATAACAATTTATAGGGGCTATCACAGCTCATCAAGTTATTTTCTTTTACATATGAAATCAGTCCCATTTATGAGACTATTCGCATTTATTATTTTACACTGCTTTTCCAGGGGAAAAACAACAGGAAAGGGGGCAGAATTTGGCAGGCACGGACACAAAATCCTCCAAGGACCGCACATGGCTGAAAAAATTCACCCTTCTGTCTGTTAAACATTCCCATCTCAAGATTTTGTTTCAAGATGCATTCTCACAATGAGTAGCTGGAACTTGTTTGTAAGGCTGAGAGTAACAACACACAGCATTTAATTTCCAAACCCAGTCATATCCTATCCTGCAGAAGGCTGAATGCTGTTATTTCTTAGCACATCTTGCTTTTCCCTGCTTGCAAGCATCTTGCCATGCATGATTCATGTTACATAACTCCAGCTTGTTAAAAACAACCGTTATTTTGCTAGGTAGCGCAATAGATTAATGAGGTAAATTCAGAACTTGCTTATTACAGAGTGCAGACTAACGCTGTTCTCTAATAATATGCCCCTGCAACATTAACCAAATAAATAAGCAACTGTACCAGAACTAGTTACATTCAAAGTTAATTCAATCTTGCAAATGCAGGATACTGTATTTTAGACTAATCAGCATCTCGTCTCACACTACAGTATGCAAACTCACTGGTCCATATGTACTTTGTTTTTACAAGTGACCCCCCAGCACCCCATTCATTAGAGGATAACAGCAGAATACTGAACCAATTAATTCTCCTGTACGAACTCCGCAGTGCTTTAATTTTTTGGGCAGCCTTTGATGTGACAAAATGCTCTGCCCTTAGCCAGCTGCAAAGGGCTCGTGTTTCTCAACAACCCTTCTTACTCATATCCCTGTTTTGGTTACAAGCTTAAAGCCACAGCTAAAGAGGGTTAAGCAGGCTTCCTGCCGATGCTCTGCAAGAAGCGAGCCTCCCTGCTCCACCAGAGCACAGCAGTCTCTTCAGCCGTTCACGCTCAGCATTACTCAGCAATATTGGGGCCACATTCCAGGATCCCTGCACGCCCATCTGGGAATGTGTCCTCCATATTACACAAGGGATGTGCCTCCCCACAGCAACTCATCGCCTGACCATCCTGCTCCTTCCCAGCCGAGGCGCATCCAGTGTCAAGCTCTGTGCAGCGAGCCATTGCAACACGACTGGATTCTCTTCTCCGGGAGAAAATCACTACGTAAGCTGCCCCACACCTGGCAGCAGCGCAAAGGTGACAGCAAGCAGCTGGCAGCCCCAGCACAGGGCGGGCACGGCACACAGCTGTGCAACCTGGAAGTGGGTCTGAGCCCGCTGCACCACAGGGGAAGGGAGGGAGAAAAGGCAGCGCTGCTCAGTGCAGGAAGACGGGGAGGCCATGAGTGTTTCCTGTTGTGCAGCTGAAACAAGCAAAGACGTCATTACACTCACACTCCCTCAGGGTGTCAGCAGATTGAGGGCCAAAGTTCAGACGTTTCCAACATGCGGCGAGGAGGGAGATTTTGGAGAAACCAGCAGCAGCTTCTCTGCGCTTGCACAGCAAAACAGATGAGCAGCGTGTTACCAGGCTCAGCTGCAAAGCATCCTATGTGACTAGAAACAATATTTGCTCAGGAGCCATGCTGCTCTGGTTTTTCTTGTTCAGCTTGTGTAAGGAATATTACTGCAGTGTGGCGATGCACTCGGCTCTCACTGCAGCCCATACTTCTGCTAGCATCAGGAAATGAAGCCTTACACATTTCTGGATCCCACAGAGTAAAACATGTTTTCTGTATGCATTTAGGGAAAAATTGAAGTGCAAAACTACAGGGTTCTCTTGTTGGAGATGGCTGACAACCCAGCAAAGTGAATGCAGATGCTTCTATTTAACTTCCCTCCTGCCTTTCTGAAGCAAATAAGAGCGCAATATATGGAAGTCTGTAGAGGCACAGGAGCTGTGCCATAGCATTTGGTAACTCCTCCTCTGGCCCTAAATCTAGGGCTAAATCATTAGATTAAACTAAATCATTAGAACCCTTATCAGGCAGGTAGAGGGAGAGGCCAGCTTTCAGCCCTACCTACCGCTACCGCCCTCCTAAACAAAACACTGCAAAGCTTTTTTGATGGAAAGCATCGTTACAGATTCATACAGGAGCACTGGGAGGTCTCCATGTCCACTGTTGGGCAGCCATTCAGAGCAGCCATAGGAAGCGGTGCGGGTGCAGCTGGTCCTCATTTCAGGCAAGGCGATGGATGCAACCACAGCACACTCTTACCAGTGGCACAAGCTCTAGAACCACTTTCCTTAGTGTATCAACAACACAACAAAATATAGTGATAAAACCATTCACCCGCAGTGAAAATGTCCCAACAGCATCTGCTGGGCACTGGGACATCAGACCTTCCCCCTGCATGCTGAGACAGACTGGGCAGCCGTGCGCCAGTTGACACAAGATGATTTTCAAATAGCGGCACATAATTCAATGTACATCAATGGAAAACATCATAAGGAGTTTGGAAAATACCCATCCCAATCCTCATCTCATACTACCATCCCTAGCTGAAGAGGTTTTTTGCTGTTTGTTCAGTAACCACCCTGTGGCCATACCACCAACTGAAGCTAGCCCTTCAGCCTCAGTAAAATTCAGTTGAAACTAGGGAACCACCAGCCTGTACCTCAAATTTATATTAAATCATATCTGTTGCTGGACACATACAACACCACTGGATCACTAGCTGCTCATTTTACTAAAATAAGGTCAAAGATAACATTTTTACAACCAAACTTTTTAACTAAACATTTTGGAAATGCTTTTAAAAATATGTCCTTCTACAAGGATACGAGCTAGTTTATTTTCTATCCTTTGCTTTAGAGTCAAGTTGTTCAAAGATAGCTTATCTTGAAGATTCATTGCCCAGATAGCATGAAGAAATTTCTAATGCTGCTTGTTCTGACGTTAACTAGATTCTTAAACTGGAAGTCTGTCAGTGTGACATTGTTACAGATATGTGAACACCTATATATGCCACATATTGTCTCTTAAACAACAGAATGCAGAAATCAACAGCAGCGTTTTTATACTCTCATCCACATGCCAAAAGCCAGTCTTCAGGTAATCGCATCTTCCTGCTCCATTAGTTGAGGTAAGGTATACCTTCTTTGCCATAGCTTGACATGAGAAAGTTCCATCTCACCTAGACAACGCACTTCGTACCAAATTATAACCAAAATATTTTTAGAAGAGCTGTATCTACTGTGTTTTTTTATTTAAGCTTCCAAACTTAAAGCAAATGGACACGTGCAAACTGTACTGGTGTCACTGTTGGTGCCCTTTTACAGTGATGAAAATGTGTGCTTTTTCACTCCGCAACAGAAATCAGTTGTGGTAAATACAAATATGTATGGAAAACAACTCTTAAAGTTGGCTACCTACGAAATATTTATCATCTTTACAGATCCACACAAATTCAATTATACTCTTATCTTTTACAACCCATCTGTGAAATACTTAGAACAAAACCACTATAGTGTATCACTAGGGAATTTAAACTACTTACAAAGGTTTTAATAATTCCTTTGCTTCCACTTGAAACAATGTCTGAGAGATGCAAATGGAAAAGCCATTATCTTGAGATTTTTTTGTTGAACTGTCTCATTATTAAGGGAATTCCCTCAAGCAGTCCTATAAACAGATCATTCAAATAACTTGTGCTGCCTTTATGAGGAAAACAAGGCAAATGAAGACAAGAAGATCCAAACTGCCCAACATCAGCAGGGAATCATTTACCTTAAAAGACATGCGACAGAGAACACAGTGTGGGGCTTTTTATAACCATGTTTGGAAACCAGTCTAGATGCAGCATCATGAGTGACTGCCCCTGTGAAAGGATACAATCCAACCATGAGTAAAGCCAGGGCCATCAGAAAGTACTCAAATGTCCCCTGGTCTCTCTTCCCATGTACCTTAGAACATTTCCACGTAGAAGGCCATATGTTCACAAGCTATGGGGAAAAAAAAAAATAAAAATGATACACTGCAAAGAAAACAGTACTGCTGTGAAATAAGGCTTGGGTTTAGGATGAAAATATAACCCTTGTATTTCAAATGGGATGATCCCATTCACTTAAGGTATGCATTGCTGTTCACAGGCAGATGGTGTGCATGTGTTTTGTGTGCACACACACACACACACATTTATACACACGTAAACACAAATGGATAAATGAAAGTGATTTGGCTGAACGGAACCAAACCCCTGTGAGTGTAGCTATCTTTACATCTAAGGATCAAATTAAGGAGACTCACTAGACAGAACAAACTACATTTTGGAAGCTAAGCAGGGAAAAGACAAGTGATCACTTTGAGGCTTCCTCAAGTATTCATATTTTATTTCAAATGTCTAATCATGACAAAACAGATCTGAAACCCATGCTTGAGAACCTGCAGCTTTCAACAATAGGTAGCCTAATTTCAAGAAACCAAAAGCAATTGCAAAAATATTTATTGAAATTGCTTTCATGGAAACAATGAGAAAACACTATAAAAATGTTAAAAATATTAAATCAACTTGACTGCTGCTGAATTCAACAAGATCCTAGGCAACAATAATATTTAGAATAAATATTTTCCTTATGGGAATAGCATTTTCCCTCAAATTGACCAGATGATATCAATTAAAAAACACAACACAAAGATTAGATACAGAAAACCCATCTACTGACTTAAAAACAAAACCGTACTCCAGTGAGTACAATGCTTGTTTAAGAATGACATTTACTTTTCTTTTCAAAGATCTTCTTTCATGGCTTATTTTCCCTTAAAATTTTTGAACTAATTTCACTTTCGACAAAAATGTGTCCATCAACACTTGAGGACACAACCACTGCGCAGCAAAATACTGCACAAACACAACATGTATGAAAGATAAACCCAACGCTGATTTCAGAATTAAGCCTACTTAAAAAAAAAAGAAAAGAAAAGAAGGAGACAAGGAAATAAATAAATATGTCATACAAAAATACAGTAACTTTCTACGTAAGACACCATCTGTTCCAAAAACAAACAGACAAACAACAACAACGACAAAAAAAAAAAAGCATGCTGCAGCAAGCCACAGGAGCTACAGCTATGAAAAGCCCTTGTAGAGGAGCCAAAAGCTGTACCGAGCAGTTTTAGGGGCTGTGGAAAGAAAGCCATGCTAGCCATCACAAGAAGGAGGCAGCCCACGTGCTGTGTGGGACCTTACCAGCCCTCCCACTACATTCTGGGAGGGCAGCTCACACTGTGGGAGCTCAGTACTGGAGCCTGATGATGCACCAGCAAGGCAGACACTGAAAACAACTGTCAGTTACCTGAGGTTATGGGGTTTTGCTACATCCATTTCACAGGGAGGTATGATTCCTCTCCAGAGCTACAGACACTGAATACTGAATTTACCTAACTCCTCCACAGACTGTCCTTCTGCTGATGCTCTTTTACTATGAAGTCTACTATCTTGACCAAGACGTAGTTTACAGAACACAGGACCGGACACCCTCATATGCCTACTAATCCAAAGGTTCATTAAAAACAGGAGCTACACACCAGATGCTTGTTCACAGTTGTGTGCCTTACAGCAAATCACATATAAGTTTTCCAGCCACTCGGGCAAAGAGGAAATCAGGAGAGATCCAGATCAAAGAAATAGTAAGGGGTGCGCTGTTATGGTTAGGGAGGCCAATTAAAGTATGCATCCCTTTCTTTCCAGCTGGCAAAGTCTTAGGTACGTGGGATTAGACAGTAAGTTTACTTCTACATATTCTATTATTCATCAGGCATCTTAAAAAGATACCCTACCTTTCTAGCCATTGGTTTCAACAGCACACCAACTACAGGCTTCAGGGCACGGTTTGAGTTCCTCAGACCATGCTTTCACTCTCCATCACCTCCACATAACAAACAATGGAATTACAGAACCCTGGGCAATTAGGAGACCATACCTGGATTAGAGGGAATTCATGAGCCAACATATTATCATAGCTCTAATTAATAAAATAGTAAACTCTGCAATTACAGAGGGTTGTACACATACCTCAGGGTATGCAGTAAGGCACAAATTTAGAAATGGAATGCTTCCAACAACCAACAACAACTTAAACAGGCAAGGATCCTTATCAAACAATTAGGTTACTCAAGAACTACTCCAATAACTGGCCCCTTTTGCCCAAGGTTATACGCTTTAAAATCATGTCATAAGCTTTGGTTGATACAGGCTTTTTCCTATTTATTTTTTATTTTCACTTTAGCATATTAAAAAAAAAAAAGTGCACTTCCCCTTTCTTTAATCAATCCAACAGGTACAAGGCTCTTTTAAAGTTGCATTTAAAAGTGTGAAACTGCAAAGAAAAACCCAAAGATCAATGTTAAGCAAATGCAGCTCAGCATTACTTCACTACTGAGTTTCACACGGAAAACAAAATACATAGGACAAATCAGTTATACCACAATCCTATTATAAACAACATTTTCTTATGTCTTTTTTTTTTTTTAATGCTGAACAATACAAGCAGAAAAAAAAGAAAAGAAAAAGCAACAAGAAAAGACAAACAAAAAAGCAATAACACCATTTCAAACAAGGAGGTATGAAACCACATTTAAAAATAAAAATAAAAAATGGCAGTATGCACAAGCTGAGATGAAATACAGATTTCTCAAATCCTCTTCAGAAGCAGTTCCAGAACTAAGTGATAAGTTTTCACTGATCAAGCAAGCATACAAGTAGGTAAGGTACAGTACAGAACTGCATTTCTTTGGCCAAGAAAAACACAGGTATAACCCCACCACCCAAGTTATGTAATTAAACTGGGAAGCATAGCTGTTTTCTAGAAAATAAGACTGTAAATAGCCACAAAATCTATTTATTATACTCCTGGTTTGCCAGACAGCCCACTTGACAGAGAAAGTGTCTGTACAAAATTGGTTTAATTTATTCCCTTGCTTGCTAGTTAAGTGGGCTGAACTATTGAGCAGGATCAAACGATACTGCAACTGAAATAAATCAGAACAGTGCATAAGCAAATGTAAAGAAAATTATCTGCAAGCATTAAGCAAGATAAGGTGTTCCTCAGAATACCTGAGGGTAATTCTTTTGAGGAGGAATCAGTGCAAATCAGAAGATGCTACACCAAAGCCATGCTGGTCGCCTTTAATCAATCTTAGTTACTCATCAAAACAGGCACGTATGGTTTACAGTTTGACAGGGACTTTAAAGCTGAAATACTAATATTTTTTAGGTTGAGGACTTAAAGTTAGAGGGAGACTTGATCTGACTAAAATAACTTCTTGAAGACAATTATAATCCACCGCCAGTCATACTCAAACCTCCCCTTAACATATTATTAAACTTCCCCTCTAGGCTTTCATTCACTGTACATCCAGAAATGGCTCTTTAGTACCCTCCTCACTTTCTTCTTTAATTACTAAGGCAGTGTGTGAGAGAGAAAGTAAATTATAAGGTTTCACTCCATTTGCAGAAAATACGCTGCACTGAAGTTTTGAAGAGGTGTGTGTAAGGGAACTTCACTGTCCTACATGTCTTTCTCTTGCCTGCCAGGTAGAGGATGATCTGGAGAGCAAGGGAAGGAAAATCAGGGCATGCCTACTGAAAGATACTTCACCATTACTGTGAAAGAACAAGCAAGAACCAAGATGCAGCACTGTAAAGCATAGTCCTCACATAGAGGTCACAGACCAAAACTAAAGCAGAAGTTCCTATCCTTACACACTTACCTGCTACAAGTGAATGTGTCCAGACTAGCTTTCCATTGTGGAAGACTAGAGAAACTGAAATACGTACAAACCAGAAGCAAAACAAACATTAACATGATGCTGTAATGTTGACTTTGCTCCAAAAGAGAGATTTTGAAGGACCCACTATATGCTACTCTCCCACCTCTCTGCTGAACTTGTTCGTAAGAGCACTACAGTGATGAATATTCGCCTACAAAGAGACCATTAAACAACTTAATGGAATCAAGGTGGCAACACTGCCTATGGCAGGGAGGTTGTAACTACATAATCTTTAAGGTCCCTTCCAACCTAAGCTATTCTATCTGACAACGGTTTTCAACTATTAATGAGCTAAGCTAAAAGCAAAGCAGAGAATATTAATGTTCTTTGTCATTCCTTTGTCTCCTGACATTTTGCGGACAAAGTCCTGGCAATAATAAATTAAACCATAGAAAGGTACTCTGGAAACTTTCATGCTAGTATATATCAGTACTAATCTTACTTCTTTTAAAAAAATGTAGCTGTCTCAAACACATACTATTAGTTACACCACCATATGCAGTGGTTTTATTAATACACAGTGATTTTCTACCAATAATTAACACTGCCCACTATAATAAATTATGTCAAAGATGAGTAAAGACTTGTATATATTTTAATTAGTAATTAAGTAGATCAGAGCTTAAAAATAATGATGTGAACAATACATATGTAATATGTATCAAATTTGACAGATAACTTTATAGTGCTTGCTCCATCCTAACTTCATTGCCACCATACCAAACTACTGGGGAGGTAGAGACAACGTATTTGGAATTGCCCTAGCTCTCAAAGAAACACCATCCTGTGAAGTTTTATTTCACCGACGTCATGTTAACATCACAAAGCACCATTTCAATAACATCATTTCCAACTCAACTGTATTATAAATAACTCCTACCCTTACACATAACCACAACTGCACATCACAATTAAATACATGCAGCTTACCCATTATTTGAGCTTTAAGGAAACAAAAATTCTAGCCAAACAGAGCAGTCAAAATATTCTAACTTCTGAAAGGATCTTGCTGCTACTCTAAGATCGTGCACAAAATAATAGAATGGACTACAAGTCCTGTTTGACATAATTTTACTAAGAATTTTGAAAGCAATTGTATTGACATAACTTTGCAGAGATGTCAAAACAAAGCTGCTTCACTCAGAGCCTAGTATTGTGACCTTCCCTGGTAATCAAAACAGACTATCATATCACACAGCACCAAGAAGTCTGACATTATGGTCTGAAAGTTCATAGTTGAATCTTATCTTTATCGCTGTAGAAACTTTTATTGACTAAAAGAGCATTGGGATTTAATTCTAGGAGTCTATGAACATCTGGTCAAATACGAGTAACTCTCTCACTAGAGGACTATTTCCAGCTACAAAAACCGTCTTCCTAAACGTAGTTGATGTAAAACGGGAAAAAGTCAAAGTTTGTCTCTCTACTGTTACAGACGACTAAACTGGACTCTCCATAACATTAACAGTAGAGTTTTAGAAACTCAAATCTCATGAAGAATCTCTGTTCACAGTTGTCACAGAGGATGCAGTTAGGCACCGTCAGCATGCATGGATGTCAGCTACAGACGGGCTTACACTAATCTCTAGAGTGCTTCTTTACCATTGCTGATGCGTGTATGGAATGCTATAAAATCACTCTCAAACACCAGCTAAACTGGCAATAGAGCACACAGTGATGCATTTTCCAGGTAAGTGAACTATTTCAGCTGTTTCTCGCAGGCAAGGGACATGAAACTCCACATACTTTGAGGACCCTTCTGAACAGACTGCACTCAAATGCCATGCACACAATGAGGAACACTGTTAATAGATGCCAGCAGCTCAGTCTCTGTTGAATACTGACTTTTGTCTAAACTAAATAGTCTTTGCTATAAACGAAATACTTCTTGCTCTAAACTAAATAGTGTCATGTCTTATTGTCAAGGATGGGTAGCTCCAGTAATTATTCTATACTATTATTTCTTGACACACTACACGTGTTTTGTTTTAGTGCAAACCACAAATTGAAAATATATCAATACAGAGAAGGGGCCATTTCTTGAATTTAACAGAAAAGAACAATACACACTGTCAAGCAAGACTAATTCTAATAACCCTGATCTGTCCTGTTAGCTTTTTTAAAAAAAAATAAAAAATAAAAAATAAAGCTGCTTTCTGCCTAAGCACAGACACCGCTTTATGGAAAAACTGTTCATTAAATAATCTTATTTCAACAAAATTAAACATTCTGCTCTATTACATTCTCCGAGATGATATCATGTTCTACTACACGTAATTGGATATTTCTTTCAGCCTTTTAAATTGCTTATTAGAAAACATCCCGTATTACTGCTTCTTCATAAGGCACTCAAGAAGGAACGCACGCCCAGGCCCCAGCAGCAGCCCACCACCAAACCCAGCACTGGGAATTTCCAGACATGCCACCAGAGTCCAGGGAGGATGAGGTTAGCCGGGTCAGCCCAGGAGCAACACCAACCCTCCGCAGCCAAAAATAGGTCCAACATTCACCATAAATTGCAGAAAATAATCTGTTATTGTCCTTGTTTATTTTTTCTGCTTCGGTGTTTTATGAGGGTTTTCTTACAAAGAGGATCAAAATACTTTACTGTGTTACCTTTAAATGCCATCTGACTTTCTAATTTCAATTCCCCTTGGCTCCTCTAGTTTTTACCTTTCTACTGAACTGAGCTACACATGCAAATAATCTATCTGCTCTCCTTCATACAGAATTTACTATAACCACTATTTAAAAATTAAGCTTTCTGTAGCAATCAAACATGGAGTTTCTCCTTTAAAACACAAGAGCCATGAAAACATAACTTCTAATAATTACCATACATCCCTTTTTATTTCTTCACAGCTTCCATAAATGGGAGATTTCAGACAGAGTTGCAGGAGTTCATTACAGCTTAGTGAAGCTGCAACAAAGTGAACTTATATTCTTAATATGGTGTTTTTTTTTTTTTCCTGCAGGCAGAAATTTCTCTCATATTGGAGTGGCAGTTTTCAGACTTGATAAGTGAAATAGAAGAGAACTGTCAAACACAAGTAAAAATGAAACAAAAACCAAAACCCACAATAAAATTATTTTCTGTTACACAAGTTGAGGTGCAACAAATCAAACCCATGTGTGCATCAAGTGGCCATAAACACCTTACCAACTACTTTTGTACAATATTTACAGTTTTTACACCAGTTTTAGAAGTTTTACAGTTTTCCTGTTGAGATCAGAACTACTCTGATAGGGGTAGAATGTGAATAAACACTCAAAAAAAAAAAAAAGGATAAAAATCACCACACAAACTCATCATACGAGCACAACCAAATGCAGGGGGAACTTCTACCAGATAATTACAACCACACTGTTGCAATGTAGAACTTAAAGACTACCATCACATTTTCTGGAGCACAAGCCTTGAGATTCCTATCCAAAGAAAGAAGGGGGGAAAAACAAACAAACAAAAAAACCCAGCATATATAGGTTTTGGCTTACTCAGACAAACACCTTTGCTGGCAATCACAGCAATCAGCGACAAAGGCAAAGGCAGTATTCAATTTCAAGAAGGCAGTAAAAGAGGCATGCCGAGGGCAGGAGAAGGAAATACAGAAACACAGGCAATACTGTGAGTATAAACAGTTGTGGTCCACATTCAACTCTTATTACTCTGGTTTACTGTTTTACAGGTGTACAAATGTGCCCAAAAGGCAAACGAAAATAAGCACCCAGAATGCACAAAACTTCCTCACGACATGAGGTAACTCCTATTTGGACTTTATTAATGATGGTGAGAAATTAATCACCAGAAAATAAGAAACAAGCAAAGAGACTTTTAATTTGACAGGCAACGTTACACATGACACTTGGACGTCTTCTGATTATTTCACATCAGGGATTTGGAAACAGCACATCAGACTGTTCCTGCAGCCCAAGCCCTCTCATCTCTCTTCCACGTCCATAGCTTAGTGAGAAAGATTCTGAGGAAGAATCTTACCAGGGACATCCCACTGCTAATGAGTGGTTAGTTAACATCAATAGTTTCACTTATAAGCAAAGCTCATTATTCTAAAACCAGAAGTATGTTGTGCCTCTTGTTTGCCACTTGAGCAAAGAACCCAGAGTGGATGTTCCCAGAGGCTCACATAGCCTTTACACTGACTGACCACTTCTCAAAGTCCAAGGAGAGGCTCGCCAGTCGGTTACGATGGAAACACTTCCAACCCTTCCACCTACAAAGGATTTCTGCCTTCAGGATGTCAGACAAGTGCTAATTTCACTTAAGAAAAAATGCAGCCCCGATGAATTGCTTTTTAATATTTCCTGCTGAAATAGAACTGCTGTTGCAAAGTATTCCTACAAAGAGAAACAAAACCGTACGAAGCTGCTATTTCCTAATAAAACGGCACAGACAGCTTGAAACTGACATTCTTATGTGATAATTCAGTGCTACTTTAATTAAAAGCAGCATCCAAAGTACTGTTTGAAGTGTACCAGTGCAAAACACTGTTCTCCATTTTCTATCTAGCTTGCGTCTCCCCTCACAATTTCTTTGCTTCTTCAGGATCTGCCAGACAGTTCCTCCTACTGACAAAAGGGGAGTAGAAAATTACAGTAGAAAACCAAGTAATTTCAAAAATAGCTGTTTTAATCCATAGCACACTGCTTCAGAGACGCTGCTTACGAAATCTGATGAGAAAAAAACAAGCTGTCTCTTTAAATAAAATCATTTTTAAAGCAGTTCCCCACAACTTATTGGACTTTTCAAATAGCAAAGGTATGCAGCCTGCACATACAGCATATTTGTTGGGCTCCCAGGAGGATCAGCAATTAATGCTCCCTGAAGACTGGAACCCACCACACCACCTGCTGGGATGACCGATGGTTTATAAGCAGGTGCTCTTGGGTTCAAACGCCTCTTCTCTTTGACTGAGGCAAGGCAAGTAAAGCACTATCCTCTCATCACAACACAAGGAACCAGCCCTTGCTGGACCCAGCTTAAAGTAGGAGCAAAGACAGCTGGAGAAAGCCAGAGCTCCACTTTGGTGGTAGTACCTGGAATTGTGACACACAGAACCAAGTGGGAATGATCTGGATGTGCTGAACCCACTTGCAGACCTGGATGCAGCATTATCAGTGTAGCCAACCACAGCATGCTACAAAACCACACCGTGCTGAAATGCAAAGATAGCTTGCTAGTATTTCATAACACCTGACAAACCACATAACCGACCTTCCCACCTACAGCAACACACAAACAGCAAGCATTGCCCTCCTGGATGGGACACGCTGCAGTATTAGCTAAGTAAATCCCCTGCACACAGCACACGGCTCCCTGTTCCCCTTACCTGCCAGTAACGGTAATTCCCCTGCTGATGGCTTGAAAGTCGTAAGAAGAAGGCCACGCAAAATGGTACTCATTACTTTCATTTTTGTGTAAACTTAGTACAGAAAAACAACAACCTGAATAAACACTGACATCTCAGGCTTAAAAAGCTCCCAGCTCTATCACAAAGTTCGTCCCCATAACCGATGGCCAGCTGTATCACAAACAGTTAAAGGCCCAAAGAATGGCCTTGTGGGGTGCCACCACACAAACCAAACACGATGCGCTGCCAAGGGCTCAGGCAGACACATGTACCATTATTCAGCAAGGACCACATGAATGCATATGGCTCTCTGTTTTGTCTTCATAGTAACAAGAAGGTTTGTAAACAGATCTCACATATGAGGCAATCAGTCACTTGAGAATCTAAAAATCTGCCTGCAAAGGGCCGATCTGTACTGCCATCGCCTTTGGGTGCACAATTAAAGGTCTCCTGCACGGGTGCCTCGGGGCAGGAGCTGCTCCTTCTGCTCCCAGCACAGCAGCGATGCTGATACCACTGCAGCAGGACCCAGAGCAGTGCTGTATGCTGCAAACCTTCAACACTGGATTGCTCCATCAACAAAAGTGATGGCAGCACCTCGGCTTGTCCCACACTGCCCCGTTGTTGTCCTTTGCACGGCTGACAACCACGGCAGCCTTAAATGCACTTGGCGGAGATGGCAGTGACTTTGAAAGGCTCACGTGGGAAAAAGCCTCCCAACCTCATCTAGAGAGCAAAAGCTTTTTGGAAGATGAGACAAAGCGAAAAAAAAGGAAATCTCACATAATTCATACCTAAAGATTCAGAAGCATCTGCTGACCGGCAGGGTAAGGCAAGATTCAACTGTTAATGCATACAATCTCCCGGTTACCGTGCGCCCACGCCAGCACGTCCACAGGCTGCAAACTCGGCGCTCCTATCGGTAGGGACAGACGCGCTGCCCGAGTCTGGCCGCTATCGCCTTCGCGGCCAAAGCACGGCGGGCTCCGCGCCGACACCCCCAACCCGGGGCGGCCTGGGGCCAGCAGCTCCCTCGGCTCCCGCAGCCCGACAGCCGGCGCCACGCCACAGCGGTCCGCAGCGCGGGTGCGAGAGAAGCGAACAAATTAAGCAGCAAATAGAGAGGTACCCTCGGCTGAGAGGGCACACGGGGTGCTCCGTGCCCGGTAACGTAAAGAGCAAGGTCAGGGTTACGGCAAAGTTTGCTCCATTTCAATAGGAGAGAAGGAAAATTACCCGGCTACACGTTTTCACTGATGCTACCGCTACCAGTTTGATTTTGAAAACTGCCTAAGAATTGCTGCAGCAATGATAATTTTAAAAAGCCCTTTAATATTTGAACACGAGTTTAATTTCTGCCTTGTCCATATTAAGGAGAGAAAAAAAAACAAACGAAAAAAACCCATATCAAAACAACGTTTGCTCATCACCGCCGACTAACGCGAAAAACAGAATTCCCTTTCTGGGAAACGGAACGCGGAACGCCGTTATCGCGGGGCGACAAGGCGG
>JAPSGF010000004.1:7072043-7082321 GCA_035772895.1 Perdix hodgsoniae | reverse complement strand
CCCATAGGGCTGCACAACCTCCTGGTTTGCTCTGGATACTGAATGCATCAGAAAGTCACCCTGCACAGCAGCATTTCTCCCACTAACTGCGGGGACTTTTATTTTCAGAGGTATTTACCTTCTGTTGACCCCTCTGGGACAGATAACCAGCAGCCATGAGTTTCACATATCAGTCATTCAATACCATAAAGCACATTTCCAGCCACAGTGCTCCACCTTCCCACTTGAGCACATTGCTTTCATGTTGCTCAATTGCCCTCCCACCCTCTGAGAAAAGGCGCTGCTGGGTCACCCTCCCAGCACCTCCATGGGTGTTGCATGACGCAGGGCTGCCACATCTTGTTTATCTGCCTTCCTGTGCAAACAGGAGCAATCTTTCCTCACAGGGAGTGTGCCTGGGACTCCTCCACAGGGCACAAAGGAGTTCCCGTGAAGCATTTATCTGCAACAGCTTTGAGCTTCCACAGCACCAAATTGTGGGAGGGAGCCCATGGCCGGGGTGGTTGGCTCGAGTCACTCACTGTGCAGATACCTCTGGCCAATGGCCAGAAGGAAGGAGAGTATTATTTGCCTGGTAGTGAACAAATGGATCTATTTCCTGAAGGAAAAAAAAATGTTTTTTTTTCTGCTATATTGAACATTCCCCCTCAAAACAGTGGTTTTCTGCACCAAAAGCATTTCCAGATGCAGAATGAGCATGCTGTGTGTGATCATCAGCAGCTTGATAATAACATGTCATCACCTGACCCTGCAACAGGGAAAGAACAAAAAAGACCGAATTGTCTGAAATTACGTCCCTTTGTGGGAATATTTTTTAAAGCTCATGAATTCTGGGAAAGGATTCTTAAATAAAACATGATGATTTTTAACCACTTCCATTTTTCACAGCTACTTAGCAAGCCGAGTAAGAAAACATAGTGTTGACCAGAAACTCAGCCAAGTGACTGCGTGCACTTCTAACGTGAGATAAACAAACCCTGTAAGTGCTACAGCCAGACTCCCCTTGATCGTTCTCGTTAATATCACAACCCAATTAGGGTTCTGAGCGACCCTCACTTTTAGACATTTGTGGAAAACATTTTGCCTTGCTAACAAGCAGTGATCTCAGCACTTTATACTGCTTTTTATTTCTCCTTGGAGGAAAAGTAATAGCTCCCACCTACTTTGTGTACTGCACTCGGTGGTGTGTTCACCCCACCCTTCCTGCTGCCCCACTTTTTCTAGGAACAGCTGAAGTAAGAGCCTGCCAAAGGCACAGCATGATTTAGCAACTTTTGAGTTATATATAGCTGAATAATTAAGTGCCTTTATTTTCTAAAAGCTTACCTCTTTGTATTCCCATTAGGCCCAATAGCCTTTCACTTAGCACGCTCCTCAAATAGGTGACTTTCAGTCTTGCATCATCTCTCAACCCAAAGAAAGCACGGGTGCTCTCACATATGGAGAATTTCTATATGGACTGGGCAGGGACAGAGAGGCACTCTGCTCTGTGTCCCAGGACACTCCCTACATGCCCCAGCACCCCACATTGCTCACAGCTGATCCAGAGCCAAGTGTGCCACCTGCTGAAGGACTTGGCCACCTCCTGTTGGCTTGGGCTTCCTGTATTTTTTTTTCCCTTTCCTCAACTTAGCAGGCCTTCACACAAGGATTTTAATAAGGAATTACACAGAATCACAGAACTGTAGGGGTTGGAAGGGATCTTTAGAGATCATCCAACCTAGAAGTGCAACCAGGAGTCCAACCTCTCCTGCTAAAGCAGGTTTCCTACAGTAGGTTGTGTGGGAAAGCATCCAGGTTGGTCTTGAATACCTCCAGAGAGGGAAACTCCACAACTAATCGTGATGAATTAGTTTAATTAGCAGTTGGAAGGCTATGAAGATGCACACGAGGAAACATAATCCAGGCTAGTTCCATCTAATTGATGTGTAAGCAAGGCAATATGAGATCAGAATAAATCCTCAGTCTGAAAACACATAAAAACATTACTCCAACATTGCCACTTTTGCTAAAAGTGGGATAAACATCAAGAATCGAACTTATACCTTTAATTTAGCTTGGATTTTGGGGCTAATCTGTCCAACAAGTAGATATGTTGTTGTACTGACACCATGGCCCTTACTGTGTAGATATTAGTGGGGCTTTAACAAACGAGCAAACAGCTTCCTCCAGTCAGCTACCAGCTCTCTTTGGTAGCACTTCCTCCAGTCAATTGTTTGGTTGAGCAAGCTCAAAAACAATTTTACAGAGTTGTTGCCGTGACTTGTTCGACACACCTAGATGGTGTCCTCTAGTTAACTGGCTCTTGTCATTAAGTTCTGCATGTAGTGTAATGCATTGCTTTCAGAGAATAACTGAATTGTCAAAAAAGTTGAAACATTGGTCATTGGTCAGTGTTGTTTCATCCGTGTTGTAGTGGCAGATAATAAATTAATATTTTAACAAGACAATGATTTTTATTAAAACCTGTGGGACTGGAAATTGAAAAAGTAGTTATGAGAGCCTTTCATTTTCTAGTCTGATTTAAATTCTTCTCGTGTATATACAGTACACGATCAAAATATCTGAAACTCTGATTCACTGAAATTAACAGTTAATGCATGTCTTTGAAGCTTATCACGCATCTGCATCAGGCTCGTTCATTCCTAAGAAATCTCGTTCTCAAAAATTCTCATGAAAAAAAAAATCATTAAAACTTCAGTTGAAAAGTAAAAAATGAAATAAAATGTTTTAAAACTAAAATCTTAATGTATGCACAATTTGAGACGTAACAGCTTGAAGTGTTTCTATCAGTTCTATCGCATGTAGCCTTAACTACCCCTTCATATGGCATATTAAAATATCTGTGATACCTGGAAGCATGCTTCTCAAGGTTTCACACTGGTGCAGGATACAAGGGAAGTAAAGCTCATTATCAGCAACTACAGACCAAGGAGAAATCATAGAATTGAGTTGGTTGGAAGGGATCCCTCTAGAGGTCAATAATCCAGCTCCCCTGTGATGAACAGAGACACCTACAGGTAGATTCGGTTGTTCAGAGCCCCTCCAGCCTGACCTTGAATGTCTCCAGGGAAGGGGCATCCACCACTTCTCCAGGCAACCTGTGCCAGTGCCTCAGTAAATCTAACTTTGAATATGCCATCACAGTCAGAATATCCATACTAAATATCAGTGACCAAAACTGGTCTAGGAATCACTGTGGGCAGTACTGCAAGAATGTCAGTGCAGCGTTCAGTAGTGGCCAAGAGGACAGATCAGTTATTAGGAGATAGAAAGGAGAAAGATATGAAAGCTGCAGCACTGAATGAAGCCATGATGGCACATATTTTTTACAAAGAAAGGCTGTGGTGGAATTAGAGCAGAGTGAGAAGGAAAACCTAGAGTGGCTTCCCAACAGGACTGAGCAAACGAAACCATCCCCAGACTGGAAGGAAGGTGCAGATGGGAAGCAAGAAAAGGACTGTGCCTACCTGGAGCTCCCAAGGTGTGCCTCTAATGGAGCTTTTCAGGACTGCAAAACAGTGGCCATCCCTTGGTGGCATCCAATCAATTATTATTAGCCATGAGGAGAACATGAGCCAGAACTGAGCATGCACTGACACTCTCAGTCTGACAACCAGCAGGGTGCCCTGCCCTGCTCCAAAAGAAGGACCAGATAGCAGATTTGGAAGAGGCAAACAAACTACATTTTCCACTTTAAAAACCCAAATGTATTAAAAACTTTCTAGCAAGATACTGATTTGTCATGATGTAGCCAACCCTGACAGCAAAAAGATCAGTATAAGCTCTATTTTCTGAATGCTACAAGTTTATAAATGTGAAATATCAAGGTGGGAAACTTTGTATGAAGTTTGTATTTTTTGAACTTGCAATATTTTTTCAGACATTGTCACTCCAATTAGCCGGTCAACATATGTTTTGCATTTTAGAATCCACATAGCACTCATCTGTAATAAAGAGATACGAAAAGGATATGAGTCATTAGTCATATTCAGGAAACATGTTTCTGAAAAATTAATACATGACCAGTTGCCAGTAAGTAGCAATCTGCTACTTATACAAATAAAGTATGTTATAGAGCTACGTATTTTAATGATAGTCTTTAAATGTTAAAATTGCTGTAAACTGTAATGGAAACAACATTTCTCTAATGGAATACTTAATCTTACTTAAGACCCACTAAAGACGGCATAACGATTCCTACATCAATGGGAGCTGGATAAAATTGCATAGCTGGTATTGCATAATAAAGCATGAAGCAAAGCTGTGATGTAAAGGTATTCTTATTGCTAAGTGCAGGAACAAAGCTAGTGATTTTGGTGATGTTCTCTTGGGCTTGAGGTTAAACAAACGCTTAAGTGTAATGGACTTCACAATCCTCTGCCCCCCATCCTTTCTCATAGACAGTGACATTTCATATGCACCTCTGGGAGAAGTGCAATTGAGCCCAAAACAGTAAACTTAATAAAAGGTTTCCTTTCTCCAACTACTAATATGAGTGTACACGGTTTTGTTAGTTTTTGAGAATCACTGGATTTCTCATGTTAGTAGGCACTACTAAATTAAAAAGTTTGCATTCATTTACTGTTGCTGAGTAACAATTTTAATTGCGGTCTCAGGATAATTGTGAAAAAAGACCAGAGATGGAAAAATAAAAAAAAACTTTTAAAAAAACTTAAAAAAAAAGAAGGAGTCATATTGTCTTTTTGGCCATTAAGGACATTGACTGACTGTTTAAAAACGTTTTTACCCTGAAGCTAAAAATTGTTATTGGCAATGTAATAAAATATTCTGTTATGGAACAGCTGGGGATAGGCAACTGGTAGATACCAACACGCAGAAATGGAAATTGACTCCTGGGCCTACAGCATCACCATCAGCGTTCCTGGCTCACAGTCTGTTTTAGTAATCAAGAGATTACTGAATGAGCAAATTAAAAGTTCCATGACATCTTCATTTGAACTGTAATTATATTTCAATACTCCATAAACGTTTGAAGCTGTGGAGGAGTTAACAACAGCTGTAAGCAATGGGCAGGGAAAACTCATTCACACCCATACAATAACTTACAAACCACCTTTTTGTCTTATATTCTCTGCCCTAGGCATCTATAAAGATCTGTTAAACAGTGTAGGTGAAATGCTTTTCTTTCAAAATATCAACATTACATCTTTTCAAAAAAAGGATGTAAAAAAAAAATCCAAATATCTAAAGGCATTTCATGTTCCTGAATTGTAAATTAACACAGATGTTGGACAAAAAAAAAAAAAAACCTAGCTGGCAGATCTAGTGAAATAGTGGGAGGCATCATGGGGAAAAAAAAATCACTGATTTCCTCAGATCAGATGCAGCTTCAGACAAATGAAAGAAAGTAAGAAATAAAGTAAGAGCAGAATACTTTTAATAGGGGAGACAAGGGGCTATTTTGACAGTACATCAGCCTGATAGATTTGCCAGCCTTTGTCAGTGCTTGTCCTCCATCATCATCCCAGTAGGACTTTGAAGACTATCCGGGCATTACTCCTTTCACTGAATATAGCAAGTTATTATCTGCACCATTCAGCTGAAGAGGAACATTTGTGGACAGCACAATACCTAAGTCCTAAGAAATCAGAAGGCTTCAAGTGTGGCTACAGGGAACTGTTGTCAGAACAATCAAGAACAAAACCTTCTGATTCCTGAAACACTTCAGTAAACAAACCGGGGAAATGTGACCTAAACTCAGAAGGCCTCACTCACAGGATGCAAGACTTCATAGAATCAGAGAATTGTTAAGGTTGGAAAAGACCTCTAAGATCATTGAGTCCATTCCTGCCATGCCCACTAACAACATCTCTCAGTGCCACATCCACACAGTTCTTGAACACCTCCAGGGACACTGACTCTACCACCTCCCTGTGCAGCCTGTGCCACTGCCTCACAACCCTCCCTATGGGAACAAGCTTTTCCTAACATCCAATTTGAACTTCCCCTGGCACAACTGAAGGCCGTTACCTCTCATCCTATTACTGCTATGTGGGAGAAGAGGCCAACACCAACCTTGCTTCAGCCTCCTTCCGAGTAGACTTGGAAACCCTTTGCTTCCACACCGTCTCCTCAGGGCTGCAGGAGCAGAGCAGCAGCCAGAAGCAGTGCACAAGCAGATGTTCCTTCATCACATAGGTCTCAGTCCTAAACATCTGAATCCATGCCTGCAAATAGGCTGACTGCCAAACAGCCACTTGCTGTGGGCAGAGATGATGCTGCACTCCAGCCCCGTCCTGCACAGTCAGGTGGAGGCTGCCTCAGAGGACAGGATGAGCAGAGTTAGAGGGTGGCTGAAATATTCTGAGGGAAATGAAGTATGTAGTGACAGGGGTTAAAGAAACAGGATTATGCTGGATGGAAAGAGAAGAAATACTGAGAAGGAAATCATTTCAATTCAGGTAGCACTTAATAATATGCTGTAAGTTAAAGCATGTGATTCAGTAAGTTCATATTGATACTCTGTGCTCCTCCGGTCAGGCATATATTTGAGCAGCTTGCTGAGCCGAGGCTCTACAGCAAAGTTCCACAAGCTGCTCAGAGTGATGTCAGTTCATGGTGCTTCTGAGTGTTGACACTCCTCCTTTGGCTGCCCCTCTGTGCTGTCCCAACGCCTTCTCTGTGGGTGCTGGTACTGGGCAGGCCATGCTGACAGTGGGGCCAGCTGCTCTTAGCGCTGGCAGTGGGGCCTGCACAGTGCAAGCAGGAGAGACTGGGGCAAAACCTTTTTTCTGGCATTATTAACACGGCAGTAACACATCCAGCAGTGGATGCAGCAGCAGACCTGGACAGGACCTTTAGGCACTTGGCGGTCTCTACTCTGTGTGTCCTCATCTACCCTTTTCCTTTAGCAACTTGAAACAGAGATTTCAAGCTTATCTCGACTGAGGACTGCTAAATTTCTCAGCCTCCACAACATTTTTCAGAAGCAGTTAAGTAAGCATCATATCTCTACACAGACATGGTGTAAGAAACAGATCCATCTACGTGACTGGAAATAAATAAAAAGGAATAATTTGCATTTTCAGAACAAACATTTCTGATTTTTTTTTTTCCCAAAGAAGTGTGTGACAGATGGTTTTAGTGAGGCATTCAGACACTACCAATTTCCTAGTGTTCTGTCAGCTATTTACAGTTTCTGTTGCACACATTGAACACTGAGAGCATTTTTCCCCCTAAACTTCAACCTGGCTCTTTAATGCATAATAAAAATACCTCTCGGATGTCCCATATTCACACACTGTAATGAAACTTTGAATTATTAGTCTCCATCATTTGATGTACAGTGCACATATAGACATAGTTCATTACTCAGGGAGAGACAATAAAATAGCACTAACCATTTAAAACCTATTAATCTGGATAGCACCGTTAGCATAAGCAATACTTTATTATTACTAAATTAAACTCATTATAAGTATCCTGAGTATCCAATCAGGTTAGTAATAGACTGATTATCTAGCTATCTACATGAATGGCTTGATGGAATACATTGGGTATTGCTATACATTAATCTGACACAGGGCCGTTATTTATAACTCTGATAAATTATCTTTCATAACATGCAAAACAGCTAAACAATTTATGAAATAATATTTAGAATGTTTTTATAGGTTATATGATTGATGTTTTCTTCCTTTTCTCTTTAGGGGATGAAAGATATTTTCCATCAACTCAGTCAGATAATCCTTGGTCACTATGAAACTTAACTATGTATTTTTTGCCTTCAGATTTTATCAGACTTAGGTTAAAGAAAACAGCAAGGAAGGCCAAACATAAAATATTCGAAGCAGCAGAAGCTGGGCTGCCAAGGGCATCTCACTGATCCCATCAGGTCAGAGCACTGCTAGGACTGGCTGGACCTTGAACTGTGACTCGAAAGACACCAGGTAGTTAGAAGGGACGGAGTGAAGTTGGAAATATACCCGGGAAAATTTTAAGAATAAAGGTAGCTGTTATTAACTATGTAACTGAAACACCTACTTTTATATTTCTAAGGACACAGATATGAATGTTGTACCAGTTAACTGATTCAACTATTCAAAAAGCCTGTTATTTCTCATCAGTGCTACATGTGCCATGTAGTATGTATATGTGCATGCAGTGCGTGCTGAAGTGTAGGATTCAGCTAAAAGTCAACTCCAGGAAGACAACCCCTGAAGATCTCGCCAGTGGAAGCTGTCTCTTTATTGTGGCTACTGTTGCTGTAGTGTGACTGCTTCAAAAAAGATTACTTTTTTATTCTCCCAGGCCTTATGTAAGAGCAGACAAACAGTCCTTTTCTACAGATGGGAAACTGAAGTTAAAAGATTATGACTTCACTTTGTGCTGGCAGGCAAGAAAGTGAGGAGGAGCAGACCTCCCTGCTTCTTTCTGTGACCTTTCATGTGAAGCGGCTGCAATTTCTTTCCTTTTGGTTCATTTCCACCACACAGGTTTTGATGGGTTTTGTATACAAAACAGCAAGTGGGGTCAAGGACTTGATTCTATTTATCAAGAGTCAGACGTCAAAAGCAAGCCGTCTCTCATTGTCAGCAACTGCCTCCCATAAATGGAGGCAGCATATATGTACAGATATACAAACAACCCTTTCCCAGTGCTCTTCCTGAGGCAGTACAGCTGGACTTTCACAGTAGCAGAGATGGCATATGCTGCTTGTTTACCAGAGAGGGGAAATTTCTATGGCTGTCCCGGGCTTTCCTCAAGGCATTGGAGAAGAATGGGGCAGAATCAGTGCCAAATGGACCTGGTCCTCAGTCCTAGCCTGATATCTTACCCACAGACAAGATCACAGGCAAGGAGCCAGATCACACACCCAGAGCCCCAGGAGATCCAGAGCCCACCAGGTAAACTAAGTAGAAGCAGCAGGCTGGCATGGGAAGGGACAGACTGTGCCTTTGTCATTTGCCAAGTGCTCTTAATTTTCTGGTGTCAACCGCTTGGTACTCAGTGCAGGTTTCTTACGGCTGTCATGATTTATCTTTGAATTAATAGTATATGTGATTGGGTCCTTTCTGGTGAACTGACAGGGCAATGACTTTCACACAAGAATCAGATTAGTTGAAAGTAAAGACACACAGGATGTGTTGTGTGAAGAACATGAGTGGTTCTTGCTATTGTTTTGCTGAAATAACTTTGCTTTCCTGATAGCAATATGAAAACGTATTGAGAAAAGTAGGCTGAACGTAGCTCAGTGACATGAAACTGGCATTCTGGCATTAAGATGTGCCCAGTACTTTACGTTGGCCTCTCACAGCTTTTTCCAAGGTTCAGCATTAATAATAATTCTTCTGAAAGTCAGATTGCTTTATGCAATTTTCCTGTGTAGAATGACTCAGTTGTTCAGTTCAACAAAGAAAGGATCTAATGAAGCCAGAAGCAAAATATACTGAACTTAAATCTCAGGGCATCTCTCAGTCTCACTTTTCTTTCTTATGCATGGCTAAATGTATCTATTTTGAGGATAAAAGATGTAGCTTTTACCCACAAAAAGAATAGATTAAATAAAAGCAACCCCTTTTTCTGACAGTCCTTTCATGAAAGGGTTATTGCTGGTTAAACTGAACATACCAGCATTCCAACCTTTCCTGTGGTGGTTTTACTACAGCCAAACCCACTTGTGCCTTCATAGAGACTGTCTGTCTGTCAGCCATGCACGTGGCACATGGAGCCCTATGCACTGCTAGGCCTAGATCTGGTCATAGCAACTGCCAGGAGCCTGTTCCATGGAGACCTCCATCATTCATGGCAACGATGGGGCAGGGACCTTCTGACCTCTTCAAACAGGTGGAGATTTTGCTGCCAGTGCTATAAAAAGCCCCAGTCATGTACATAGTCAAGTTAGTCCAGTCTTTGTCTTCATGTGAAGGAAAGTTCTTTCTCTGGACAAGGAGGCGGATGTTACCAAAGGAGAAGACAATGTGGAGAATCAGTTCTGCAGCGATCTCTGAGGACTCTTCTCAACCAAGGAAAAACATTATTGTTAATGGGAAATCACATCCTTACTTGCAGGTGGCCAATGATACTAAAGTGACCTATGTCTTCAACAAAAACAGTCTTTGGTTTTGCAATAGAAGGGAAAAAAAGAAAGGAAGAAAGGAAGGAAGAAAGGAAGGAAGAAAGGAAGGAAGAAAGGAAGGAAGGAAGGAAGGAAGAAAGGAAGAAAGGAAGAAAGGAAGAAAGGAAGAAAGGAAGAAAGGAAGAAAGGAAGAAAGGAAGAAAGGAAGAAAGGAAGAAAGGAAGAAAGGAAGAAAG
>JAPSGF010000004.1:7061400-7071943 GCA_035772895.1 Perdix hodgsoniae | reverse complement strand
AAAGAAAGAAAGAAAGAAAGAAAGAAAGAAAGAAAGAAAGAAAGAAAGAAAGAAAGAAAGAAAGAAAGAAAGAAAGAAAGAAAGAAAGAAAAGAAACATCAGCAAGAAAAGGCACCTCTTTTGCACTAGGAAGGTTTTTGATTTCTTACTGAGCTTTTTGTTTAAACCCTGCCTGCCAGTCTTTAGCCATAAACACTTGGAATTTTCTGGTACTGCTGAGGAATAACATTCTTCTGGCAAGTAATAATGATTTAAATTACAGTTAAAAAAAAAAAAATCACCCAATGTTTTTGGTTTAGTTCCAGTGGTATCACTTAGAAATCTTCCTCATTAACTTCAGTTTTAATTTCTAATATTCTTATACTAAAAGTTCTGCAAAATGCAAGTGCTGGCAAAAAGAAAAAAGAGTCAGTTCTCTGTCTAAAAGCCTTACAAAAAATGTAATTTTCCATTGTAGCCATAGCAAAGATGAATGGTCATGGGAAGATGTAACTCTTCTTCTGGAGTGAATACCCTACAGTGGCAATTTTCTCTGTGAGGAATTGAATCTGAAGAACTGCTTCCGAGTAAGTGGAACGCAAAAGATATATCACACTGGATCTCTATTTTTCTGTTATATATTTATAGTAACCTGATTGGTTCACAGCCTTAGTTCCTGGTAAAACTGAACTATGCCTGTAAGTGCTGGAGACCTCTTGAAATCTCTGTCCATTCTGCAATGCTTTTGGCTTCGGTGTACCAGAACACAAACATCTACTGTGTTCTCTCTAGAGCTATTTTTCAAAGACTATTTTCTCTGCTAACCACCTCTCACATGCTCAGGAATCTTGCATGTGCCCATTCAGGGAGAAAATCAGTTATATATGCCAAGGAATAAAGAATTCAGGAAAATGCATGTTAATAGTCTTGAATTTATTTGTCAATATTTGTTCAAATGCTTGAATACTTTTGACTGAAAGTTGCTTTTGGGAAGCAGTGAGGATTGCAAAATTAATATTGTTTTTCCCTGCTCTTTTTTCTCCCTTTTTAAACTAGTAACTTAAGGATTAAAACTTTTACCCAAGATATGAGCAACACCAATTCTTTACCTGAGAGAGTAACCCAAACACAAGGCTACAAAGTCATGGTCAAACACAAATGAGGCACAGAGTCAATTCAGACTAGCTCTCCCCCTGTCTGCATGTCAACCTTAATAGCTAAACTATGGAACAGCAGAACTTTTTACTACTGATTTTATTTATTTATTTATTTATTTATTTATTTATTTATTTATTTTGCATAAAACAAGCAGTCAAGTCAGCAGCCAAGGTCACAAGAAACCTTCAGTTTTGTTTCAGAAATGAAACCTGAATGCTAACCACCATAATAAGAGTGTTTTATTTGTTATACAAAATATATCATCACCAAAAATAATTAAAAGTAGACTTCCCCTCTAGCATATCCTCTAGCACGTTGGGCAGAATCTTTTCTGCCACTGGGAAGAACTGAACTTTTTCATATTCCTGGTGATTGTTTTAATCATCGGACTTTTCGGAGAAAAGTTCATCTTCTTGGTTATGTCTTCCCTTACTTATGCTTTATTTTACCCATCTTTCCTACATTTTAATGAAAGGTATTGTCCTAATCTGTCGCTGTGCCTCATTTAATACATTCTCATAGGTCAAAGGCATCCAATTCACATAGAGTAACAACAGTCACATACTATCCCATTGGCAATGTTGGTGCACACTGCTGTGTCATACAGAAAATCATTATTCACACATAGACTTTAGTGTGGCTGAAACTGTGTTTTCTCTGTTTCCTACATACATCCTCCTTTTTTCAGCCTTCTATTTTCTTGAATTCTGCAGCATCTCAAGTTTGCTGATCAATCTTTGTGTCTGAGAAACTGCAGACTTTTTTCCTTATTTTCATGGTTTTGACTCAAAACAGTTACAAAGATGTATCAACGATGTGCACTAGATGTTCTATAGGATAGCCTCAAATGCTCCACAAGAATATAAGAACATTCTTATTTCAGACCAGTGGACTACTTAGCCCAAATAGGTCAGAAATAGGTCAGAGATACAAATAGGTCAGAAGGAGATACAATTTTGGGTGAGACAACAGATTCCAAAAGCTTAATATCTGCTTTGTGAAGCATTACTCTTAAAACACATTCTAAACTAAAGTTCTTCTAGTTTTATTGAATGTCTCTATTTTAGTGTTGTATTGTCTTTATGATTTAGATCACACATCCCTCAATCTTGTTTCCTGAGTGAAAATTCCTAGGTTTTTCAGTCTCTCATGAGTCAGCTGTTGGTCAGCTGACCAATAACTCATCCTACCTTTAGTACTGACCATCACACCTATTCATCTACATAACCCTTTAACCAGCTTTCAGTCCATATAAGAATATCTCCATGGGAGATTATGTTTTTGTAATAACCACTAGTGTGGAATCAAATAACTTAAAAATTCATAATCTTTTATTTCTAAAAATATTTTTTTTCTTGTGCTTACTGACTCCTGTCATAGAACTTCAGTGGGTTCTTCAAATGGCCTTTGCTTTTACAGAAGCCATGTTGACTTCTTCCCAACAGATGATGTTTATCTGTGTGATTAGGTATCTTACTCCAAAAGATGCACTCTACTATCTCATCAGGAGTAGAGTCAGCCACTGGTCTGCAGTTTCCCAGACCTCTTTAAGAGTGCTTTTGGCAGGAAGAAGTTACACTGGCAATCAGGCACAGAGGCCCTTCCTATAATTTGTGAGGCACCTTGGCCAGCAATTCTTTCATTTCTCATTCGAGTTCCTTCAAAATCTTGGTTGAATGCCAATCTGTCCTGGTGACTTACTGATAGCTCATCTTTCTGTTTGTTTTAATTCATTTTGAAACCTTGTTCCTATATCTGAAGGAGAGGGGAACAGAGATTTCAATTAAATTGCCTTTGTCCTAGCCACTTGGCCAAAGCAGCAGAGATATGTTGAAATAGAAATACGTGAAAAGAAAAAAGGTTGACTGATTCTATCCATCCATCCACAATAATCTGTATCATGTTAAACCATGGGATGAGCAGTAATAGCAATCACGAAGGTAAAGTGAAACACCCTATGATTTGCACATCTGTCATATCAGTGCCAACCTATTTATGAGGTAATAAAAACAAGCTAAATTAAGAATGATCAGGGAACCCCATTCGCATTATTGAAGCATCATGCAGTAAGTGCAAGAGACAGGTGGCATAAGTGCTAAAACAAGGATAGAGAGTATGTGCTGCAGGGAATCAATCTACTGCATTAATGGCTAATGGCACACTCAGTGTTTATTCATTATTTATCACATAAATGAGTATGTACTGTCTAGACTGCAGAGGTGCTTTCATAACAGAGTGACACTGATTACTGAAAATTAAAAAATGAGAGCTGATCTTAATGAATTAATTGAAAATCAGCAAATAGTAACAAGCTGTACATGGTATATCTACACAGCCTAATAACAGTGTGCTGTTATTTGTTGTTGTGTTGATATTTAATGAAGATTGTTTTATCCACTGCTATGATTTCAGAGTTTAGAGAATACTGCAAAACCTGGAAAAAAGGCAGAGGAGTTATGATGCAATTACTTCCTGCCACCATCACATAATTTCATTTGCATGCACGCTTTTATTCTCAGTTACTTTTTGTTCTGCTTTTATGTTCTGCTCATTTATTTATTTCCCTTCTGACTTGCTGGAACATTAGTGAATACTAAGAATATCTGCTCACACCGAGAGAAGAATGACGTTACTCAAAACATACTGTGTACCTGTTGTGGCATAGAGACCACACTCTATGCATTGGCTGTAATATTTTAATGACACAAGAACGCTGGCCTTGAATAGATAAGCTACACAAGCAATGGCTTAATCATGTATCATTATCACCGGAAGCTAAGTCATTAAATTAAGAAGAGTTGAATTTTCACCTCTGAAGGTGTTATATTGGATGTTATATTTTTGTTATTGGATTGATACATTTGGATGGTTAGTTGAATCAGAAAATTGTTTATAGGCTAATCATAATAAAAGCACATGGTTATTTAGGAATGCTAATTTATTCATGAAGGAGAGAAGAACTACACTGGATAAGTGGAAAAGACGTAATACTTAAGCATTCCCAATTATAGTAAGTATCCTAAAAAGATGACTTCTACATAAAGATGATTCAGTTCATAGAGATTTAAGTAGCCATTTAAAATTTGTGCTAATACTAAATGTCAGTTGTTTTTTTATTCTCCTGATATACATCCTATCATTGTCACAAGCAACTAACTCCTAGGAGAAAACACGTCCTTATACTACAGTTAATAATGTTTTAACTAGCTATGTTGGCCCAGGAAGAAGGAAGGGTGTGTACTTCATCCCTCTGAATCCAAAATAACTTGTTCAGTTCTGCAACAGGCAGTGTGCTGTTGTTGCATAAGGAATCCTTTAACAGGACAATAGACACACTTGGATGTTTTCAGTGACTAGGTGAAAAATATGAAAGTCCTCCATCAGGACTTGAAAGCTTCCATCAGGAATCCCTGAAATTTTAAAATTCCCTCTCTCAAATTGTTGTTGTAAATATTCACCATCATTTACTCTGATAGAAGGATATCTCTTTAATTAAGATAAATTAAGATTAAATAAGGAGTAAAAAGTCAATCCAAAGTAAAAACACTCTCAAACTTTAGACCACGTAGGTCCAGAAAACTGAAAGAGAAAGCAGAGTTCTGTGACTAATCTAAACCATCCGAAATTTAATCAAGTCTTTCAAGGATTTAGATTTGGTTCTGAATCTCAATGTACCACTTGGAGTGCTCACACACGATAAAGAAGTTAGGTCAGTGGCTACAAAAATGTATGCAAGGCTTGAAGATGCTGGAAAATAGGCTTTTTTATGCACAATGTCCAGAACCAGAACTTCCGGACATTCACATAAGCATTTGTGGGAGGGGAGAGAAGGGGGGCAGAAAAGAAGAAATCTTGTGTATTTTCAATTACTGACTAGTCAGATGTATTACATAATATACTCCAAAAAGGCATCTAAAAGCTTCCAAAGGTATTCTGTTTATCTCTGAGATTGCTTCCAGAAGTGACATCCCAGTTCATCCTCTTCTTGTTTTATTTGATGATACTTTATCCGCTAGTAATCATCATGCTAAGCCTTGTCATAATGCTCCTTCACATCTACTTAAACTGCTTGCTCTTCAAGATGAATCTGTGAAGTATATACAAGTGTGTTCCTTCTGTAAACAGGAAGTGATGGCAAGGGAACTTGCAGCTCATCCACATAGTGAATTTAAGATTTCAGGCAGGAGCTGTGGCAGCCAAATTTTTCTCAAGGATATTAAGTATCAGTTTTTCCTTGTGAACACCTATTATACACCTCTCATTCCATTGTGTTCTCCTCAGTGTTTTAAGTGCATTATGCAAGAGCCATCCAGAAAAGCAAGGATTACAGTTTCATTCACTTGTAGAGAAATTCTCATGATGTAGCTGTCGCAAAATATTTTCATTTTTGTTCCAGGAAAAGGGTAGCAAGAATCATAATGCAGGAAAAGGTGTGAGAGACTTCTAAGTCATTTCTATGTGTTCATTTATTCAGCGGTGTTTGTGGCGATTTATCTAAGAGATCAACTACGCAATACCATACAGCTGGTTTCTTCTGAACGTTGGTCTAAATCTCTTGTTTCTCCCTTAATTTCTGCTTTACAGCATATTATCATTTTATCTTCTGCAGTTAATCTCAATTAAATGGCCACCAGAACAGAAAAATACACAAAGCTGAACGAAGAGTGGAGAAAGTAATTTCCCTAAGTCCAGTTTGTAATTCAGTTTTGGTACCGTACCAAAGTGTGTGTTTGTCTTCTTTTTCATTTTACATTTTCAGGGATTTGTTTTGGTGGAGTTTTTGTTTGCTTGTTTTCACAAGTGTATTTTAAAAGAGGCTTTTACTTACAGCCATGGACTGAACTAAAGAAGGGAGGAGGTGGGGGAAAAAAAGGCACCCCAGAGATGTGAAGACACCTTGCCTGAAGATTTCTACCTGTTCAGGATATGAATCAGATTCAAACAAACACAGATGATATGCAGAGGAGAAAAAAAGAAAACATCATTATCCAAAGAAACCATCCCGTGGATCCACATATAACAGTAAGTCATTGCATTATGGGAGACTTCTCCTGCCAAAAGTCAATCTGCTCACACAATCTCTGCTTTACTTACATATTCAGAGCTCTTGATTTGTCCATTAAAATATTTTCTTCATAAAAGTCGTCACTTCAAAAAATTCTAACAGAGAAGACAAATGCTGCAAATTCTATTTGTTCATTTTTCCTTTATAGCAAGGAAGTTCATGGTCTTAGAGGACAAAAGTATCTCTCTGAGAGGATGAATGAGTTTCCAGCTCCCCTCAAACTCCGTTCCTCATCACTTGGCTATCTCTGCTCCTTCTCTATTTCCCACTGTTATGGACAGATAATTATACATTGTAGAACACTCCGTACAAAATATGTTCAATTAGTAACTTCACTGTCATCCTAAACCTAAACTTAAGACTAGATTAGCAATAATATTTCAGTCATCACAAAAACAAGTAGTACCAGAAGTATTATTAACACAGTGTTCTTTGGACTTCACACAGATGTAGTAGGGCTCTCAATTTTATTCTTTTTTTAATCCATCCTTCAATTTTTATCTTATATCTGTGCAAAGTAAATTTCCCTATTTTAAGGAAATGAATATGGAATGAAGAAATAAAAACTTGCCTGAATTTTATTACTGGTATTAACAATGGGCTCAGTTACAGCAGATGACTGTGTTTACCAAGGATTTCAAGTTGAACCCTTCTCTAATAAGTGGGGTCATCACCTTAGTCATAGCTGATCCAAGTGAGGAACTATAGATTAAATACACATAGAAAATTTAAGAACATTTTAAAAATACTCTTCTGCCTTAGAAAAGAGTAAACATTTTATTTTCCAAAAACTGATGCTGATTTTTAACTTGCAATACTACCAATAATTTCACTTATATCCACTGTAATAACAATTTTTGCATTTTTGCTTCTGTGGGTGTCACACTCCCACACACTCAAGTAAGCTTACCTTGGCACAGTTTGTACACTGCCTCAAATATTAGAAACTGCAGTATCAGGTGCATCGCCAAGAACACACTGTGATGAGGCAGCACTTACCAATTTCCTGTTAGTTCAAGCATGCAGTACTACGTGTTATTCTTTGGAGGCAACTGCTTGTGGCATAATTCCTTGTAAACAATTTATTTCCATCTAAAGCAATTGCACATGAAAAGGCAAAGGAGACTCAAAGGTCTAAAAACATCTCTGAGAGATCATTCACTCCTTTTTTTCTTTGATATTCACAAAATACAATGCTGTTCAGAAATTCAAACATTGTTCCTTTAAAAAGTAAAAAATAGAAGAAGAAAAGAAGAAAACAAAACAAACAAAAGCCCACAGCATAAGCATTCTCACCTGCTAGACTGTACAGAAAAGATTAGAACCTGGACTCCCACATGTTGCACTTTATTCTGTCAAAATGACAAATAGCAAAATCATCACTTATGCATTTCATGCTAGCAACTGGATAGAAAACCCACTTTTCAGTTGGTTTTTTTTCACTCAGTTCTGTGGCATATTCTGCAGGCATCTTGCTTTCTGCTCCCCATGGCACGTAGTGTTTCTTAACATCTCCTATCCCAGATACACCAGTGCTTCTGACTCTTCTCTTTCTCAACCTGTTTCCCACCTCTGCTGAGAGACAAGTACGATTCATCTCAAACTCTCACTTTCAAATTAACCTATCATAAGTGATTTTCAAAAATTCAGTTGAGGCATTTTTGCTATTTACATACAAACAAAAATTTAAACATCAGGATAAAGAAATTGGATTAATTAATTAATTACTTTTACTTTAATAAAAAAAAAAGTGCAGATCTCGCAGGAGAATAAAATTCACTGTAAACCCACTTCAGCCACAGTCACAAAAGATTTTGCCACCTGTCTCTCAACAGACAGGGATATAAACTCTGCAGTAGCACATAAAGACTAACATAAAGACTAATGGTAGCCTGCAATCTAATTAGCTGTTATTATAATACTGTCCAGAGATTCATCAGATATTCTTTTGAAAAGGACACGGGCACAAAGAACCGACCCACAGAGGCCTTAAGTTTCCTTTCAAAGGCTTGCAAGTGCTTAAGAAAGAAAAGAAGAGACTGACCAGGAAGAATCTTGGCTGAGCCTGGCATGTTTGTTAGCTTGCCCCAAGATCTTTGTGACTGAAGTAAAAAAACACAGGGAATGAAAGTGTTTATACATTCCATTTTATTTAGACTTTCACCTTGGATTACAAGGCTGAGTGAAGTTTTTCTTTGTGTGAGGTTAGGATTTTCTGCAAGTTTTGCTGAGGTTTCTCAGGAAGATTGGAGAGTCGAATTGAAAAGCATTCAAAACAGCGCTCCAAAAAGCCTGAGTAATTCTTCCCCTTTGTGAAGACAGGATGATTAAAAGCATGGCAGATCAGGAATGGTGGTTATCACGTTGAGTGCAGTGAGCGTTCACATCTGCAGAGTGCTATTAGTGACATGGAGGTGACCCAAGGAGTAAGATCCTGTACATAGTAGGGTGAGGTGCAATTAGAGAAGTAGAGCAGAGACTGCCTAAGGCTTCAACCAGCCTCAAACTCTTTGTGTCAGAGGTAGATTTCACAGGTGTGTGTATGACTGTGATCTGCCATGCTGCTGAGCTCTGCAGCCACTTGTCTCTGTCAGCTTACAAAACTCAAGCTCAGAGAGGCTTGCATGCTGAGAGTGCCTATACAGTAGCACTGCAATTCAGCTCAAGAGTATTTTGGCAGTAAATCTCATGAACATCTAGACTTACACTGTGCTACTGGTCTATAACTTGACATCCATCAGAAAGCAAGCCGGATTCCCTCTGAAAAAAAGCAAACTAGAAGATGTGTTTCAGAGGTTCCCTTAAGATACTCTATCTATCAGTGAATATCTAGTCCACAGGTCCAGGCAAGAGGCTGCCTACAGCAAAGCCTCCTGCAATACATGAAGCACAAGCACCAGGTCCTAGCAGCAGCAGTGGTGCTGCTCCACTTGTGCTGCAGCACACTACCACCATTAGCAGTGGTCTCCTACTGTATTGACAATTCTTCCCAATATCACTTATGCTGAACCTTAAAATTTCTTAGAATCTTAGAATATTCCCAGTTGGAATCCATATAAGGATTAGCCTGTAAGTCTCCAATCCATGCCAAACACCACAGAGAGTCTGGTTGCCTTATGTGCTTTCTAGTGGCTTGAAACGGAGTAACCTAATAACCTAATGGGAAATTCATGGATTCTTTGACCATGTCCAAAAATACAATTCCTCAGCAGAAGCAGGGACCTTAAACTGTCCTAACTCCATCTAGGGTAGCTGCTAGCATGTGTTCTCCTACGCAACACTTCATTTTGCAGAACTCGAGCATAGAAGAGGCATGAAGTCATGTAAGATTAAGATTTTACTCATTATGCAATGAATATAAGTAGGGAACACACTGCACAGTCATTGACTCTTTCTGTCTTCCTGCAGCATAACTATGACAAAGCACCTTATTTTTCTAATACCTATTTAGAGAGATGGCATTTATGGAAGTTGTTTGTCTGTCCAAGCTCAGGCATCACTGCAGGTGTTCTTTCTCTGTACAACAACTCTTCCACACGATGGAACAATTCAGTGCCTCCCCTTCAATCGAGCACTAAACCCCTCTCTTTTGGGGGTGTATTAGCTCAAGCACAACCCCCTAGGTTGCTGCTATCACCGAGGATGCCTTGGAGATCAAACCTCATCTGACAGAATCACAGAACCATTATGGCTGGAAGGACCTCTAAGACCATCCAGCCCATCCCTCCACACCCACTGACCGCATCCCTCAGTGCCACATCCACACGGATTCTGAGCACCTCCAAGGACAGTGACTGCACTGCCTCACTGGGCAACCCGTGCCACTGCCTTGCCGCTCTTTCTGACAAGAAATTTCTCCTAATACCCCATTTGAAGCCACCATTCAATTGTTCACACAAAGACTGGCGTGCTGAACCATCATGCCACACCTGTGCTGGCCTCCCCAGGTGCCACCTTCCACTCGATCTAACTCCCACGAAGTTATTTTTTCCGAAGCCCTCTTCTACTGTTTTATTTTCTCTTGGCCTAAAGCGAGGCATTTCGGAGCCTCCTCAGACCCAGCACGAAGCTCCGAGCCTGCCCCTTTAGCATCCCCTGCCTTCTCAGAGGGCAGAAAGCCGGAGCCAGAGCCGAGGCCGCCAACGCGGGCACGGCGGCACTCACGAAGGGCTCACCCCCAGCAGCACCGTTCCCACGCTACGACCTCCCCACAGCGGTACCCACGTCAGGCCGGCCGGCGGCCCTCCCCGCCCGGCGCGGGGACACCTGCGCAGCCCACCTGAGGCAGCCCCGCTCCTCCGCCGCCCCTCGGGAGCGGCGCGGCCCCGGCCCGCACGGCCC
>JAPSGF010000004.1:6993611-7056400 GCA_035772895.1 Perdix hodgsoniae | reverse complement strand
AGATAACTAATCAAAGGTTCAGGCTGTGATTCAGCAGCTCCCATACAGGAGGATACCAGGCAGTGTGGTTGGAAGATGTTAGGCACACTTTCAAAATCCTGTGTTGGCTTTGTGTTGAAAAGCTCTTCCATAACTTTCAGTTTCCTTGACCATGTGCAGTGTTCCTGTGTCAGTCTTATTTGAAGGCTGTCTAGACAAAATATCAGCCATGCCATAGTCTTGGCAGACAGATTGTACCTCTGCAAGCAGAGATTTCATATCTGACATCATAGAAACACGTAGAAATTCTTTCTATTTCCAGAAACAGTTTACACTTTTTGAGAAAAGTGAGCTTTTCAACTGCATCTAAAAATTATGTGAATCTTTTTCACCTGTCCATTTGTAATGGGACCTTCCACTCCAGTCTCAGCACCAGTCGATATTTATGTAGCTGGCTTTGCAGCTGGTTCTGTGTGAAATTATTTGCAGTAATCTGCATGCTTTTCAATCTAATTATGAAAAACTAGTAGTTTGGAGTCTAAAGCACGAGATAGAGTAAAATGCTGTAGATGCATGCGTTAATCTGAACGTCACGCATACTGTTTATAGAAGCTGAGCATTGTCTAATTGTCTAATACAAAGCTAAAGCCTGTCTCTGTCTGTCCATAGTATTTTGGATGCTCATACCTAAATAATATTTTCTTGGATGCTGATATTACCGCTTAATCTTTCCTATTCTTGGTTTACAAAAGAAAGTCAGTGCCACTGATGGCTTGTTTTAACTGCTGTAGTTCTGGTTACTGACTCAGTTTCTTTGCAGTTGCAATGTTCCCTTAAATATCCCTGTCTATTTCCGTATTCTTCTGATTAATGAAGCAGTGTGCTGGAGTGAAGAATGAATTCAAAGTATGTTTTGTGAGCACACTGGTGATGCTGCTCTCTCCTGCTCATAGTGATCATTCCTCCACCTCAGACTTCCCTGGTGTGTGAAGGTGGTAGATGTTTACCCCGCTTATTCAAAACATTTTTGTTAAAGTCAGGATGTTTGCTTGGTACCAGAGGATTCCAAAACTTCTGAAAAGAGGCCGGAATCATTTTTGTCATTTATAGAACAGGACATAGGTATGAAGAGGCAAAGAACTGTTGCCAAGAGACTTGTTATTTGGTTCATCAGATTAATTGAAGCGATTGGATCCAGCAGTTATTGAAGTGAACATTCAGACTGCTTCAAAATTACACATTGCTTTCATTTTGCCTCACTGTAGAAACCAGGCTGCAGAGTTAGCTCCTGTGAACTAACCCAGCAAATAATTGGATTCAGGTGCAATATTCCAAGACAGCTGTCTAAAATCTCTTATAAAGCTGCCTTTGTTAGACTCGGGCTAAGTATTTTGTGCCTCAGCAGTAGATTGCTTCCCTGTTCCCGGCACTGTTATCCATGGGTTTGGTGCTGAGCCTCATAGTGGAAGTTGAGGTGAAAGAGATGCCAGTCCAAAGTGACTTTTTGTAACAGAGTTGTCAGCTCATTAACTCTTGCAGGAGTTTTCCCTTCTTACCATAGAATCATAGAATGGCCTGGGCTGAAAAGGACCACAAAGATCATCTAGTTTCAACCCTCCTGCTATGTGCAGGGTCACCAGCCACCAGACCAGGCTGCCCAGAGCCACATCCAGCCTGGCCTTGAATTCCTCCAGGGATGGGGCATCCACAGCCTCCCTGGGCAACCTGTATTCCTTCAGCTCTGTAAGTGCTTGAAGTTAAATTAAAGATAAGAATATCATTCTGCTTGCACTGCAACCATGCACCCGCATTTACAAATACACACTTGTTAGGGGGGTCCTTTGTGTCAACTTTTCTAAAATGTCAGGATCCTTACTGTTGTGAGGATTAAGTTCAGTTACTCTTGGTTCTTTTGTTTTTGTCATGAGAGGAAGCAAAAAATAAACAGATTTTATATTCTGTAACAAAGTGGAACTTTTGGGTACCAGAAGAAGACCACTTACTTTTATTTTATGTGTTTGAATTTGTTTGATAATTTGCAGAAAACTAGCTTATAGTTAGCATAAATATACATCTCTTCATTAGTGAGGGATTCCTGGTCTAAATAAATTCTAATTTTTATTGTATATTTTCTGTGGAAACTTTATTCCTTAAACAAGTGGGAATAAACCAAGACATTACTGCACATCCGTAGGCTTGTATTAACAAAATCCTGTGTGGGGTCTTTAATCATGAGGGCCCTCTGACAGATTGAACCACGATAGAGAGATGAAAGGCAAGAGGATATTTTTGGAAGCAGACTCAAGTGTTATGTGTTATGACTAATGTCCCTGTTTTGAATAACAGGGTGAATGTTAGGGTGGGCATTCATACTTTTCGATTCAGGGCAGCCAAAGCTGAACAGGAATTAATTTTTCTTGTGTCTGGTCATATACTGGTATTCTTCCTTTGCAAGAAATAGCAAGATGTCTACATACCTACTTTTATACATTGCCTAGCAGATTGAGTTTCTGCAAGACAACTGGTGTAAGCTTTGCTGCTGGATCATCTTTTGGTGGTACGCATTGCATTTTTCTGTAGTAACTGCAGTTTCATTAAGTTCATAAAGTCATCAGAAGTTAGTCTGTTCCTTGCCTTTGGAAAATTTTAGAAGGTCATGGTATCGCCAATAGCACTAGAAACTAGAATTTCCAGATTTGCCGTTTACCTTTTACTTCTTAATGCATTTGTTATTAAATTATGTGAGGTGAAGTTGTTAGATAAAATAGATAACTGCTTAACAAAACATGGCTAAAATTACAGATGATTTGTGCCTTCCCTGAATATATTCATGTTAATAGGAAATTAGATGACCAGTAAATGTCAATGGCCAGAATATTCAGAAGTCAGTCTTTTCCATACTTAAAAATCAGAAGTCAGCTTGACTGCAGTCATTGCCCAATGTAAAATTAGGCAAATATGAATTAGCAATAGGCATATCACTTACCTTATGAAATCACATGCCACACTATTACAGTACATAGACCATTACACTAATATTAATAAAATACAATACTATGGGTTTGTGCTTCTCTGATGCTAAACTTGCAAGTCTCAGTTGTAGATGGCCTGAAATCATTTCTGAAATGGAATCTCACAACTTTAGGAAGGGTAACGTTGATTATCCAGCCTCCAGCTAACGGTGCTTGAGGTAAAGCAGAGTTTAGAAAGTAACACTGGTTTTCTTTGTCATTCATTACCCATATAATCAAATACTTTACACATTTAATACTGTTATCATATATACTCTGTGTGGTATTATCCTGCATGTATTCACCACACCTGTTAGATATTGTGAGCTCCTATTTATTTAATGCTGTAAACTCTTGCATTTCTTGAGCTGCTACAATTTCTAGTTGATATCTGGAGATCAAAAGGCAGTTTGTGTTCTTGATTGCTTGACCGGCTTCTTTTGAATGTTCTGCAAGTTTCTTCACTGACTGTATGGGTTAAACTTACTGCAATATAGAGAACAAAAGCAAAAACACGTTCCATAGCCTATGGAATATAATTATATGACTCTTCCAGGATTTCCTTTGTTGAAATGAATTTCACCTTCTGCTCTTCTCTTTCATCATCTGTGAAGTTACCCTGCTAGTCTCCCACCCTTGTCAAGTGTTTTATGGCTTCTTTGTGAAAAATATTACAGAAATGTAAAATGCTATTATGTATTACTCCCAGAGGTGATTTATCACCATGCCTAAATATTTCAGTGTTTTTACTGTGGCACAGAATACAATCACCAGTATTTATCAGTTAACAGAGAAAGAAACTAAAGGATTGCTTTTTGAGAAATAACCAGGTGAGACTTCTTAATGGTCCTTGATGTTTTTGAGAGAACAGATGATGATATGCGTAAGGAAACCTTTTAATAAGTGTGTTTTTTAAAGCCTTATTTTTCCCTCTCAGGCTGTAAACAAGTCAAAGAAACAGTGATGTGTAGTGAGTGCCATTAATACAGTAATAAAAATGTAGTAAGATCACCTTTTCTTATTCGTGTTTTCCATTTGCTCTTGGTAGCACTATTACAAATTGAGTGGAATTGGAGCACTGTATCAAAGAGTTCAGTTTTCACATTACATTAGCATGTCTTTATTTTACAATTGGACAAGAGTACGTTTGACATTCAGTTAGGGAATTCTTAGGAATGTTATGTGTGTCTTGAAATATTTATGTTGGCAGCAGGGTTGGCAGGGGAAGGGAGGAGAGTGGAAGAGAGGACAAATTGGGATCACTTACTATGGTGATAGATTTAACTAACGACAGTAATATTATTTTATGACTTGGAGTATGTAAGTGATAGGTAACAGTACTATGTTAACAGTACTATAAAGCAGTGAAAAGTGTATGATTTTGCCAGAACAGTTCAAACAATGACAACTTCATGCAGTTGGTTTAGTAGGTTTTCTGTTTCCCTTTGAAAAAAGTCCTATATACATTGCGTGCAGCTGGAAGTTTTTCTTTATAATTTTATTACAGGAGTAATGATAACTTGGTTACTCTTGCATGTCTTCATATGATGATGTTATTTAATACTTTAAACAATAATTTTAATCAATGACAATACATCTAGCATATCTCATGGGATTCATATGCTGAACTCAAAGTTGGGGCTCTGAGCTGTACTGATTTCCTGTGAACACAAATCTGTAATCAAATATTTAAATATGTGCATTTTTTGACATTATATTCAGTTTATACTTCTGAGGCTAATGAAACTTATACAATAAATAAATTTGAGAGACTGACCTTCTTAAGTTGTACTGAAGTCCTATATAACCTATTAAATAATGGTTTAACTAATATAGAAAATAGCAAACTTTTTGTTCTGAGTTAGGAAGAATTCAAGTTTATTTATATTTCTGAATCTTTGCAGTTAGGTCTGCCTGAGGTTGTACAAAGAACTGCATGGTAGAAGTTGGTGCAGGTAGTTGTTTCCTTAGGCTGTAGAAAATATATGAAATTGATCACTGTATCTACAAGTAGGGAAATGCTCACATGGTAAAAATCTTTTATTGCTGGTGTAATGGAAAATTCTAATGTGTCAATATGCCACCATGCAACAGAATAATATAAAACTGTTTGCAGTTTTGAATGAAGTGAAATGACAGTATAGCAAAAGCAAGATGAAAGAATAGGTGATTTCATAATGTATGGAAGATGACATAGCGTAGATTTATTACAAGAGATTGCCAAGTGTGAGAACAAAGCAATAAAATAGAAATATCTCAAATTCTTTTCATTATGTACAGTAATTTCAGTGCTTCAACTTTCCATATCTAATAATTGAAGTTGTCGGTGCCTGCCTATCCTAATGAAATTATAAAACATTTTTCTAATTGTGCTAATTTAATATAAAATCTGATGTTGGGAGGAGGTCAGCACATGTAGAGAATCCATGTCATTTGGAGTTATAATTACTGTGCTGTTTACAATCAGTAAATATGAAAAAGACCAAAGCCAGTGTGACAGGCTTGTATTGCTTCTGCAGAGCTGAAGAGTGAAAGAAGTACTGCTGTGTAGTAAGTTCACATGATACCAGATGTGAATATGGAAACGTTTCTTACTTCCTATGAAAGCTTTTTCAACTTTTGCCATATTTACCTGTGTTTATTTGAATAATTACATCTTCTCTGTATCATATTTTCAGAAGCTTTGGATTTGTTATTAGTCTTCATAGCCTTACATCCTTTGTTGCATTCTTATGTAAAATGCACCGGTTCTTCAATTCAGTGTAGTAAAATTTACTGCTACTGGAAAAGGCTCGTTCAGCCTTAGTGGATGGCAAAGTTAACAGCGGCCTAAAAGAGAAAAGGAAGAAATAAAAGGAAGAGAAAGTAAAACTTGCAGCCGTTTCAGAGAGGAATAAACTAAAGTAAAATAAAACAACTAAAAGCATTTTGGTACGACTTAAAAACAAGTCCCTCTTCCACTATGAACTGGAGTTATGCGCTTTGAGAATTTCCATCAGCAATTTCCCAGTTATCTCAGGGTATTTTACACTCTCTCGGCATACACTTGGCATTGTTTGTTGTTTTGTGTTTGCTTGCTTTTTCTAACATACTGCAAAATTTAAGGATTCTATTGGCTGGAAGCAGGTCAAACAAAATTGAAGTGCTGGGAGAAAATCAAAACCTGATTGTCATTTGTATGAAGGCTCTTTCTTTCTGGCAGCTTAGGTAAGTCCATGCTATTTTCCCTCTCAGGTTTGAAAGAAACATTTGAATGCCTCATGCTCCATGCTCTGAACATCTTGCCTTGCTACTGTTCTTCTAAGAATTTTGTTTACAGTAGGATTTTTCAAACAAATACTTGCCAAAATTTGCAACTATATCATAATTTTTACTCAAATATGCATGCAGTTGACATAGCTCAGGTATTTTTGCTACAGGTGTCTTGTTAAGTTGGTTGTTTCAAGGTGTTTTAGGACTGCTTAGAGGATATTTTAAAACAAAGCTAGTACTACTGTTTTTTTGTTTGTTTGTTTGGTTGGTTGGTTGGTTTTTACCAGTGTCTTGATAAAGTAGAACAGAATGTGGAGGAGAATAGAATGTCAAATCCCTTGCTAATTCCTTGCTAGCTTGTCTTATGAAGCAAAGCACAATGGATTAGTTAAAGTGAAACAGTTTAAGAGGACTGAAGCTTACTTCCATAAAGGCTTCTAGATGCTTCAGACTGTTTGGGTTGGTTGGGTAAGGACATAAAAAGGAATTTTAGTTTTACTCTGTTAAGAAGCTCTTGGCTTATTCTTAGTTTTGAGCAGTGCTGTCTGTATCTGTATGTATTTTTAAAACCTAGTTCTTTATGCTCTGTTTGCATATATTTTTTTCAGGTGTCTTGAAGGCTTCTGGCTCTGGCAGCGCATAAGTAACAAACTGTTATTTATTATTTTTGCTAGTATTATTAGAATTCAAGTAGTTGTGGGCGTTTCACGTGCAGAGCACAGGTGGCATATGCTTCTAAATGTACTTGTTTCAGATGCAAGAGGAAGAAGAAGCTGCTTTTAATGCTACTGTATAAATTTATAAAATGCATGAATGCAAAAGGAGTGTTTTCTCTGTGAAATGCTAAACAAGCTTGTGTCTGAAGTGATGGAGGCATTCATACAGCTGATGTTCAGGCTAGCGTGTCTGTGTGATCCTGAGATGCTGCAGTAGGACCCTCATCTGTTGAGAAGAGATGCATGTTTTTAGGCTCAACTGACAGTGCAGGTTCAACTCTGTGAAGGCTGCGAATAGGAAAAGTGGGAGAGAAAGGGAAGATGACAACACTTTGTACTGAGGTGAACAGGCAAGAGTGTACCATCTGACAAGCCTAGTGTTGCAACAAACTGGTATTTAGATATTTGACTGCCTGTATGAGGATAAAATGAGGGAAGATGAGATGTGGAGATGCAAAGTGGCCGGTATTTCTCAGCAAAACCAGTATGTGTTAGCTCCCTCAGGCTTCCTCCCTTCCTTGTCCTTGCCCAGTTCCTTCCTCCCTTCATCCCACCAGTGCACACAGCCCCCTCACTGGCAACACAGTACCACACCTCTGTGCAGAACTTACTGGGCTTAGCATAATTCTGCACACCAAAGGGTGCCTGCAAAACTTTGCCCTTAGCCAGAAGCCATATGCACTGACAGATGCAGAGGTCCCCAGTTGCTGTTCACTTAAGCTTACAAATTGACGCTCCATGCTGTGATAACTTTTGTGACCTTAGTTTACTTGTTCTAGCATTGTTCCAAGAGTTGAGAATTTGCGTGTGCACACAATTAGCTGCATTCCTGTACTGCATTCCTGTACATCCCAGGAGGTGAGTCCTAAGAATGTGCGAGTCATCAAGGAAACCGTGTGGACCTGAGGTACAGCTCTGTCCTTGTGAACTGGACATTCAGGAGGTTGAAAGGAATTAGGGGTATTTGGTGACAGATGTGCACTGGTGTGTGTGTTTAATGTAATTGTTATTTACTCATGTGGTACATAATATGAAAATATTAACTTGTGTTTGTAAAAGCTACATTGTGGTCTACTGTGTCCATGTGCTGTGAGCATCTGAGAGTAAACTGTTATTACTGAACACAGTGTGGACGGCCTGTTGATAAACCATCCATAGAATGGCTTGAGTGGTTTGAGGCACCAGATACTGTTAAGTTTTTGAGTGTCAAAAAATTCTAGTTAACAAGGCAGAGCAGAAGTCTTTCAGGTTAGCTGTCTCCTGACCTACCAAGGCTAGAAAGGGATATTTCTATATTTATTAAGAAGCTAATGATCGTTTCTAATTCCAACATATGATTATAGAAGATTATATTCAAATCTCCTTGACACAATGCCAGTATAGTTTCAGAAGTTAAGTACCTCTAAATTTCCAGAGATGATAATCAGTGCTATCAACTCATATGGCATTTCAAACTAGATTTTCTTTTTCTCATGGTTTGAGGTAGGAGCTACTGAAGTAGTATTGCCAAATTAATTAATTAAAAGCTGTCTTGTTCCCCGTGAAATATGATGTTATGTTAAAATTATGAGATATATTTTATTCAGATATATTTTAGAAAAGGGTAGAGGGACCTCTTGTTACTTCGGGCATTTGAGCCATTGGAATCTGAGCTTCTTGACTCCAAAATTCAACCAACAACATACATACAAAACGTGAATGTCTTTGAGGGTGTACAAGGAATGATTTTGTTCATCCACTGCTGGCTTTGTGAACAAAAGTGCTCCCACTTTTTCCTTTTCCATTTGTGTCACTTGTCACCCAGTCAGGCTCCTCAGTTTCACTTAGCTGTTGAATATCTCTGTATTTTTTGCTCTTTTTTTTTTTTTTTTCCTTATAGGAAGGAACAGCCCTTTCCCCATTCTTTCTGTTCTCTTCTTACCTACCTACCACAGCATCCTTGATCTTTCAGTTTTGTATTCTAGTTCCAGTTGCACACCCAATTGTCTTCAGCAGCCTGTATTTCCATGTCTAGTGCTTCTGTTCTTATTCCCACAGTACTCATTACAATCTTTTCCCATCATTCACATACACTTTTTCCCCCTATGCATTCCCTGCCTTACACTGTCCTTTGCATTCTCACCTTGTCCATCCCAAATACCCAACCTACTCAGCGTCAATCTCATGTATTTTTAAAGCACCCTGTATAGGTCCATAACAAGGAAGAATCAGTCATCTTTTGCCAGAAAACCTTGATTTCAATCTAGTAATAGCTTTAAAGAAACCACATTTGGAATCATGTTGTTACATAAGAATTTTAGCTTTGTTTTTGTTTTTGAACAAGCTTTTAAGCATCCTTGTTATAGGAAAAAAACACTCATAAGTGTTAAGCATAATGGATGAAGAGCCTAATGTTTATTATGGTGTTAAAATTTTGTCACTTTTTGGTAGTCTGCCATCCAGGCTTTTATGATAAATTCCAATTCAGAAACATGTCCTTGATAAAAATTAATGTTTCAGTAGAATAATCAAAATGATACAGGGAATTGGCAATCATTATTTATTTAGGCATTTAACATCTTTTTTTTTTTTTTTGTATGGTTTATATGTTTTAAATGAACTGTTAAAGTTCTTTTAATTGTATTTCATAATTTCTTATAACTCATCTTATAATGGCAGTTATGAGATTTGAAATCTGTTGCATTCAGCGAGATGAACAAAAATATTTTGAAACATTGCTTATCTTATCAGCCATTACTGTTGTTAATAGAGAAAACTTCTTTTTTCATGTGAACATATATAAGTGCTTATTCTTTATTTGGGTGTATTGGAAGTGCATGCAGGCACATCTGTTGTGATTCAGAGTATAGATATGGGAAAAGAAGGAAATCTGCATTTCACAGTGTTAACACACCATTCAAACCTGTGTGGAAGAGCACTGCTTGTTAGGGGCTGCTGAACCAGGCAGTCTGGTAGAGATGAGCCTGCCATAGCTCCATGCCCTTCACCCAGTGCAGTCAGTAGCAAGGCCAAGTATGTGCCCGTTAGACATGCACAAAAGCTCACATACCTGATACATATATATTTATATATATATATATATATATGTATATGTATATATATACATACACATGTATACATGACCTGCCACTGAAATTAATACAAACACACAGCACTTGGCTCATACACAAGCACCAACAGCTTACTGCTCTTTCCATTTATTGTTGATCAGGATGAAGGTCCACTGGTGGAAAATGTATTCAGAGATACAGTGTGAATGCCTGCAGTGTCTGACTGTGTTCATTCAGCTGATGAAGTGGTTGGCCCTGCCTGCTTAGGATCCCCAGCTCCTGTTATCTGGGCATGCAAACCCCCAAGGGTGGCAGCCTAACTCTAGTTGTTGGTGTACAGTCCAGTTTGCACACTCACTGGTACACATGGGTGCACACTGCAGATTTCCCAGGGGCTGATATGAGATGCTCTTATCTCCAGGTACCTCATGCACAGACACACATGCACAAGTGGGTGTCTCTGTTGACCCCCAGATCCCACAGCCTCTCCAGTAGTGGGTTTTGAGTCACTTTGCAGACCATCTCCTCACACTGTTATCCGACTGAGACTCGTAGTTGCTTCAGTACTTGTCTTCCACGCCTCTTCCGTACTCACCTGCCAGTCTGGCTTGGCATTCACAAAGAGTCATGCACTGACCCTCACTTAAGACTTCGATTTGTTCCAGCTGCTGATATCATAGAGGCATGGGCCTGTGTGTGCCAGGGTCTGACTCTGGTTCTTCACACTGGTTTCCCTCTGCACCTTTGTGTGTGTGAATAGACACCTTTTATCACATAACCTAGTGATTCTCAGGAGCATGACATTTCCCTGAAAAATGAATGAAATGACTGAAACAATTCCTGCTACTCATAGATGATCTATGTGTTTGACAAAGTGGTTACTTACAGCAGATTTGGGCTCTTATGCCATGATCAGTAAAGTCCATAGGGATGTCAGTATAATATCTTGTAAGTGTAAAATCAGGCCTCTGAAGTCTATGTTAACAAAACCAAAATTCTGACTGGAGCAAGTGATTTAGATTGAAGAATGCCTTTCAGGATACGTCAGCGAAATAGTCAAGTGTTGACTGAACAAGTAGCCCCAGAGGGTCTGTAGCCTGCCTGGCTGGCCTTTTTTCTGTGACCAGCACAGGGATGGGCTGCAGGCTGAGAGCATCATTGTGATGGGAGCAGTTTTGTCTTGATGCCATTCATTGCTGAGAGTCTTTTGCCCCACCACAGGGCATGCCATTGGAACCAATGCTCATTACAGCCTAGTGAAAAAATGTCACAAAACATCTGATCTTGAATAGGTATTTCGTCGTGATTTGTGGCGGCTAATTGGAAGGTATTCTCTCTGTGTTATCCACGTTTCTTCTCCCTAGTTTGTCTGGGAAGTGATGCTCAGCATCTACACCCTTCTGCATTGTTAGAAATACACGTTTTCTGCACGTTGCAAGATAAGACCTTGATGTATTGAACAGGCTTGGGGCTTTTTTTGTTGTTGTTTGGTTGGTTGGTTGTTTTTTGAAGTGTCTTCTTCTGTGATTATAAATTTAAAAAACATGAATTTATGTGGGAAGCAGTCAATCTTACCATCGCTCATGATAAAAGAGCTTTAGAAAAAGTATTTCAAAGTCCCGGTGTCAGTGCAGTTGGCCTAATCAGGTGAAAACAAAACACTTGATTGTTTTCATTAAGATATTTGGTAAAAATTATATTACAATCAAATCAGCATTTATGGTGAGAAATTGTTATTTGGTAATATTTTGCCAGCTGTATTCGCTGAAAACTGTTTAATCTCTTACTTTATTTGTGTATTAGATTAATCCTGATCACAGGGGGTTAGTACATATTTTAAACAAGTAACAAAACAATAAGAATGTGGTGCAAAGAAAGTCAACTTTTGTCCAGCCTTTCCCTGCAAGATCTGATATTTTGCCTGTTCTGCAACTCAGTGTTACTAAATAGGATTTGACAAAGAGCAGCAATGGGGATACAGCTGTTGAAGGAGATATTTGCATAGCATACCCGTATCTAAGTGTTTTCTCAGAGGAGGTCTCCTTGTCTGGGTTATGGACCAGACGTCTTTGAGCCCTAGTTCTGAACCACCCCAGTGTCTGCACCCTTCAGACTGCTGGCCTTGAGTTGTATGTTTTCTGCAGGAGTCTTGTGACAGAGAAGATGCATCCTTGCTATTCAGAATTCTTTAGAGTAAACTGACCTTTTAAAAGGACTCTTTTAAGCCAGGTAGATGGGGATTCAGCATTATGAATCAGACCTGGAACGGCCCCATCTTTTATTAATATAATGTCTCTTGATTTACTGCAGGAAGCCACTGAAATGATTAAGTGCACCAGAAGTCTGCATAAAATGCCTGGGTGACCTCCAAAGCACTGTAAGAAGTATCAAAGAAAAATTTTAAAACCTGAATGATCAAGTTATAGAAATTAAAGCTGTTATCTCAGCTTGTTGGAAACGCTGTTAAAATAAAGAAACAGAGAGTGGCTGCAGAGTGGCAGAAGAGCAAGGCCACAGCTCTTCCATGGCATCTCTAATGAGCAAGTGTGCTACACAGAAAGTATCTTTCTGTTGGAGTTTGTTTTGCGGTGTTTTAGTGATATTCCAAAAAGAAAGCATAGGGAAATAATACAAACAGATGAAGAGTGCCTAGTCTAAATAATCATCCTTGTCCATTCAGTTTATATATATTTATTTCCATACAAAGTCTTTGTTTCTTCGTGGTCAAAGAAGCTATGCACATGCAGATGGAGATATTCTGTTTTCTCTTTAGGACAGAATTAATAAACCCTGCTATGAAGTGTATTGCTAAGAGGAGAATTGCTTTATGGTGCCATTTTATATCTCAAAACACTCAAGAAGTGCTGGCTAAGCTTCACAGTATCTCTCTGCAGAGAAGTATCAAATTGGCTGGATATATAGTCATTAAAATCCTTGTGGTATTATCTTAGGTGTATAATGTGAATTGTAAGGTGTCTCTAATGTCGCGTGGTTCAGGAGGTGCTCTGTGGTGATTACTCCTTTTGGTCTTTGGGGTTTTTTGCAGGAAGGGTTGGGGTTACTGTTAAAACTAGCTGTTCGGGCAGCACTGTCCAGATAATCACACCTCAACTCCACTCAGCCTTGTCGCACCTATTGACTCAACTGCTGCTTCCACTGATCACAGATGGGAAGTTTTTTGGTTTTTTTTTCAAAGAATCATAGGGTGGCCTGGGTTGAAAAGGACCACAATGATCATCTAGTTTCAACCCTCCCTGCTGTGCGCAGGGTCACCAACCACCAAACCAGGCTGCCCAGAGCCACATCCAGCCTGGCCTCGAATGCCTCCAGGGATGGGGCATCCGCAGCCTCCTTGGGCAACCTGTTCCAGTGTGTTACCACCCTCTGGGTGAAAAACTTCCTCCTTATATCGAACCTAAACCTCCACTGTCTCAGTTTAAGACCATTCCCCTTTGTCCTATCACTATCCACCCTCGTAAACAGCCGTTCCCTCTCCTGTTTATATGCTCCCTTCAAGTACTGGAAGGCCACAATGAGGTCTTCCTGGGGCCTTCTCTTCTCCAAGCTAAACAAGCCCAGTTCCCTCAACCTTTCTCCGTAGGAGAGGTGCTCCAGCCCGCTGGTCATCTTAGTGGCCCTCCTCCAGACCCTCTCCAGGAGCCCCACATCCTTCCTGTACTGGGGTCCCCAGGCCTGGACGCAGTACTCCAGATGGGGGGATTCATGGGGGACAAGGTGACTGCTATTAAGTATGAGTGAAGGATTACACTCTTATTAGAGGCAACCACAACCTGTTGGCAGAGCAGTAGCAACCTGACTCTACTCTGATTCCTGTTTTGGCCTCAGCTTCTCTGTTCTCTGAGATAAGACCCAAATCCTGCCTTGGCCTTCTCCCTCCTCAGTGTTGCAAAAGGTGCAGCCCTCAACTTGCTGCAGAGCAGGAGATGGAAGAGACGGGGTGCTTATTTGCATGGTGGAGCCAGGGTAGTATATTTGACAGTATGGGAAGGAGTACGCTCTCACCAGGCTGCTGAAGAGGAAGAACTGAAGAGAGGCAAGTGTTTAAATGGCAGAATGGAGGCACAGAGTGGGTGGTTACTGCAGAGAGCATCTGCAGCGCAGAGCTGACCTTCCGGAGGAGGCCCCAGGCCTGAGAACTAGCTTCTGTATATGCCAAGTTCAGGGCATCCTCAAAGTCAGCAGCAGCCATAGGGGTCATTGCCGTATTTCTGGGCAGAAAGAGGTATATGTGCACTGTGTGGCATGTGCAGCAAAAATCAAGAAATTCTGGGTGATGTTGAATCTGCTGAGTATATACTGTGAGGTTAATCTCTGTGTGAGCAGTAGGTGTTTATTCAGAAGCATCAGACATTCAGCAGCCTGGACAGCATCACAAATCCTCACGTTCTGCCTGGAGACAACTTTTAGCTGGAAAGGGGGAAAAATGAATTCACAGTGGGTCTAACTGAGGCTGTTACCATGAAGGTTTACATGGGGGCTTCCGCCCACCTGACCTACTTCGTGGAGCACCAGTGGCAGCTTCTCTTCTGAAGTAAACAGCATGATACCATCCATGCATGTTTGAGTAGGACGTGTATTTCTTTTGGCTGGAAGAGAGGAAGGTACAGTTGTCAAGCCCAGATGGAGGCTTTGAAATATGCATGATGGTGGCAGCTGTGTGTGGGAAGAATGACTTGAAGTGTGTTGAGAAGGAGGAGGCTTGTTTACAGTGTTACTGTCTTCATGGAGCTGCAGATCTGAATGGAAGGAGAAATATGAGGAACGCATTTCATGACCCCGGTTTATTGCTTTACTTGTTCTGGACAATTTTTTCTTGAATATTACTATTCATTATTTATTTAAAAATCTGTAAAGGGTTAGGGAGTTGCAGAGGAGGAGAGTGCAAAAAATGTGTTGTGAATATTTCTTCTGTCCCCAAGCCTCACTAATAATGGTTCTGTTTTCCTATACCAGGCCCTTGCATGTGAAGGTTTCTTCTTGAAAGCAGGGCTGAGACTGTTGTATGCCTTCTGCAGAGAGGAACGTACGTTTCTGGTTGTCTTTTTGATTTTGTACGTGTCCATATTTGTGAGTGTATTTTGTGGTCTGCAGCTATGTAACGCTCGAGCCTTTGTGTGACATGCATTTGTGTGCAGTGCTGCTGGCATGTAGGCTGAGGGGCCATGCAGTGCAGCTCACCAGTTCACCTGGGGGAAAGGAGGGTCGTTGTAGGCAGACCGGGGAGTCCTCCCAGCCATGCACTGCCTACATAGTCTGCCAATTGGTTCCCAGGTGTCTGTGCTCATGCAAGAGAGTAGAGTTGGGCTAGGTACATTTCTGTCCCTGCTCATGAGCACGGCCAGCACTGCAGCCTCTGAAAGGTCCCAGAAACAGGGATCCTGCTTTCACAGCTGATGAGTGGATTGCCTTGTTTGAGGAAAAAAAGCAATGCCAGCTGTAGCCCAGAGGTTTTGAGAGAAAAAGGCAGAATACTGCTAACTGTTCTTGCAATTATATAAGAAGGAAAGGAGGACAAAAGTCCAATAAAAAGTAGTGTGCTGACACACTGAAGTGGAACATGTGTCAAGTCAATACACAAACTCTTTGGGGTTTTATGGTTTTTTTTTAGATTTATGTTTTCTGTTTACAAATTTCGATCATCTCATTAATTAATACCTTTCTTTGGGGACAGTAAGGATTTATGGCTTACTCTTTTTCTTAAAAGGATTTTTTCCAAGCACATTTTATAATGAGTACACTTTTGCATTCCCATCCCAGAGCATGAAATTAATCTTTTCTGAATAATTTCCAAGTATCTCCTTGAGCTGTGTGGCCTAAAAAGGTCTTTGACTTAATTAAAGAAAATCGGTCTGAAAAGAAAGATGCAAAATCATGTGCTGGAATATATTAGAATATCAAAAAGGATCAAGTGAACCCTAGTAACGAGTTTTAGAATAATGGGGCAAGGTTTGGTGCCATTTGCTTCACTCTGCTGTAGAGCATGGCTCATACTGCATCCTCAGCATTGAAGACTGTCTTGCACTTGACACAGGATAAGGTCGTGTATCTGTTTCCGCAGGACTGCAGTTAAGCATAGTAGATAGCTTCCAGATACACTTAATTTTGGGAGAAGCTGCTATTTTAACATCTAATCATATGACAGCAGCTTTCAAATTTTTATCATTTGAAAATCTATATCCTAAATGATTTATCTGATTTGAGCTTTAAGCTTCATCAGACCCAGTTCCATGATAAACACCCTTCCTTCCCTCTTTTCTGGCAGATCAGTAGACCAAGCATACTTCAGACCTTTCACACTCACCAAGTTAATTGGTGCATTTTCTGAAGAACCTCAGCAGCAAAAGGAAGCAATATCAAGATTTGTGCTTAACATGACTTGTCCTTAATTTTTTTTATCTTGTCTCAACCGTGACACAGGTCAACAATGTCAAGAGCCAGAGTTGGCTGTCATCAAATGCTTCATATGACCGTTTCTTCCTGTGCTCAAGAATAGGAAATTGCATAAATATGTAAAGGCCAGTTTTTCTGAAGTCATGAAAGACATAACATTCACTTTGAATTAATCAAAGTACAGAACCATCAAAAAGGGAAATTTACAAGTGTTTGTTTCTGTATTGGACAAACACAACATCTTTACAACTCTTCAAACAGAAGATGTTGCTGCAAATGGAGTGTGAAAAAATTATCAGCGTAATTAGTAGTAAACAATCATGGCAGCAAAATAATTTTAGGTGTTTATATTCTTGATTAATCATAGTCCAAATTTTCTTCTGACAATTTTACTTTGAAAACTACAGTAGATTTATTGTTCTTTTCTCTTACAAATGAGTAGAGAATTTAGCTTTGTTAGTGCATTCTTCATCCTATTTTCAGCTCTCATGTTGTCATTCACATCTTATAAGAATGTGCATTCATTTTACTCATTTGGTGTTGCTAGTGTCTTGTCTTCATTTAGTATGTAGATGTAAGTAAGTTTGAACATTTAAGAGAATAGAACATTAGACTGGTGATCAGACTGGATGAAGGCTTTTTCTCACATGAAGCAGATACCAATTAGAAATACATGTTTAATCTTTTAAATAGACAAACTGAAACATGAAGCAGATTCCTAGATTTATAAGAGTTACCAGGGTCTGTAACTATGCTCTGTTACCACCTGAAAATTATTTTTTTCCATGGGAGAAAATGACCATGTTGGCATACCTTTATCAGCAGAGGAGAAAGCAAATGGTGCTTATTTGGGACTGTGTATATTTAAGTATGGCCTTTCAAAGATGTCTTTAAAGGAGGCAGGTATTCAAATCTTGACAAATCTCTTCCAGTCTTCTGTCAAGGTCAAAAGGATTATTTAACTAGTCTAATACAGTCAGGAGTTTTCATTGTCTTCTTGTTCCTGAATCTCCTGTGTTTTCACATCTCATCACAATTTGTAAACTGTGTGCTCAGTTTATCTGTAAAATGTGACAATAAAATTAGCTACTGTTGCTTCATTGGAAAATGTCATTAAGTATAATGAACTGTAATTTCCCAGTGCTTTGTACCTTGTATTATGATGTGTAGTGGGTTTCATTTTCAGTTTCTTTTGAAGTCTAAACTGTAAATGTTAAAGGGATCTGTACTTTGCTGTAACACTTAACCATCTGTAACTTTCACAGTTTCTTCCAATAAACTAGAAATACAATACTGTATAACTGTCTTAAATATATTTTTATCTTAATTTGTAGGATATGGAACCAGTATATATTTTATAAAAATATATAATGGTATAAAATATATACTGTATATATATTGTATATACATAATATGCATGTATATATTATATAAAATATATATCGTATATATACCAGGATAGATTTTGTCAAATGTTCTGAACGTCAATGAAAAAATAAGAACAATAAAATAAATTTCACGTGACAGGGCATATAAGACTTGGTTATGGATCTTCAAAGTGACTTATTTGAAACTACCTCATATAGGCTTTGCATACGCATTTAATAATAACAGATATGATTAGAAAAAGTGGGATATTTCAAAAGCTTTGCTGCAGTTAAAGTTAGGCACCCACTGGCATCAGTGAAGTAGATAGCTTGAGGAAGATTGCATGTTCATGAGATCCCACTCAGAATGCGCTGCAGAGCCCAAGAGAGGAGGAAATGTAACAGAACGTATATTGAGAATGTGAATAAATGTTGTTTTGAAATAGCATGTGTGTTAGGACGTGTCATGAGCTTTTATCAGGGAAGAGATAGACCAGTTCCGCCGTACTGCGGTCTCCATGTTCTTGTTCTCTTTTCTGCTTGAATGTATCTTTGCAGACCATGACATATGTGATTAGGGTGCTGTAACTGGCATTAATATTCAGGATCCTTTATCTAGTATTTAATTTTAATGAACAACAATGAAGAATGACAGAATTCTTTTGAGACTTGTCAATTTTTGAAATGTACATCTCTAAGGTGACTAATATCCCAAAACAAAGTGAAGCTTTGATTTCAGCCATTACCGGCAACAAAACAAACTGCTTGGCTACACGTTCTCATACATGTCCCTTTCTTGTCTCTTGCATTTTCATTGATAAATGACTCCACAAAGTGAAAACGTTTCTGTCCTCCTTTGTTAGCATCTTGTCTAGACTGCACACAGATGCCAAAAACCTATGGAAATTCAAGTCCTTAGAACATTCTGTGGGTTGATAAGCCCTTTTGTGGTATGCCATTAACTCTTGGAAAGGCTGGCTGTAGAACTTCAATAATGTTTTTTTCAAGAAGATACATAAGTGCTGCATTTCGTTGCAAATTTGTCTGCTGTAGGGGGCCCACGTTGCAGGGATGCTGGTCTCAATGATCTCTTCTAGCCCCTACAATTCTGTTATTCTGTGATTCTGAGCTGTCTGACAGATAATTAAGTGAAAAATTTCTTATAGGTAAGTGACTTTTCTTAATCAACAAATGTTTGATCTTGGTAAAAGTTGAATTGATATCAGTTTGCTGCTGGCATCAGGGCTTAGAAAGATCCAGAATGACATACCAAGATGAAGACTTCAGCAAAGAATGTGTAGCATCACCTTAATATGTACTAGAAGTTGGACACGGCATAGAGGAATTCCTTGTAAGACTGGAAAATAGCAGAGTGCAAAATTACATGCAAAAGACAAAACGATTGGTTTAAGTGTCTTTTGGTTTCATGGAGATAGAAGCATATTTTGGGCAGGCACAAGAGAAGTGAGAGATCAACTTGTGATTATTGAACAGAAGCTTTTAAAGGCAGTACTGGTGTGTTACTGTGTGAACAGTGAGAGAACATACTGACCTGTTTGACAGTAAATGGCAATGGAGCAGCCAGCTGTTGTCTTTGCTCTGAGTGTCAGTGACGGAAACATGCTGAAACATGCAAAACAGCTTGTCTTAAATCTGATGGATGAATTGAGCCTAGCTAGTCTTTGCTGCTATTGTAGTCACAGAATGTTCTCAAGTTTTGTTGTTGTTGTTTCTGTGTACGTATACAATCAGATGCTACCCTCGTTCATGTTAGTAATAATCCGTAATACAAATGTTAGCTCAAATCCTCAGTTGATGAAGACCCCTAATTTTTTTCTGCCCAAATGGAGTAATGTTTTATGTTGTTCACCAGCAGAGTACAGACCAAGTACCTTTGCTGTAGTGTCTGCACCTGTGTCCTCATATGAAGTTTAAACTAATAATGACTGTAGGAAGTCAGTAAATAGTACAGAAACTTAAGAATTGTTAAAGATGCCATGATCAGATGTGGTCATTCAAGACATACATTTGTGTTTTTCTAGAAGAGAAGAAATTTCACAGTCTTTGACATGACTAAAGACTTTCCCTGATGAGTGTCCTGATTTGATGCCATCATAGCATCGTTCTGGTTGGAGGGAAACCCAGGTCATCTAGTCAAGCCTCTTCTTCAGGTTGTATTTGGCACTGACCCAGGTTTCCTAAGGTGTTGTCAAGTTGGATGCTGACTAACAGGTTGAAAACCTCCATTCTTCAATATATTAATGCTCTTCTATAGTTACACATCCATCTCCTTCTGTTGTGTTTTAGAGCTGCTCAATCATGTTATCTGTTAAAAATATCAGTGTTGATATTCTTGATTCTTGGTCAGGTGATAATGTGGCATGCATGCTCATAATCTGTCATCTATCCTGTTAGTGTATTTTTTGTTTCATTTATGTGCATGGACAACACATCCAAGCTTCTCAGTAGTTCTTGCAGTATGTAGCTAGCGTGCTACTACTGAGTGTTTTAAGAGGAGCCACACCACTATTATGCAGACACTGAAGTTATCAGATATACTATTCCAGCTTTGTTATAGAATGGCCACCAATAGGGAATTTCTTAGTCTTGAACCTCACACCTCTCTGCTCTGAATAAATGTGTTGATCTGCAAGAAAAATCTTTAATAATAGAGTTTTGAGAAAGATTACTGTTAAGAACGAAAAAAATGAAGATTATAGAAGCATATTTTATAGTTTCTGAGGACTGAACTATTGTTTTGTTTGTTTTGTTTTTTTTAATATAGCCAGCACTTGGTCCCTGATTTATGACTTTCTGTTGTGTTTTTAAAACTCTCTAGCTTGACAGACGTTTTACAGTATACAATTGATTCATATTTTCAGGTCATATGCACTGAAACCATTAACTAGGCTGGTTTATGACAGTTCCACATAGTTTCTTCTTCTCGTGCAACATTTAGAATTGTAAAGATTCTAAGACAGAGATTAGAAAGTAGGTCATCTCTTTGATCCCTTATCAGATTCCAGTTTCTCTAAAAGAAGAGGTGGTAAAGGTAGGGTAATACCAAAGAGAAGATCCCTATCTGAAACTGACCATCCTTACATCTACAAGGAAAATAAATACAAATTGGCTAAGTTGTTTGATTTGAGGACAAAGCTACAGTGAAGCACCTCAGATCCTTTCTGATTCTTGCTTTAATTTCTTCAGCTGTGGTTTACGGAGTCAAAAGCCCCTTTTACGCTGTCTCCATCTAAAGTCTGAAAACGTGGGAAATATGAACTCTTAAAAAACCCCCAAAAATATAGATGAGGAAAATGTCAGTAGAGAGATGTTTTTATGCTGCAGTAACACCATGATACATAAACTGATTGTTTTTTAAAAAAAACTGAAGACACAATATGGAAATTGTTATGTGATGGTTTACCTTTTAGGATATTTTCAATCATATTTAGCATTTAATTGAAAAAAACATGGCTAATATATGTGGCTTTCTGTTGTTGCTTTTTTGTTCTTGTTTTTCAAATTGACTATGTAGCAGTGTGCTCACCTTATCTTTGCATGAATACAAATGCTATAACTGTAGAAACCAGAAACACCTGGTTTATAATAGCTTTATATTAATGATAATCATACTGCATTATTATACTATATCATATTTTGTTTTTAAATTAAATATATGTTTTATCAAAATCCATACCTGGATCAAAGTTGCCTGTGTAAAAGAAATTCTTTCCTCCAGCAACAGAACATGCTTTCATTTTATGCACGCATGTGTGCAGGTTAACAGGTGGATGTCAAGCCTTTTATAAATCAAAGCAGTATTTAATTTATATTTCCCTCCAAAAGATTAACTAATATAATTTCATATGAAAACATACTGTGGTATTTTAATGTGGAGTCAATATATATTTTCTGGGTTATTGTTTTGTTTCAGTGTTCTCCTATCAAAAGGCAATGCTTTCCAACCTTTGTTAGATTTGCTATATTTGTCGTAGATTTTATTACAGTTTTTTTAATGGGCTTATTACCTCATATTAAACCACTTAAACGCTTTCGATTTTCTAACTTGGATGTTTTGGAAGCAGATATAAGCAATACCTTCACTGAGGTAAATAAAATTTCATGGGCCTCATAAAAACAGTTACAGTGCTGTAACTGTTGCTGTACTTAGTATTTTGCTCCTTGAAATGTAATACTAATTTTGATCCCCCTGTGGACGCACATGTTCCCTACATACACAAACAAAACAATTTCTCATGCAACTGTTCCCTGTACAAGTGGTAAAGTATTGCTTTTGCTAAGTTGGCGTCACATTTAGTAACTAAGTGCGGTTAACAAACAGAACAATTAACAAATCTGATTTATATAATCCATATAGTCATATCACAATTTTATCTGTTGTCAAAACTTTCGTGAAGTAGATAGAAGGCACTGCTTGAGCTATGACGGAGAGGACCTTTGAAGTCAAAAGGCTAAGCACCCAGTCAGTTTGTAATGCACTGAGACATTATCAGTTTTGACAGTCTCTGTGGTTAAGTAGGCTGACTCTTGCAGTACCTAACTATGTTTATAATTAGAAGTGGAGAAGTCAGAGAGTCTGGTCTTGACAGCAGAATAAAACAGAGTTTTGGCCACGGCCAGTGCTCACCCATGCCTCTTCCCTTAAGGGGAATGGGAAGAACAAGGTAAATTGATTTGAGTCTTGAAGTTGAAGACGTCTGATATGTGTGTTGCTTATGGTTTCAGGAATACATTAAGAAATATTATGTACGAATTCTGCAGTGAGACCAAGAGGTTTTCCCCTAGGCAGAGCATTTTAAAAGCAGGATGACTGAACATTCTCAGAGAGCTATACTAGAAGAGTGTTTCTGACCCGTTTGCATATTCTGTGGAGAAGGAGGATGAGCCAGAAGGAAGCAGTCCTGATTTCTGGTTTCTATTTCTTGCTTCAGCCAAAGTTAAAGCTTTTTAGCAGTTATATTTCCCATGTGGAATGTGAACTAAGGACTAGGACCCAGCATAAGCCACAAAGACATCTGTGGACTCTATCTTACATTGGCACACTTTAGCAGAAAGGATGGACTTTTTAGACTCTGGCATGGTCAGTAATATATGTCTTTTTGAAACAGGAATTATAATTTAACTTCATTTTGGGTTGAAATGGGTGCATAGGAGATGCATCTCTTAGTACATAATGTTCTTTTAGAGTTGCATAGAAGTTGATATCAACAGCACTGGAATTTGCCTGGAAGCCAGCATTGCCAGGCAGTTGAGGGAAGGGATAGTCCCACTCTGCTATGTACTGTTCAGCCTCACCTTGAGCACTGGGTGCAAGTTTGAGGTACAACAATATACAAAGGACACAGAACTATCAGAAAATGTAAAAGAGAGATATGAAGACAGTGAAAGGTCTGGAGTGCAAGGTGTATGAGGAGCAGCTGAGGTCCCTTGGTTTGTTCAGCACAGAAGAGAGGAGGCTGAGGGGAAGCCTCATGGTGGCTTGCAGCTCTTCATGGGAGGGGTGGACTGGCAGCTTTGAGCTCTGCTCTCTGGTGACAGAGAGCTGTGTGGGCCTGTATCAGGAGAGGGTCTGGTTGGGTATTAGGAAAAGGTTTTTCACCAGAGGGTGATGGGCACGGAACAGGCTGCCCAGGGCAGTGGGCACAGCCTGAAGCTGATGGACTTCAAGGAGCATTTAGGCAATGCTCTCAGACATAGGGTTTGGATTTTGGGTGGTCGGGTGGAGATGAGGGTTGGACATGATGATCCTTGTGCGTCTTTGCCAACTCAGGATATTCTGCGATTCTGTGATTTGTCTTTTCCATCCACTGTTACAGATCTGGTTGTTGAAAATTAATTTTTGTGCACCTGTCTTATAAGTTCCACAATCAGGATCCAGGTGTCAGAATACCCTGTGCAGCATCACACCTTTTGGATACAGGCACAGTCCACTCTAAGTCTTCTAAACACAGGAGGAGAAAGTCCACTGAATAGTTCTCCAGCAGTGTTCAGGGGGGACTCATCTTGGCTGAGTGATATGACAATAGCAGGACTAGGGGAAATGGTTTTAAGTTAAAAGAGGGAAGATTTAGGTTGGATGTTAGGGGGAAGTTCTTTACTAGGAGAGTGGTTAGGTCCTCGAATAGGCTGCCCAGGGAGGTTGTGGATGCCCCGTCCTTGGAGGTGTTCAAGACCAGGTTGGACAGGGCTCTGGGCAACCTGATCTAGTAAAGGTGTATGTTTGGTGGCCCTGCTAGGCAGGGGGGTTGGAACTGCATGATCCTTGAGGTCCCTTCCAACCCGGGTCATTCTGTGATTCTGTGATTCTGTGAGTGTATAGCATTTGGCCCTGCTTTTATGGCAGGAGAGCTTACAGGTTGGGATCCATGCTCAGACCATATCATGTCAACTTTGTAATGTGTCTCAGAGCCAGGATTCCAGGCTGATTCAGCTAGAGGATGAACACAACCCAGTCTTGCTCTAAGTCAGTTCTGAACATCTCAGGTCAGTTGCTTTGATTAGGGACTCTTGTGTGCAGTTTTTATGTTTGCATGTTTACTGGTGGTCTGAACACGGAAAGTGCTTAGTCCATGCCACTGGTGTCTGTGTGTGGTGCTGTAATGGATAATGGCTGTATTATAAATAAATGGACATCGCCCCAACCCACCGATATATATGAACATTATCTGTGTAACCAGCAATTTTGTATTGTGAGGAGGGGACAGGATCTTGGGATGTGCTTATGTAGTGGATATTTTGGGAAAGTAGCTTTTATTCTGTAAGTCAAAATTATGGGTATCTTACATAAAGTCTGACGGTGATGCCAGATGTATTTACTTGGACAAATGTCCTTATACTTTGGGGTAATGCTTTAAATCTGATTGTGACTTAATTTCTGACAGCTTGTGTGGTGGTGGGCTCTCATTTTCAGAGGTTCTTCTGGTCCATGCTACGCAAACACTGGTGCATGCGTAAAGGAACTGATTTAAGTGGATATTATGTATGAGATAACACTCTTGTGTAAATGCTGTCACTGCTGGGGACAATGTGGCCAATTGTTGTCCCAGTGGTGACAGGACACTCCACTGCATTTGTCCCTGAAACAGCTTTTTCATCGGGTTTGGTGATTGCTTATTACCCAGCTGGCTGTGCTCCCACGTCACCACTCCAGTGCACGCATGATGAATTTCTATTGACTAGCTGAAATCATCTCTGCCGCATGCAGGAATTGCCCCATCCAATGTAGAAATTGTACAAGCACATGAGTAGTGCTTGTCGGCCCATCAGTTCCTGCATGAGCACAGAGCTGGGGCTGCCTGGGCTGTTCCAGTGCTGCTGCAACTCCCTGGCTCCCCAGCCCTGTCACGTCATCCCTCATCTGTCAGACATGCTGGACTGGGGCTCCATCGATCCCCTGACCTCTGGTGGGGCCAATGTGGGCTCTGCTCATTATCTCCTCTTGCAGAATTTGTCTGGGGAGTTCCCGGGACTGCCCAGGGAGTTCTTTGGGTGACTCAGCATGGAGTGTGTACAGCACAGCCCTTATCCCCAGCTGCACTGCGATTACAGCTGCAGTTCAGAGGGCACCACACCTATCTGCTGCATGGAGTCATCGGTCATAGAGTGCTGAGAGGTTTAATGGAAGATACGTGACACTTGTGCATTTCCTGATGGGATCTGCCCAGCTGACCAGTTGGCTGTGTCCCTCCCAGGCACAGATGCCTTTCTTTCTGTGCTGGGCTCCCACATCTATAGGCTGGTACTTTGCAATGTGCTGCTTTGTACCTCTTCTGACACAAGGAATCCAAAACACAGTCATTGTCCAAGCAAAGGTTTATTTTCTGTAGTAATCCGCTGTTTTCTCTACTACCTCAAGAGATGTCATTTGGGCCTTTTGTTTCTCAGAGAAGGATAAGGGACAGCTTATTTTTAAAATTATGGCATTTACTGAGAAAGAAAAGTTTATCTTCTGATTATCAGTATGTGTACAATGACAGAGTGGACAGAATCTAAACTGGATGAATGTGGAACCTAGTGTGATGTCAAGTAGTTGATATAAAACAGTTAACTAAAATGTGCAGGGAGATGTACTTTTAGACTTTTCTCCAGTTAATCCCTTATTTTCCTTTTGAAAGCGAAATAAAAAGTAATGAACAAAATAAAAACAGTAAACACTAATGTCCAAAAGATTAATTTGGAAACTGTCAAATGTTGATTCGAGTTAGAAAGGGGAGGGGGGGTGTTTGCCTTCAGCAGCCTGTAAGGCAGTATAGGGCCCCATGCCATCTGCTCTTCAGAACCTTCCTGCAAAGACAGTCTGAAGGAAGCAGATGAGGTGGCTCTGGATGGAATGACTGTGCTTCTGTCCAGCACTCTGTCCTGCAGGGATACTGTGTGCTATGCTCAGTTTGCAGCCACACCAACTCATGCAGAGGAGAACAAGTGAAAGATAAAATACAAAAGGTTTCTTGTGTTGTTGTGCTGATGTTGCTCAAAATCACTGTGCAAGCTCTTTCAAAACTGTTTTATTTCTGAACTTGGTGACTCTTGTTGATTGGCACAAGGATTAGATTATTTATCCATTAGAAAGCTTTGAAAGGTACAGCAAGGCAAAAAAAGGTCTTAGTTATGATTAACATGATCTGTGTGAGGGGAAAAGTGAATTTATACAGCAGTTGTATGGCTTTGTTTGGAGGTATAGAAACTGACCGTGCTACTTCTCTAAGAAAGCTAGGAGTGCTTTCCTCGTATGCAGTGAAATAACTCTGACTGTAATGTAAGTGGGAGTGCAGCACACAGAAAACAGCGTGATCCAATGTCAGAGAGCTGCCTGGAGATCAGGGCTCCAAGTTCACTTCCCGTTCCCTGCTGGCTTGTTGCATGACCCTGAGCAGCTCTGTGCCTCACTTTCACCAATGGGCCACAGGGAAACAAATCCTTGATTTTCTTTGAGATTTATTCTTGTGATAGACAATGTGAGTGGGGAAGTACCATTATTCAGAGTTGAAATGCCACACACCTCGTGAACGCTCAACCTCCCTCTAATATTTAATTTAAATACAGTTAAGTTTATGTCAGGGTTTTTCCCATGTTTTTATTAGAGATGTAAGATAATGAACACTTCCTTTTTTTTTCCCACGAAGTGCAGCTCTTTATAACATATATTGCCTTGCTTGAAATGTTTTGTAAAGAATAGTCTCACTTATGAGGACAGTACAGCACGTTAGATAACCTTTCATTTAACCATGTGCTTCATAATTACTGTACAGGATTATGGCCTCTCTTTTTTTTTTCTTCCTAACTGAAACTTGAATAACAGCACCCTTTGCTGCAGTCTAAGCTGTTTTTCACAATGACTGACTTAATTTGTGTGTCACTGATAGTTTGGATGTATGAAGAGGTGGCACGTTTCCTTCCCATGTCTTCCCTAAGGAGAGGGAGAATGGTCTGACTGCGACAGTATGACTTAATAGCTCAACTTGTTGGACTGGCATGAGGAGTCATTTGTTATTGCTTTTGCAGTGCTCAGAAGGCAGAGGGATTAAAATCTTTTATTTCCTGCAGACATGCTAGGAGAGAGCTGAGGCTGCTGTGTCTCAGAAGACTGTAATGCCTTTTCCATTTACATTCCCAACTCTGAAACCATGTTACTGAGATATATCAGTTATTGCCTTTTCTAGGTTCAGCAATTACCTTGCTCATTAAAAAAAAGAAAAATATGAAAAGCGGCCACTGTCATGCTTTAAAGATTCTATATATTTTTTTCAAATTTTGTCTGTCAAAATTGCTTCCCTCTAGTGGTTTCCAAACAGTATTTCTAAACATGAAAAAGTTGCAATGCTGAAGTTTAGCACGAAATTTCCTTGGGAAACTTCTGTACTTAATAAAATTTAATTTCTTTTGGGATTAGCTAACCCATAATGTTCTAGGGACTTTCCAGCCATCAGAAACCTTATCCTAAAGCTCAGTTTAGCACAGACAGCTGCAGAACAAGTCTTAGTGTCTCAGCTAGCTATCCCAAGCATTGTCTAGAGAGCTGCCATTCCTGCTGGTTGAGTGCGAGGCCACTGCTGCACAGACTGTACCCATCATGCTGAAATGTGTAAAACCAACATTTAAGCCAAAATAATGACATAGACTTCTGAGCAGTATAATCCTAATAAGATTAAGCTTTAGCAAAGAGAAACATAAAAGATATAACCTAATAGAATCATAATCTGTTCTGAATAAACTGTATTATACATGTTTGCTGAATTGATTACATAAGTTTAATAAAATTATACTGTCTTATAATCAGGATACAATAAGTAGTAATGGCAGCTTTTCTATACACAGTGCAAAAGAGTAACGAACAAAATGGGGATTATTAGAAAATGAGTTCAGTCAAAACTATTTAAAATCAAAAGGATAAAAATAGAATAATAATTTCTTCAGTGCTGCTTCAATGAACTTGCTTCTTTGAGTGTATTAGTTAAAATTATAATAAGATATCCAAGCATCTGTAACTCAAAAGCATCCAGAAAAATGCCTATAGCTTTTAGAGGAAGAAGGAAGACATAAATTTAGAGAGGAATGACAGAGCTAAAAGTAATGCAGAAGATTTGAGAAAATTTAACTTTCTCTGAGCATTTAGTCAGATTTTTGTCAATACTACTTTATGTGTTTGTCCATTTCATCTCTTCACCTGATAGTAGTAGCGGATTCCACGCTGTTAGCACTTCTGAGCAGATGGCCTCTCATGCTGAGATCACTCTGGAATGTTATCTATGCAGCACAACTGAGATATAGTAGTACTTTAACATGGTTGTCTCAATTGTTGTCCACTTGAGCAGCTTTTGTTGCTGTTGGGAACACTGTAAAAAGTATATACATGTGTGTGTGTGTACTATATATATATATATATATATATATATGCATTTAAAAATTAAAGCCTTACCAACTGTTCTGATACTTACCATATTTCAGCTTGGTCTGTTGTAGTAAGGAATTATAAATGTCATTATAGAAATAGAAACGGTATGAAGAAGACTACTTGTAATATTGCAAGGAAGTCAAGAATCACATCAAGACAGAATGATCTGAGATATAACCTCTCCAAAGTGTTATAAGGCAAGGGTTTTTCCTCTGGTAGGTGGAGAGAGAAAGGAAGTGGTGCATCCAGTATGACTGTATTATATTTCAATTTTGTTTTTATTTCATTGCTGGTAGTTGTGAATTCTAATAGAGGCTGAAAGTTAGTGCTATAAAAATTACATTTAGGGGCCCACATCTGTTTTGGTGTTCTAATTTCTTATTTAAGTTGATCTGGTTTACAGGAGAAGTTGGTTTTCTGTCTGTACAGATAAAAAAACATCACATGTTCCCAGAGGTAGAATTTTACAGTGTGTCTTTTTTGTTAGAAACACAAGATCTCTTTAACTTAGCTGTGTCCCCTATTCCACAGTAGTTATTTAAGTAGTTGGGCTTAAATGATGTAGTACCTATAAAAACTGGACCCAAGAGTTAAACAGGTTTATTTTCCATGCATAATGATTGCATTTCTTTTGTGTACCTATAAAATCTCATTGGCTTAAAACCCTTGAGTCCTTGAGCAATCCTGGTGGGCTTCAGCGGAAAACACTATAGGGGTTATGTGGAAAGTAAAGGATATTTAAAACAGTCCCAGAGCATATATCATACGGTAAGGGATTGGGCATGTTTTATAAGCTCTGGTTCATACCGTATGATTAAATCATGAAAATTAAGTTACATTTCCGAGTAAGGACTGGACTTCTTATGTGACATCCTGGTGACAGGAGCCCACCCCCAACTGAAGGCTGTAAAGAGAGACATGATTCATTGTTTTGGATGAGGGCAATGCTAGATATTTATAACGTTGTCCATCAGTGTAAAATATGTGCACTTAGCAAATCTCTAATGGCTCTTCTGATAGGAGTAAGTACAGTGTTTTACCGGTCGAGTTAAAGTTCTAATTTATGTAAATAAAAGAGAGAGGAGAAAAACCTATTTCAAGATTCCTAACCATGAAGTAACTCAGAATAAAGTAGATAGCATTTGCATTTAGTATTCTGTTGTCTGACTCTCTTTTTCTTCCCTTGTCCTTTCCTTCTCATTTGTACACTGTGCATTTGGTTTCTCAGGCTGGCTTTTGATGGGCAGAGACTACATTCCCTGTCTACGGGCCTTGACACTGTTGAAGTTTGCTCTGACAGACAAAACCAACACAGCTGTGGTGCTGGCATTAGTGTGGAAGGTTGGTCCCCAAATGATAGGAGGACTGACTGTCTGCCCCCGCCTTCATCAGTCAATGAACTTCGAGAGTGATGCTGTTCTTCTGTCTCTGGCCTCTAAAATGCAAGTCTTTTTTCTCACTCCTTGCAAAAAATGATTGTGCATAACTCCGAATGCTTTTCCAAGGTGTTTGCACACAAATTTACCTAGTTGCAAATTTAATAATCAGACATCTTACACTGTTCTGTATATTAATAATTCAAATGCTGTTGCTTCTTACTTTTATATCTAGATTTCATTTCATTCATTTCTTTCAATTGTTTGCAAACACAATGATTTTCTTTTACTGATTGAAGGTCAGTGGCTTCTCCAACATGAAGATTTAGCACTTGACTGCGTTCTGTCCATCGTCTGCTTGCTATCAATACTAACAAAGATATAGAGAGGGAAAGAGAAGTGCCAAAACTAAAAGCAGCAGGACTGTGTGCAACAGCGGGTTGGCAGCAGATGAGAATCTATAGCTTCATGCAGTCAAGAGTAGTAACAGATGTAACAGATAGCTGCAGCCTGTGGCTTTGTCCCGCAAACAGTGTGATTTCTATCAAAGGTACCCTGTTGCTATTGATTTACCTGGACTTGCTCAGTGTATCACAACTTCAGATCATTGAGCTGCTTTTGTAAGATGCAGGAATGTCTACACGTGCTGCTGTGCTGTCTGATACTCTACGATCCTAACCAAGCATGGTCCCAAAACAAAGTCCAATCAGTTGTGCTTACAGTGGACATAGGGTTAAAATTTGACTTAAGTTACTTAAGTTTCCTGAAACAAAGTCATCCTGATTGCTGAATCATAATATATTTGCATCCTTCCTAAGGAAAGCAAAAGTGGCACAAGGTGACAAAGAGATGCTTTGAGGCTGTAAATCATAAGTCATGTTGTTCAAAAAGGAAGTTAGACCATGTTTTATATATGCAGAATTGGAGAAAGCTACAACATCCAGCAATTTGGTTCTGGGTACAGGTAGAGCTCAAGGTTGTCTTGTCAGGCTCTGTTCAGTGCCACAATGGGCAGACCTTCCTACCTATCCTGGTCCTGTTTCTGTCCCCAGAGAGGTGCCCAATGCCTGGGGCTGGAGCTGCCCCCTGTTGGCCCTGCAGCACCTGGCCCTCAGGCGTCAGCCTGTAGTGAGTCAGTTTTCCTATAAATGGGTTATATCTGCAAACTCTTGAGGTCTTTCTTACGCTTTTATCTTACCAGTGGAAGCTTACCAGGGTAAGAGAGGTACTAATGTATGCGTGCACACATGCATGCCCATGTGCACTTTATGCACATGAAAAAATGCATGGGCATTTTTTCCATACTTTTTTGTTTCTTGCTGGTTTTTTGAGTGCTACTCACAGGTTTTATTCTGGCTGCCCTGGCTGTTTCACAGCCTACTCAGATGCTTTTTTTCACAGAGGGGTACATAAGACATTTTGTAAGCGCTTGTGATCCTTAAAATGATATGTTGGAGGACAGTGAATTCTTCACTGTCAAAAGCAGATAGAGCTCAAAACAATATCTATGAATCGTCTGTAATTCCACAGCCTTTTCCGGTTCTCCTACCATGAGGTCTAAGGAATGCTTCTGGTTGCGAGTTAGTGTGAAAGAGGATCTCAGTCCATGGGCAATGAAATTGTAGATTCAGTGAATTTAAATAGTTGTTTTCTGCCTTGCTAAGAATGGTGACAGAATCTCCATTGACCCTGGTTGTGCAGATTGTATCTGTGCTGTGGAGTTCAACAGCATGGGGAGGAAGGAGTCTGCGTGGCCTGAAGAAAGGTTTATGAGGAAATATATTTTCTGACACTGAGCCTCAGAGGCTGCCTCCAACAAGTTGGGGGAGTATGAGGAGGCTGTTGTCTGCTATCCTTCGGTGAACATCTTGTGGGAAAACTGTCCTACTGAAGCAAACCTTTGTTTTCTTCAAGGAGACAGACACGTATGATTACTTTGCTTGATTCTAATTATTGATAAGGTGCAATAAAATCAGTCTTTTCTGATACATAATCTGAACAGATCTCACTGTTTGAGAAGGTTTTTTGGTTGCTTGGTTTCGTCTTCTATTCCTAGCTGTTTTCTCCTGCAGTATCTTAGCAATTTTTTTCTCTCCTTAGGGTTTTGTACTAAAATAACTGTAGATTTTCACTACTTGCCATTGTGTATCAAAGCATAAAGGTACTGTAGTATCAAGTATATTAGCATTTGTGCCTTCAGACTTCAGTGGAAAAAAATGGGATAGAGAAAAAGTTAATATTTTGTACATTTTTCAATGATTTGCTTGTTTTACTGTACTCTGTTTACAAGTTTCTGCCTCTATCACTGTTACATGGTGTAAGGAAGGTGTGGCTGCTTCCCGTCAAATCTGTATTTGTCATTTTCTAATGACTGTTTTCCTTCAACCTGTAGTTAGAGGTAAAAATTGGAATATATTTCCTCCAAAGCGCTGTTATTGCTTACATTTCCAAGAAAAAAGAACTCACTTGTTTGCTTAACGTTTGGAACTGTTCCATGTATAGATTCACCACCTGCAGATTTTCAAAAGAAGGCCCTTGTTTTGAAAATATGATCCTAAATCTGAGGTTATGTCAGGGTAATTTGGAGAATATTGCTTGGAGAGAGTTTCTTCTCCCTTGCTGTGAACTTTTCACATCTGTTTTGTAGCATTCAGACTGAGGAGCGTGGACTTTAAAAGTTTGTTTCATACCATAAAGCACCAATAGCTGCATGCTACGCTTTCCTTATGCCAGACCCACAAAGGATGTAAATTGTTACTGAATCCGGCTGTTCAGTTTATGCTCCTGAGACTCATGGAGCTCTGGCCATCCTCAGTCTAATCCCAAATGTTCATATTGTCAGACAAATTTTCTCGTGTATTCTAGAAAAGGAGAAAAAAGTGTTGTAGTTCTTGTACATATGCAGTCTGTGCAAATAAGTGGGAAATGTTCCTCCCTGAACGCTACAGGCTCTGAATGTACAGTTCTCAATAAATATATAATTTTCTTTTTCCAATATGGATTTTTAGGTAGTCTTTCAGTTTATTTTGTAACTACTTCCTGAAGTGTTTGGGTACTGTCTTTCCCTTTAGAAGTTTTCAGTTATTCTCCATGATATCATTATATTTTCCCTTGAAACAGAGTGTTTGTAACAGGATAATGGGGAGAGAAGCCGTTCAGTTTATGATTGATTAGTGGATGTACAATTTCAATTCCCTCAGAAAGCGGGTGTGTGGTTGTTTGAGTCTGTGTTAGTTTGTAGAGAGACCATTTCGGGGAATCATAGTTAGAGCTGCAAACAATCTATTAGTCACTCGTCCAAGCCCAGCCAGCGTAATATTGTTCCCTGCAGTACATTATTGAATGTTTTGTCCAATATCAGTTTGAATGACTCAAGCAATGAGGCTTCCACCACTTCCTCTGAGAAACTATTTCATGGTCTGGTAGAACTCCCTGTTAGGAATTATTTCCTGGTACTCAGCCTAAACTGCTTTACACCCAGATTGATCTCATTATTGTTAGGTATACTTTTTTTTTCCAGTCCTGTCCCAAATCTTTTTCCTTCTTTCATGCTCTTTAGCGAATAGTAGATGGTATAATGTCTCCTCTTATTCAAGCAAATGCATAATTAGTTCTTCTATTCCTTCTCTCCAAATAGGCCATCTGTCTGGTAGAAAACAGGGCTGAATATGGCAACATTTTTTTCTACTAAGTGCTTCTTTCAAGTAAATAATATGAAAAAGTGCGTAAGGAGTTTGTGCCATTATGTAGCTCCAGGGAGCCCCAACTTTTATTTACAGTGTTTTTCAGGAATTATGTAGAAGTTGGTAACTTTTTCAGACGGTCATTCGAAGTAGTACCTTTTTCTAGCCGAATGTTCAGGTCCAACATTAGCAGTCTGTCACATCTCATGGCTTCAGGGAATGTTTTGCAATGTTGCTGGTCTATGCTCTGTGCTATTTATCAAGCAAATTATATGGAGCTACAGCGGGGGAAGGGAGGGCAATGGCAGCAGAATTACAAGCAGCTCCTTTATTATGCTGATGACAGGATATTTAGGGGCTATTTGAATGTCTGTCGTTCACAGCTTTACAGCCAGAATTTACAAGTATTTGGGTTATATGAGGATCGTTGAGGAAGGGAATGTACTTTAATCCATCCAACCATTACACTTCTGTGAATTTCTTTCTAGTAGCCAACATCTGTTTGGTATTTCCTTCCTTCCTCTCTCCTTCTTTCCTCCCCTGTTCCAAATTAGTGTCCTCTGTCCTGAGGTGTTTTCTTACAGTACTTACTGTAGTCTAAATTCTGCAGATACCTGCACTTAATCAGTTTTATTTTTCACAATCTGGACATGTGCTATTTGTATTTCTTACTGATGGCCTGCTTCTTAATATGAGCCTCCCAGTTAGATGAACACTTAAGTTTAAAATGAGACTTTCAAACTAGTACAAAACAAGCCAGGCTTGTTTTGAAAAACATCTAGTATGTATTTTAAGCATATGTGTATGTTATTTGATGAATCACATTGCAGTTTGGGAACCAAGCCCATGTTTTGTATTTTTTTTACCTGAGATTGCCCAGTGCATGGGGGTTTGTGTCCTGGGCTCCAAGCTGAGGGAGCAGACAGTCTTTGTGCACTTTTTCTGAACTGTACTAAAAAAGATGAGCAATTTGGTCTGTCCTCAGGCAGGAGCATTCCTAAGCTAACTTATTACCATTTTACTAAGTTAATTGGGGAAGAAAAACAGTGATCAAGCTATGACAAACCAAGTTTGTACCAAATTTGTGAGTTCGGGTGCTTAAATTTAATGATTTAACTCCAGAGACTGTGTTATAATATTGCACACACATGCGTAAACACACAAAAAGGAGAAGGATGGGTAAATGGCAGTCTGCCATCATGAAAAGAGAGCTTGAATAACTCCTGCAACTTGCTTGTTCTGTCACTTGTTAGCTGAAGTGCAGCAATGGATTTGCCAGCACCTGTGATGGGGACTAAGTCTCCCCAGAGGGCCTTTTCCATCTGGGGCAGGGAGAGTCCCAGATGCAGCCCTGCTGTGGGAGAAAGAATCACTCTTCTTTTTTTTTTTTTTTAATTTGTTTTCACAGGGAATGTGAAAGGAGACTTCACAGCCTCTCAGGGCAGCTTGTTCCAGTTCTCTGTCACCCTCAAAGTAAATAAGTTTTTTCTCATGTTAAGGTAAATTGCCCGTGTTCCAGTTTGTGCCCATTGCCCCTTGTTCTGTCGTTGGGCATTACTGGAAAGAGCCCATCCACTTAAACCTGCCTTTTAGATATTTATAAGCATGGATAAGATCCCCTCTCAGTCTTTGCTTACACAAGCTGAACAGTCCCAGGTATCTCAGCCTTTTCTCATAATAGAGATGTTCCAGGACTCTAGTCATCTTTGTAGCCCTCCACTAAACTCCCTCCAATAGTTCCTTCCTTTTCTTGGACTGGGGAGCCCAGAACTGGACACATGAAAAGTAAGGTATACATAGAGCAATGACAGGGTCTTCTGGCCAAGGTAATGGACTTGAAACTCAACATCTGCAAATCAAGTTTCTTTTTATCTTACTAACTCTCTAATCAGTGTATTTTCCCCTCACTGTCATCCTCCTTGTAGCATTTATTTCAGTGCTCTCAGGACATGAATCTTCTGGACAAACAGTTAGAAAACTAGCTTAAGTTAATACAGACCTACCCAGATAACTTCCAGTATGGAATCTTAAGCTGTTTTTATGTTTTATGTGAACAAATTCTACTCATATTGAATCGCTGCTCACCACCTTGGTTCTGAGGCAATATTCCTCACCTGTGCTTGCATTGCCACTTCTCTTTGCTGAAGTCTCATGTTTCCACTGCTCAAGAATGATTTATTTTTTTCCTGCAGGTTATCCAGGCTGTCTTCTTTGGGATCTGCGTATTGACTGACCTTTCCAGTCTTCTCACTAAAGGAAATGACAGTCAAGAACAAGAAAGGCAGCTGAAAAAACTCATTTCCCTCCGTGACTGGATGATGGCTGTTCTGGCTTTCCCCATTGGAGTGGTAAGTGTAGTGTTAATCTGCATGTGTTCACAGTCTGGGTGGTTGCTGGTTTTCTTCTAGCTGGAAGGCTTTTGCACCTCTTCACGTGAGACTGGACAAAGAGAAACATGACAAACATGATTTTACAACTCTGTATGTCACTGTTATAAGATTTCACCGCTATTTCTGAAATTAATGTTGTTCATTTAAAAAATGTACTTTAAAGTAGAAACTAGATGATAGAGGTCATTTCAGATGTGAATTTTAGCAGCAAGATCTTAAGTGTGAACCTTTTTCTGCACCACGTGTGCTGTAGTAGTAAGGAAGGTGCTGACATGTTTTATTCTGTAACTACTTGACTGGAGCTCAATCTGTACACTGTTCTGTCATGGAGAAGCTAAAATTCAGGTTGATCCTTGTTAAACCTATGGGAGATTCAAAGTTGACAGAAGAAATTGGGCAGGAAAAAAAGGAGATAGTAATGTAAAAAAACAACCACAGAAGGTACAGAATAATATGGTTTTTTTCAAAAGAAACAATTACTCTTTGGATCTCTTTCTGCTCCACTGGGACATTGCACCTCACTTTGAGTAGCAAAAGGAGCTCGGTGTCAGGAGGTATCTGATACCATTCACTGATAACAACTGAAAATCCAGAATTTCATATATTTTTACGTCAAAGTGTGACTCTCACAGATTATTTCTAAGTTTAGGCTGCCTTAAGGTATTACTTTTACTGTCATTGGGGATGAAACTTGGTTTCTGATTTTTAATTTCAGTGTTCGGTAGTTTGAAATACATTCAGTATTTATTTTCTTTGTAGGACTATTAGAAAACTGTATGAAGACTCAAAAATTGTGCTGTTTCACAAAAGCTTACCGGCCATTGTCATTTAAGAGCACTTAGCCTAGTATATGGACATATCATTTATAATTTGATTTGTTCAAAGATGCTTTATTAAAATGTGATTTTACTATTTATGTAGGATTAAAAAATGTATGAGGACATACAGGATGCTTTTGCAAAACTAGGAAATGCAAAGCATATCTGAAAGACTTCATAAAACTTACTTAGTAGCCTCCACCTATTGCATTTGCTGGCCCACTCTTGGGAGCTGCCGCATTTTGTACCGGGTAACAAACTCAGTTCTTCAGCCACAGATTCACAGAATGTCTTGAGTTGAAAGTCTTTACAAGTATCTGGGATTGCTGGAACACAAGTGCAACACCTTGCACTTGGTCTTGTTGAATCTCATTAGGTTCCCACAGGCTCACTCTTCAAGCCTATCAGGTCCCTCTGGATGGTATCCCTTCCTTCTGTTGTATCAGTCCCACCACTCAGCTTAATGTTGTCACCAAACTTGCTGAGGGCACACTCAATCCCACTGTCAGTGTCATTGATAAAGATGTTGAAGATCACTTGACATAGCTTCCAAAAGGATCCGCTCCAGGATTTTTCCAGGCACATAGGTGAGGCTTACCAGCCTGTTGTTCCCTGGATTCTCCTTTCTCCCTTTCTTGAAAATGTTTCTATTTTTCCAGTCATGTGGAACTTCACCTGACAGCCACAACTTTTCAAATGTGATGAACTGGCTTGGCAACTGCGTCAGCCAGCTTCTTCAGGACCCTGGGATGCATGTCCAACCCCATAGACTTGCACACATCCAGTTGCATGAGGCAATCTCTGACTTGCTCTGCTTTTGGGAAGGGGGGAGGGAAAGCAAGGATTTTGCTCATCCAACCCCTGCCTAAAGCTTCAGAGACGTGAGTAACAGTAGAGGAATAGTGAGCAATATTAACTGATACTTTTTTTTGAAAGAATCAAGCTTGCAAATATGTGTTTATGTGTGCAGACATCTAAATGTCACATCTGTGTTTTAAGGGAATTTGGGAATTATGAAGTAGTTATGATTGTGATTGACATCAGCTCCTTTTCCCACTGCATTGATACTAGAAGTGAAGAATGAAAGCAACATTACATTGTTTGTCTTTATTTAAAGATTTTAACTACCTTTTTCAGTATGCAGGCTAAGCCCTTATATGCATCAAGATATACTCTTCAGGGATTCTTTCCTTCATGTTCTAACTCCAATGTGATGTTGGTGTATTGCTCTACCCTTGCACTGTTTCTGACCTTAAAACTTTTCAAAATCTTGGAGAATTTCAGCTTCATTCTTTCTTGGCAATTCTGAAAGTAATTTTCACCTGTGTGTTTGTCATCTTTCTTTTCTGCATTGTTTCTCTTGCCACAGGTAAACAAGGAATTCCTGCTAGTCATCCTCTGCTCTAGACTTACAATTGCAACTTCTATACACTTCCCAAGAGACATTTTGAGTACCTGGAGCTACCTTATTTCTCTATGGTTTCAAACAGAAACAACTTCTTAGACCAGAAAAAAATCCAGAAAATAGCAAGGAATTGCCCAGCTCATTGAAGTGATGTTCTCTATTCGTAAAGGAGACCTTGCACCAGAGAGGGTGAACAGATATTAACCACACATTCTTCAAACTTATTTTTTTATGAAGAAATCCTATAAAGGTTATTTTTATTGTAGCTTCTACTTCTGGCAACTGGGAGACAAGCAGCAGGGCTTCAGAATGTAGCACTGGGCTCAGTGACCTGCCTCAGGCTTATATGTCTAATCCACACCAAGGCAGCTCTTTCCCAAAACCTGAACCTCTCTGACAGCCCTCACCACACCACAGCTACCACATGCCCAAGCATTGGCCTGTGGGACAGCAGCATCTGCCCCAGGCTGGCATGGCTTTCCTTTGGTGTGGTTATGGGTAGGAAGAATTCAGGGCCTTAAAGTAGCAAATGTCTGATGCTGGCTTTTGTTTTTTTTTAAGAGCTATTTATGTGTAAGAAAATATCTGATGAAATTCTGATATGCTTGTTAGGAGGAAGTTAATAAAAAACAGAGTGTCTGCAGGAAAATAGTTACAGTTCCCTCATTTCCCATATTCTTTTAACAGCTTCCTCACTCCAAAAAAGAACAATGTAAGTTAAAATGAAGGTTGTTTTTTTTTGAGACTTACCCTCTTAACTCTCTCCAGAGCTTCTCAGTGCTTTTCTATAGTGACATAAGGGAATCTTCACTAAGAAAAATTGAACAGATACAAATAAAATCCTCGTTGAGTTTCTGATGTAACAGCAGTGGTCTTGCTAAACACTTATCAGTGACCTTAACATGCAAACTGTTTTTATCGCTCAGTGTTTTAGTCAGGGCATGTTTAGGGAATAATGCAAATACTAGGGGAACATTTTAAAGCCCACTAACTGCAGTTTTTCCAGAGCTATTCAACTCATATTTTTCTTTATTTCCTGCTACTGAAGCCCTTGAGACATCTTGTTCTGAAATTTAGATGAGAAAACGGGCTTCCACTCCCAAGTCAAACAATGATGTGTGAAAAAAACATGCAACAAACTAAAGCATTTCATTTTTTGTACTTCCTTAAAAAGTACTGCATGCAAACCACCTGGGAAGTCTGACCACCAACCTCTTCTCCCACCTTCCAAAGGAAGGGAAAGAACCAGCCCAGGGGCAGTCTCCTTGGGTGGCTTTGCAACAAATCAAATCCTGCAGAATCTTGACTGTAAATCAAATCAGTGTTGTGCTATGCATTGTATATATCCAGGAGTTTCAATAAAATTGTGAGTTGCCAATCTGCTATTAGCTTTAGGAGAATGGAGTAATAAACATGAACCTCTTTGAAGGACCTAATGACTACTGTTTGTTGTTCTTCATTTTAGTATGACGCTTAATGAATGAAATCAGAAAGCAGTAGGCCAGTATTCTTTGCAGGAATGTGTTATTTCATGAAAAGACTCTGGGCAACACTTCCCAGCCGTCTTTAAGGTTACTGTAAGCCTAGGTTTCTATTCAAATACCTAGTAGATCAGGTAGCCTCCCCTGAAAATAACTTTTTAGAAGTTCACTACCACGTAATAGTTTATATGAGTGCACTTGCCACTCCTTTATCAATGTAAAGGAGATTTCGTTGGGAGTAGCTTACACTGCTAAAGAAATGTAAGGCAGTTTTTAAAGGCAGAGCCCATGCCAGCGTTTTAAACTATCACTGCTCTTCTGTTTGTTTGATGTAAATCATGGACTTGCCAAGTTTCTGTGGCTAATTAGTGTTTTGTGTAAACTGTATATGGTTTTGTCAATATGTTTATTGTAATTTGTACAAGGGGAAAAAGAGAGAGAACAGGCATTTCTTGTTTTTTAAGACTGTGTGTACTAGATATAGGACAAAGAAAGAAAATGGATATTGTTGCATATTAGAAGAGATTGCTGTCTACAAAATCACAGACTGTACAGCTGATAGATTATGTAGCTTCAGTAGCCCAGTTTGAGCCTGAGTCTAAATTGGCAAGAATGATCTCGTGTTCTTAAATTACACTTTAGTATTTTTAAAAGCCTGTGATGCTAAACAGAGGAAGCCAGATGTGTTTCCTTATCTTTTATTTCTCTGTGGTATTTTAAGAAGGCACTAGCACAATCAAAAGGAAAGCTGATCACCATTGTTCTGTTGAAAATCAATAATACTCATCAGAAATCTTTTATCTAGTAAAGATGTGCAGGCATTTGCTGCAATCCTCTACTTGCCTTATTATTTGACTAAACTATAGAGCACTTTTATTTCCATTATTGACTTGACCATGCCAAAATCTCTCTATTCCAGATTCTGCCCTCATTTGTGGTGAAATAACAACTGTTGATGAGGCATGAGCAAGCAATGCATGTGATTACTGAACTCTTTTCCCTAGGGAGAGTGTTCCCTGATTTTCAGCTCCTGCTCCTTGTGATTTCCTTCACTGGCCCTGTTCAACTTCACTTGATGTGATTCTTTGCTAGCACCAGATCCCACATAAAGCCAGTACCATGCTCATTTGCTCTTAATGCAGTCTGCCTTTAATAACAATTCACTTCTATATGTAATGCCTTTAACCCTCAACCACGCTCCCAAGCAACATATTTATTCTTGCACTTAACCACAGCTATCTTGGGAGACAGCCAGAAAACTTACCTTTGACTACACAGCAGTGTACTTAGAAAAATTTTTGTCAAGGTTAAAGGTTTTTTTTTTTTACTTTGTCATGAAGCCATCCAGGAAATGAGTGAACTTAACTGTACAGCCTAGCCAAAACCAAAAATACATATTGCAGGAAAATAAAGTTCCACTGGGTTCATTCTTCTTTTGCATAACATTTCTAGGTTGAGCTCATGTAAAACAGCAAATCGTGCAATTTTTTTCACTAGCTTTCCTCTGTTAGTTTCTCTTTGCTTTCATTCACATTATTTTGATTCACAGCTTTTTGAATCACTAGCCATTCCTCAGCTTATCCTTTGAAATTTCTCCCACGGCCATGCCACATGTGTTTCTCACTCTGTCCTCTGAAGCTTCAGATGCAGAAGATAAAAGCTCAAGGAGTATCTCCTTTAGTGGGAAAACAGTGTTTCGTTTTCAGCCTCATTTTATTTTGTCTGCTGTGTATGTATTTAGTGATATTCTTGATGCCTGTCACAAGTGAGCTTCCAAGGTCTGCTTAAAAGTTTGAGGTTCCCTTTGGTCTGTAATGGCCATAGAAAGGAGAAGTAGCAAATGAGGGATTCTTGTGCATTTATATCTTTTAACCAGGGAATCAGCATCTTCAGAAAATTGGCAGTCTTAGGATGTTTCTGTGCAAAGAAGTGCAAAAGCAATTGCTGGTGCCTGTTTTCTTTCTGGACTTCCAGGCCATAAGTTTGTCTAGAGGGGAGGTGAAAGAGTGACAATTGTGCTATTTTGGCTTGGATACAAAAGAAAATAAAAGTACTGGATTCCCTGCAAAAATCATTCTGTCTGCTTACTCTGAGCAACCTGTTAGCTTGGCATTTGAGGGTAGTACCATGAGTCTGGCTGTAATAGTAATGAACTGTGCCACAAGGTAGATGAGATTATGAGCATAAGAGATGCAGTTTTGAGCCTCACACAGGCAGTGTAAGGAAACAGCTTCTTGTGTCATTGTTTTGTACTGCAAGGTAGTGTGTGTCCTTGGTAAAGCCCAACCTATATATTGTACCAGTACCACATTGGTCTAAATTACCAGACCAAGAGTTGCTTATTAACCAAAGTAAACAAGTTCAGAAGCAACCAAGGAAGCTAAGTAATTCTCGTAGCTTTTTTTTAATCCAAATTGTTCATTTTTATGGTTCATTCTATCCAAATGAACAAATGATAAAGAAAGGTAAGGCGAACCATTCAGACCCTGGGAGGGATCTTCCCCAGGGCGTTGTGTTAGTCTCATATCTGGGGCAGGTTGGTTCTGTAACACTTTGTTTTTGCGCGCTTCCATTACCTTATGTCTGCCTTGCAATAATGCTTTGCTAAGCAGCCTTTGCCGTCTGTAACTCCAGATGGTTGCAACCAGCTAGGTTGATCTTGTTCCATCCCTTGGCTGACTTTGGTTAAGAAACAGATGGCATGTCCCCTCTCTTCCTATCTTTACCTCCATGGCAAAGTCAATTGTTCCATTCTGCTCCACACAGAAATCACTGGTCAAAACACGCCCACCAGCTTTGTTGCATTCAGTGTAATGCTGTTCAACAAAGTTCTGGGTGGTTTTCCTTGCTGTAAGACTTCTGTGGAAAAAAAAATGCTTTATCAGTCTCAATCTTCATGCTCCTGAATCTCTATGTGGTTTTATGTCTCAGTTGGTCTTACAGGCTCTCAGAGACCCACTGTAGTAATACATGACTTCTAGGAAGCCTATGAAGAGGAGGATACTTTCCTTCCATTTTTTCTGTTGTTCAGCTATTCATATCTTGGCACTCATGTGTCAGCAGGTGTGTAAAGAGCTGGGTTGTGCCAATGCCAGAAGAGACGCATCTTGTGGGATGCTTTATACTTGCAGTATTTTTCAGATTGCCCATCATATCCTACTTTTTTTCCCTGGCCTCTATGCACTATTCAAATGGTCCAAGCTTATTCTGAGCAGGCATCGATTGCTATCCTAACAGATGGACAAGCTATGTACTGTATGCACATGGAGGGAACACCACACTGCTTCAGATCATTCACATAACTGTAATTGAAGCATGCCTGTCTGAGGCTACAAAAAGGTGCCATTGATAAAGTGTGACCTCAATTTTAACTTCCCACAGTCAGAGGCATATGAAACAGCTTATGCCATCACACATCCTTGTAATTCATGCACTCTCTTCACTATGTATTTCTTGCACTTTCACTTCCTACCCAAGATTAATCCTTACCCCTCCAAGTAAGATTGTGGCAGCATCAGTTCAGATGAAAGTGAATTCTTCCCTGCTGATTTCATGAAAATCATGCTTGTTGTGTCTTGGGCTTTAAACTTGGAGTTGTTGCTACAGTGTAGAGGTACTCTCAGAATTGTCATTGAAAAGCTTCTGGCCCAGGAATGATTTTCTCCTGTTGTAAACAGTAAGCCTTTTATTACTATAAAACTATGGGCTCTAATTCAGGGCAAAAAAAATAAATTGCATTTTATTTAGAAGACTACAGACTGTTTTTTTCCCAGTTAAGGTTAGCTAACACTATTATTTTTGTATTTTTTTGTGGTTTTATACTGTTTTTCTGACATCAGGTTATCTTCAACAAATTAGTGACATTTTGGCAAAAGTTGAGCCTAGTGCAAACTTTACCTGAGGGATCTGTCCTGCCCTTAGTTTAGAAGTGAATTGTTCCTGACAAGAGCAAAAGCAAATTCTGTATTGACAAATGAGCAGGAACTCTTCTGTGGGTCGTAGGCCATGAATTGTAAACTGTCTGAAGGTTTAATATTGTTTTTTTAATAGTGCTATTTCAGTGATCGACAAAAGTGCTAAAATGAATGTATAGTCTTCTATTTAGAGGTGAATGCTTCATATTTATATGTCCTATGAATTCCAAGTAATATTTTGCCTGTTTTTCCATTTGTCTTCTGTCCTGTTAGTAGTGAAACATTATTCATGTGCCACATCTGCTATAAAAATACAGTACTCAGTTGTAATTTGGCCACAGGCATGTAAGTCAAAAACAGAGATTTTTTTCCAGGCTGAAAGTCAAATAGAAAAATGAAAAATTAGAATAGTAAATGCAAATAATAATCCAGGTGCACAGTGTTGGTTGAAACAAGGTTCTGTTGAAGAGCAATTATATCTGTATCTGCCCATAGATCATCTGCTATATGCCCCACTTTACTATCTCAAATATGTAGCTAATTGCTTAGAAGTGTTTATTTAAATTATGTCTTCTTTTTTTCTTCTTCCTAGTTTGTTGTGACAATGTTTTGGAGCATCTATATCTATGACAGGGAGCTGGTTTACCCAAAGCTGCTTGATAATTTCATACCAGCATGGCTAAATCATGGAATGGTGAGTAAAGTGCTGCAAACACTTCCTTGTGTAAATAAAAATGTGAGGCAGCGATTTCTCTGTGCATGACTCTGTGTACACATAGCACTAATCTTCTCAGAAGTTATTAACAAATGCTGCTAGCTAGCAAAAATAATGTTTCCTTCCTTGAGTCATATTTAAGTCCCCATTCACTTGAAATAGTGTGGAGATTTGAACTCGTGCCTCCTACATCCCAGACTAGTTTTAGGGATGAGCTGTTTTCTGTCATGGGGTATCTTTTCCAGAGCAATGTCATCTTCGCCACTTGAAATCTTATTCAAAAACACTCTCATGCAAAATGGAAGTTCTGACTTGGGTGAAATCTTGCTCTGAAATAACAGAAATGCTTAATTACATGATTTTTACAGCTAATTTTTTATGCAATATTTTTTGGTAAAAACACTTGTTATGAAAATCTCATTGTGTTTTTGGTCTTAAGTGCTTTTAAAATAATACAAATGCTTCTTTGTTTCTCAAGTACATCAAACTTGTATAACATAACCTGTATCAGAGTATTTTTAAAAATGTGGAATTATTCAACAATGCAAAACTGTAGTAGATTTAAAATGACTGCTTCTATACCCAGGAAGCAGTTTCTTGAGAAGAAATCTGACCTCTTCATCCTTCTCTGGTACTTTAATTAGGATATCCTTTCTTTCAGACGTATACTTGAATGGTAGGGTAATGATAAGACCACATTTTTCCAAGACATGCTTAATACAGTTTAAGTATTTGGAGCTGAAAAGCATGTTTGCTTCTCTAGTTGTGTCTGTGCAAAACATTTCTTTATTACTTTGTTTTCCATATCAAGACAAGGCAAACCACTTGGCACTGTTGTTCATCAGTACATGAACACAGATATCATCCTTCAGCAGATCCACAGCAGATAAAGATTTGTCCTCCACTGTTGAGTTTGATAAAGTGCGTTTTTGTTGAGTGGGGCCAATAGGGTTGATATTAATTTATTCCCTAAATTGTGTGTTACAGGTGTAGTATGAGAGTTACTGTATCAACTTCTGTTAGATAATGTACTGTTTTATAATGTTTTGAAAAGAACAGTGGTATTTTATGCATGTGAAGCAGAACAGAGTCTGGTGATACTTGCTGTGTTCATTGAGACCGCCCTCCCTTGAATTTTGAGGTCACAGAGTGAACACATGCCAAGCTGTACATAACGTTGATGTTTTTTTCAACATCACATCAGTGCCAACTTTGATGACATTTCTTCCAGGTGACATTCCACATACTGAAAGTGCCTAACCTATAACATTTTTCATGAAAGTGCATTGTGAAGCAGTTGACAACAAGCAGTACTATGTATTCAGAAGTCTCTTCTGTGCTGTGCCATAACTAAGAGTCAATTTAAATTCCTGTTGCTTTGTTAGAAATGTATACTTGCTGAAATATTTGAAGAGGGCTTTTGTTTGAAAGCTTTGGACATAGGAGACTGTACTGAAATAAATTGCATGCAGGCATCTTAGACATTTATATGTTCAGCTTGAAATATTATAGAAGGCCTGTTTGAAGGTCTTCTGTAAAGGAATTGTTTGCTGTGTCAGTCTCCATTTATCCAAGTGTTCCTTCAGCCTAGTCACAGTGAAGGCTTATGGCTGTTGGGCTTTTCACCACCTTTCAGTCTAATTCTTTTTGATATTTCACCCATCATTTCATCTTCACCAGCTTTCATAATAATTAATTCTGATGCATTGCCCATCATAATATGACAGAGTTTGAGGAATAAGGAGGGAAAGTCTGGGGAGAAATCTTTTCTTCTTTAACTACCTTAGGAATGCTAATACCTTGTTTATTAGTTAAAACTTTAATGTGGTAGATTTTAAAGTATATGATAGAGGCCCCCTTGCCAGACAGGTAGAACCTCTATCAATACAGCTTTAGAAAAGTCAGAGTCCACAGCTATATTGTATTTACTCTCATCTTTTCTTGCAAATTTTGACAGCAGCTGTGCATGCTTGGTGCTAATTTTTCCGAACACAATAGTGAGTGTGCTGGAGCCTAACCTTGTCCAACAAAACTCACAGAAGAGATTCATTATGCTTGGGAGTATTAAATCTGTCAGGAAGAGCTGGGTCCTTTTGTTACTACCTCATTGTATAATTCCTGTTTTCTGTGAGCTTTCCCTGCAATGCCTGCTGCAGATCCTAATGATCTGAGCTCAATTGCTGTTTCCCTTATAAGCACTGTCCAGGTTTTACATGGTATTTTCCCTAAGCATATAATTACTAGGCCAAGAAAGATGCAACAAAGTGGAAAAATACAACAAAATTTGTAAGAAGATCTTCCACAATAAGATTTCCTACTTGAACTGAAAAGTCTTATTTTCAACGTTTGATGACTCTGTAACAGGTTGCTCAACTGTTAGCACAGCAGCCTGCAAAATCCACAAGGGGAAGAGGAAAGGTAAGTTGTAAAATCTGTGGTTAAAAAAATAGCCATCATGTTCTCATTATTTATTTGGGCATATATCAAAATACTCTAAAGTACTCATACTTCAAAAAAGCTTTTTAAGGTGACAATCTTGAGCACTGTATGAAGGAACTGAAGGGCTGGCCTGATCATCGATCCAAGCAGAAGTGGTCTGTGCAGCTCTATATATGCTGCTTTTTTAGTAATTAGTAATTAGTTCTCTTTACTCATTTTCTTTCCCCACCTTTGCATCCCTTTTTCAACTTTATAACTTTGTCTATAATAGAAAAAAGTACAACACCATCATTGCTATGCTAATGCTCATATCACTCTTTCAAAGAAATATTTTGTTGAACATTTGAAGTATTGCTAATTTTAAAAATATTTATTATCTGGAAATGGAAAACATGAGGGAAATGAACCTGGGAGCTATGTAGTTCTATTACCAATTCACAGAAACAGAAAGGCTCATCAGCATACATAAAGGTAAAATCATAAACTGGTTACCAGACTATAAAATTGCCTTTAGTGTCCAGAGCTATATTTCTAATTTATATATTCATATATATTATATAGTTAAAAGTGTAATTCTTGTCTACAAAAAAATCTGTGTAGTCAGTGGCTCTTTGTGGTACCAGATGGTACCTCATACATACAGCTTTGTATACTTGTAAAAGACATGACTAAATAGAGTTGTACTGAGCCATAAAACTCATATATTTCATCATCTCAGTCAGTTGATTCATTCACAACCAATGGTATCTCTACAACTTGAGAAATTACCAGAGGGATCAGTGGCAGGGCTGCTGTTAATTTTAGCAGAGTGGGGATTTGTCTGTGTTTATTATGTGAAGGACCACATCTGTTAGCTGATGCTAAGTTTCTGTCAGTAGAAATAACCACTTCTCTAAGCACAGCTATATGTCTAAGGCTAGGTCTGATTCTGAAGTTTTGCCTTTACTTCCTGTTTTTATTTATTGTATAGATGAATTCAGGTTTGTTGGCTACTGTTGCAGTTGCCAGATTACCAAACTTTTCCATCAAAGATGTTTATGTTCTTGAAACCGTCCTACACTTTGGATCCACATCAATCCCTCTTTCCATAGGCATATTTTCCAAGAGAAATATTCTTCTCCTTTTTCTGATGGCTGTCAATGTGATCTGTATCAGTATTAGGCATTTTTAATTGAAGACCAACCTTCAGTGTTGGAAACTGGTATGCCATAGTAATAGGATTCTTATCAATTCGTTGTACCATTTTGTGTTGAAATTGGCTAGGAAGGTGAATGGAAAGCATATGTTTGCAAAAGTTACATTCTCTTTAATATTAATACAGACTGCCAAACTAATGGTTGTCCCTATCCTAATTGATGCCCTCATGAACAGGTCTGTAGCCTGAATTAATTTAAGTTTGAGCATTGCTGATTTTGAGCCAGGTTACGCAGCAGGTCTGCATGCTGCATTTGTCCAAGTTAGCGTACTTCAGCGAAGAGTCCTTTGTTTTTCATAGACACTGTCCCAAATTCCTACTAAAGACATGAATCATCTTTTGCTTGTGGCAAGGAAAGTAAAATACAAGGATGGAGTTTAATGGCTTTGGAGGTCAGAAACAATGAGTTGTCTTCATATGAAACCTCTACAGCAGAGAGGCTGGGGAGGGGAATACAGCCTGGCTTTGTAGGGCTGGAAAATTGATCAGTGTATTGGTTATGTGCCATTGCAGTCTATACAAACTCCTCCCATTTGGTAATCTGTTTTGTTGGATTTGTTTTGTTTTGTTTTGTTCTGCTTTTGGGAAATGCATTCAAGAGGGTACACAAAAACTGAGATAAATAGCAGACACAGGCTGTAGAGAGGAAGGTGCCTGTCCAGTTGACACACCCCTGCTTCATTCACAGGTTCTCTCTTTTTCTCAATGGCTGCTCAGCTGAAAATCTTAGCCCACTGGAAAGTGGTACAGAGTTTCTCCTGCCACATGTCCAATTGCTGCTCTTCCTGGCAGCCTTGCCCTAGATCTGGTGGCCTTCTCTGGTGTGCTTTTTTTTTCTAGCTCGAAGCTTTTTTCCTTAATAATTGAGTAAGCATGAAAATAGAAGAGCAACACGAAGATTAAAACTGATGTCAACTTGATATGTAGAGATTGGAAGGTCCAGAACTGGTGCTGCACCACGCTTGCTCTGCTGTACAAACAAGGAGGTGGCTGTTCTTTCAGCAGAGTGTTTCCGTCCAGCGTGTTGCCCTAAAAATTCTGTTCAGAAATGACTCATTTGAAGTAGTGTATTGTACTTCTTGAGGATGCTTTTCTAATACAGCAGCATCCCCTGTGTGGGCTCTTTTTACACAATATACTTCACCTTGACAATGTCTCACACATCTAGAAATTTACCCTTTTCCCAGAGTTGTTTCTAAATCCAGTTTAAGACCCAGAAGGATATTACAACTAAAGTGCTCTTCTTGATTTATCTGTAACATTTTCATAGGTTAGGTGTGAATAAAAACTTTAGTGTTCCAGGAAGTAGTTTTCTCTTGTAAGAGAACTTGCAAAGTTTTCTGATAAAAATCATGGAAAATTTGTAATTTTATCGTAACTTATTTTTCCCTAGAATACTGAATTCTAGATGGCTGTGATTTAAACACCTGTCTAATGAAAAGAACAGTAGTTGATGCTGGTCACTTGGGAACCCAAAGTACTTACAAAAAAAGAGTGAGAATAATATTGTTGGATCCATACACTTTTTGCACGTTTGTGCTGTGGTTGCTTTGTCTGATATCTCTCCCCATTATGTGCTAGCTCCACCTCTGCAGCATGAACACAGGTGCACCAATTATTCTCTCAGTTTGGGGAGAAAAACAACAGTAGCATACACAATTTTTTTGATTTTCTGTTACTTATGTAAAGGGCTTGAAAACTGATTGTAGGTCAAAATTTGTGATAGCTAGCACCTGGAAGTTGAGAGGAGCTTCTAGAATAAGAAGAGGGAATTAGATGAGTGTCATCTTCTTGAGACCAATAGGAAAAGCCTTTTGCCATATTCAGTAATAGCACAGTGTTTCTGTAGAATGGGAAGATGTCCCTAATAATACTACGTAGCTTCCAGAGGAGGCTCTGCTGTGCAGTAAGTTGTAGAGCATTCTAACCAAAGACAGGTGCTGAATGTTTCTGATTATTTGTTATTTCTAGTAATCTACAGAAGGCAAACACAGAGCCTCTTCCACACGCAGGAGCACCCGGCATGTAGTAATGAGGAGCCTTTCATAAAATGTATTTGAGTTAAACATATGCAACTTGTTCCAGAAGTATTACAAATGAGGAACCTGAGAGCCAAATTTGGGGTTTTTTTTGAGGTTTACCTTCATTTTTTTGGTAAGGTGATGTAACTCAGCCTGTTAGCACAGCTGTAAGCCTATTGTCCACAGCAAAACAAGGAAGGTGGCTGTCAGAAGAGGGGCAAAGGAGAGTGAAAATAGAGGAAAGATGGTTGGATAGGAGAAAAAGGCAGTGATGCTGCTAAAACTGGTACATAAAAAAAGCAATAGGGGTGCATTTTCTTTTGTTGCTGTTGGACATAGGTCTATAGGGTAGACAAAGTAATATTTGCATGATGACATGCCAGGAGCTTCAAATCCTTTAAAATATTTAGGGATAAAACTATGTGCAATCTTTTAGTATAAGGCTTGTGTTCATATAAATTACACCCATGTGCTATTTGTAGACTGGTGGAGGTGTCTCTCTGTCCCTGTTTATATTTTTATCTGGCAGTGCAGGATATTATCTCTTCTGTCCATCTGACCCTGAAAACTTCAGATCTGCTACGGAAGGCAGGCCTGTTTAGAGTGTGCCTTATTTTTCCTTATCAGCATTTAAGTGCAAGTTGCACTGCATGTTAGTGCAGCCAAATGAGCTGCTCACTGAGGGTTGCAGGCATACTGGAAGATCACATATTTGAGGCAGCAGTGATAAGGAGGTGTACCATCTGTATTTCAAATCTTCCTGTTTCAACCAGCAAAGCCATGGGTAGCTCTGAAATTAATACAAACGATAATAGTAATAATAATGAAAACTTAAAAACAGATTTTCAGATGAGGTTGCCCATACAAATGTTTACTGAAGTGATTACTATGGGCACAAAACAGATGACCAATGAAAAGCCCCAACAGGATGTTCAAAGGGAGTCTTAGACTTTCTGTCTTTCTCTGGCTGTGGAGAACACACTGAGCAGTGTTTTTCTGGAACCAGGGTTTGGCCCTGGAGCACTGAGTTTGTTTGTTCAACCAGCACCAGTGCGGGACAGAAACTCATTCACTTCATTCCCATCATTTTGCCAATATTAGGAATGCTGGTTTTGTTTTAACATTTAGTGCAGCTTACGTTGCTCACTCTAATCACTGCTGGAGCTGTGCACCATTTTTTTGTAGTGCTTAAGATGGTTTTTCTGATGCTGCTACACTATATCTTAGATATGTGATTGACAGATTATGAAAGCAAAATAATGTTCTACCTTTACATTGATGCAAAAAATGGCAATACTTGATAAACATTTTGATAACATTTTCTATGCCCTCCTCTCAGTTAAAAGCAGGTGCTTGTTTTATAACATAATGGACTTCTGTTTGTTTTTTTTCCCCTGTGCTTTTTTTTCCAGGGAACATAGGCAAATAATAAGATCAAACTGTAAGTGATACGGGATCAGGATTAATAATAAGTATATTCAAATAGCATCTTTTATGGAGAAAAGAGAACATTTCACTGAAAAAACGTATATATTCGTGGGGGGGAATGCTCATGTTGAAGAAAGTTTAGTATGCCAGCTGCCTGCTATAGGTTATGCGCTCTGAAGCAGTCCATAGGAAAGTCATCTTAGATGTGATCACTACAAAAAAACCTTTTTAGCATGCTGTGCAACCATGGGAAAGGATTGCAAATATCATTTCAAATGTATTTTTTATTTTCTACTTTTATACATTAAAGAGGACTATACTTTGCCTTATGATTACAGTAAAATGTAGTTGTTTGTATCTTTGGACATGCTTGTTAACATTCATTAGCATTTATTCAGATAAGAATTAATATGTTGATATGATAAAAGTGTTTTTGTACTATGTTGTACCCACTTTTCTGAACTGTGCTGTTAGTATTCACACATGTGGCAAATATGACTTAATCAGACCACAAATATTTTGCAGCATTCCATGGTATCTCATTTATTTGTTTAATTTGCCGCTATAGCAACTGGATTCCATCCTTTTAGATTCTTTTTTTCACAGACCTATGATCTACTTGGTTGAAGCTTGGCAGACAGCATTTCCTTCAATTGAAGACATATGCACTAACTCAGAGACCAGATTTTTACCTATTTATCATTGTTGGAAAGTGGGTTATTTCACATGGACACAATACCAGAAGAATCAGCAGACCTGGTGAAAGGAGTCTGAGCCCAATAGCTTATATGCTTTTTCCAGCCTTTGAAGTTGGTGAAATAGAAGATGTTACTTCTCCCTTCATCCCTAGACCACTAGAACTGTTGGAATGCTAATGTGAGGAAATATGTTGATAATGTTTTTGTAAGAAATTACTTCTTAAAAGTAATGTTTCTTTGTTAATTGCTTTTTCTTCTTTTTTTTTTTTTAACATGTATTTGTATTTGGAAAGAGATAGCATTTCTGCAGAAAGCATTTCATATTCAGATGATTAATATGTTGAAGCAGTGCCACAGCAGTAATGTTTTATGCATGTTGATCTGCAGAAATGAAGGATTTTGGCATGACCTTGGGAATTCCTTTTTTTTGTGGTGGGCTATGAGCGTTGGATATAACCTGAAGTCTGCCCTGGTTGTGCAGTCCCATCTCCATATTTTTACTTTCCTGCAGACAAGTAAACTCTGCATTTCTAGTAATTCTCCAAATACAGGAGATTCAAATTCTGGATGTAGCATGAGGGGAGTTTTTGATGGATGTGTAAGCCACTGCCTTTAGTTACACAAGCCTATAGTTATCAGTTTTATCTTTGAACATTTACTTAAGGCACAAAAGCTCAAGTCTGGTGCCCCACCCAGCAAAAAAGAATTGCCTTGCATAGGTGTCATTTCTCAGAGAGACTATAAGGATTAGAAGTGTGACTCTGTTCCTCCCTGTAACACCATAGTTCACTCGGCAGGAAAAGCTCAAGGCATGGAGAAGGAGCACTGCCTGTGGAGGTGCTTCAGTAGCAAAAGGCCTACCAGTGGCCAACCTGTCCTCCTACATCATTATTGCAATATTAACTGGCATCATTTAACTCTTCGGAGTTTTCTTGTCTTTGAAACAATTAACACTGTGTATTTGAAAAGCTGTTACAGGTTACTATGGGATTCATGGGTAAGAATGATGTTCCTGAAGTTCACACAGCTAAGAGTTAGAAGCTGGTGTTGTTGTAGAAGAGAAGTGACCTCTGCTTCAAATACTAACATTAGCTAAGGTTTTATACTAAATTTAGTGCCATTGGTATCTCATAAAATACTGTAGGCTGACATGGTACGTGGTATAGAAAGTTCAAATATGCCTGGAAAGGAAATTCTTCCTTATCAAAAATGGCTCTAGCATTCAAATCACATCCTTAAGTTTGTTTCCCACAGGAAGAAATTTTACTTGCATCTTGGGGTTTTTAGCTTTTTATTCTGTTATTTTGAGCTTTATCGGCTTTCTATAAACCCTATATGCAGAGTTCCAATCTGCTGAGTCACTACCATGCACATTTTTGTGGCTTCTTTTGCAAATACAGTAATGTATTTGTAATGTAGATAAATGTTATGAGCTATTTTTGGGAGAGATTAAATATGTATGTTGGTCTACTGAACTTTGTACTGTAGGGCACTTTTTAAAATGAAGAAATGGGAAGAAGTAATTTCATTTTCTAAAAAGGAAGCATCAATTAAATTGTGTTTTAACTAGTACACAGTCTAACTGATGTTCCCCTTAACAAACAAATGTGCATTGGCTGCAAGTTGCTAAAAAATACATATGGCTGCAAATCATTTTAAAAGGTGAATATGTGTATTCTTAGATCAGAGACTTAAGATGGATGGCATTTTGATCGTTGCTCCTGAGGCAGAGGAATGAAAGATGAAAAATAGGAGGGAATTAGAAGGAGAAATAAATGCATGTCTCAGAAGCTAAGAGGAAAAGTGATTATCTTAGAGTTGTTAAGAGGAAAAGACAGAAACTAAGCAAAATAGAGGAAACCAAATACTAAAATAAAGAGGTAATGATAATAGTCAGTGGTCAGCTGGAGAGAGCCACAGAACATGGAGGTGATAATTATGTGTTGTACATCACTGAGGATGAGCTTGAAAGAGAAGTTTAAGGTGCCAGGCATATATTGAAAATGTGACCCATCATTTATTCTAAACCAATGTGTAGAAATTCGGCTTTGTTTGGTTTCCTGTGACCACTGTGCAGGATCATTGTTCACAGAGCAATTTTCTTTGTTCCATTTTCTTGTGTACACAGGGCTCTGTACCCTCACTGCCTCTCCCATCCCCAGATCCTGTCTCTCCCAGCTGCTTGCCCTGCACTCTGCTGCCATGCCCCCCACAATGATGTTCTCTGTGCCATCAGTTTACTACAGTAGCAGGGTGGTAATCTAGTAGGCTGCTATTAGTGTAGTAGTAACAACTGTACCACTTCAAGGAACGTCGTGATTATGAAGGTGAGCATTGTTGATAGAAATAAAACATTTTTTCCTCAAATTTCTTGCAGTCTAAATGAGCAAGACAGGTAAAGACTGGGAGAAATGTGTTCTAGGGAAACTAAAACACAGAATTTGTTGTTTTCTTGTGGCTATAGAATTTTGCTAGAGATGGAACCACAAAGTAAATCTGAATTTACTTCATTACTTCAGTGCTTTTATTAAGGACTGGCGCTTTCTCTCCAAACTAGGCAGGGAAGACAAATTCATAGTGAGTGAAAGAGCACTTTCTTGGGCGTTAAGCTCTATTGAAAGGAAGAAATGACTCGCTCTTTGACCAGAGAGATGTCCTCTGAGTCTCACTAGTAGTTTTATTATTTACTGCTTGTTTGTATCACGGGAAGCATAGGTTCGTCTCACAAACTCTTTTGGGGTTTATGGTGTTGTGTTTTTTTTTAAGTACAGCAACTGCTTCCAACTTGTTCCAAGTAATTTACTTGGGCATACCTTTTTATCAGACAAAAAATCCCTTAGTTTTCCATTCCTTCTCTGGTGACTGTTGATTTGAGAAGAAAGGCTCCAACATGTAAACAAAAGAATGATTTAAGAAGGATGAACTTGGAAATTCAAAGAAATGTCAAAGGAGAAAAGGCCCTCCTTGTCTGCCCTGTTGTTTGGACTTGATTTTTCTGTTGCCCTCCAGAGGGATGTTACTATTAGTAAAAATCAAGAAAATTGAACAGTTTTGCTTTAATTTCTTTAAGGTCTTCCAAAAACCTCTTACTGGAGCCAAGGCTATTTCAAAAGCCTTTATGCAATTGCAGGTACGTGACAGGAGAATCAGGAATAAAAATATCCTTTAAACAAAAAAGGTAGCTTGTTCAGAAGAGTATCACTGACAGTATAATATAACAAGTGGCTACGAAGAGATGTATTTTGATTATTTTGAACAAGGAGGAGTGTTTACTAGACAAAAATTGCACTAAATGTGCAGTGACATGAGGTAGAGGCTTGAATCTACTTTGGGAAGTACCTTTCTTCAGGCAAGAATTCAGTGTTTACTAGTCCTGTCTCCATCTGAACCCTACAGCTTAACTGGCAGTAATACAAATATTCACAGCTGTATAAAAAATGTTATTTAGTTCACAACAGTAGCCATGGTTACCTACATATTTTCATTGCCTTATTCATGTGCAATTCTTTTTTTTTTTTTTTTTCTGGAAATACCATTACCATGTAATATAATACTGTACGACCTCTTGGTAAGTTTTATAGTGTTAAGAAGAACATTTTGCAGTGAACCTGAAAGCAACTTATATCAAATTAGTTTGTACCTGGGAAATCCCACCTATGCACTGTCAGGCAAAGAAAGGTGAGTCTGAACACGCAAATGACATCGTGACTGTCGTTTTAAAATATAAATAGAAATATGTAAAATCTTTTGCATTCAAAAGTCATTGGAAATATTTTTACCACAGAGCATGTAATAGAACAAGTCCCTGCTCAGTCCCCTCACAGATGACATAGACAAGGCTGTTGCTGTCAGTACAAGTTAGAGCAGCAAATGACTCTTACTTACTCTTGAAGGAAGTGGGAGCCCAGCAACCCTGCACTGGCAGGAGGGCAGAAAAGTGGTAAAGCTTCATGCCCCTCTCTGCTTCTTCCTTTTGTCTCTGTCACTCTGCATGCAGTGCAGATGTGATGTATGTGATAATCTAGTGTTTTCATTATATTTGTAGAAACCAGTCCCTTTAGCATTACTGCAGCAGAACTGCCAACCATATTCTAAACTTTGCTAAGAAAAGAAAATAATACTTAATCTTTCAGATATCTTTGATCACTTTGCAAACAAATGGATTAAAGTTTAGAAGAATATGGCAGACAGTTTACTTAGGCTTTTTTTTGTGTGTATATTGAGAAGGTGTGACATTAATTCTGAAGGAAGACATCACATCTATCAGCTTAGAATAACAGCTAAAGGAATGAAGGATATCTACTTCTTTAATCTTGCTAATATGTCTAAACTCTTTTGTATAAGGTTCTTTATTGCTGTCATAAAGAAAACTTACTGGATTAAATATATAAACTGTGTTTAAAGGTCTCTTTCCATGGCATTTTCCTATAAACAGTGAAATTTGGGGATATTATAAGTTATTGCATAGAGATTGAACCAAAGAAAATGTAATGTAGTTTTCTAAACTGATGTTGAAAAATTACAAGTGTAACCTTGTGAAACCTTGTTGAAAGCATGATAGAGTTTTAATATACTATCCAGACCTGTTTTCAGTGCGTCTCCCAAGGCAAGAAGGAAGATGGCATTTAGATGGAAATTTCTGCAGTGAAGCCGGCTGTTACCACAGTCTGGCTTCTGTTACTGCCTTAGTGCTGCCAGCTTGGGGTTATTTATAGGCATTAGCCTATATCTATCCATGCACGTACACCTACTGCTCCTTCAGAAGGGGTGGTGTTTCTGAAGAAGTTAGTCCACAATTTCCACCTCTCTTACTCTTTCAGAGGCCAGTATCATCAGCTGTCCTCATTACCAGTCAGTAGGAATTTGGCAGGCAACCCCTCCCTGCCTGAGCTTTGCTTCAGTGGGCTTCCATTGGCCTATGGGCTGCAAGGCTCTGTTGCACAGTTTTCAAAATGTTCAAAGATAATTTCTTACACCACAGGACTTTACCATTATCTTATGATTTTCTGGGTTTTTTTCCTTGTTTTTCTAAGTGGGAATGATACACAAGACTTTAAAAATTACATTCTCTTCCATAATTTCAAAGCAATTGGTAAAAAAAAAAAATAATAATAAAAAAAAAGGCATTGCTTTTTCAGCGATCACAGGAAACTTTTGCTTTTCTCCTGGCTGCAACAAAGATTTTTGGTGCTGTGCGTGATTTGTAGTAGAAATAAAAGCCATTCCGTTTTATTTTCCTGAGTATCTGGTGATGAATGCAGAACAATAAACCCCTTCCCCAGAAGCCAGTGCTTGCTTGAGGCAGGAGCTCTTGTTTAGGTTTGCTGCACCATGTTACAGCTTGTGCGTTCTGCAGCCTATATACACCCATTGATAAATTAGATATAAGCCAACCAAGCACAGCCTTTCTGTATCCTTCACCTTTCTCCATGACATAAATCCCAAAATGAAGTACCCCTCCCAGCACCATTACAGCTGGAGCACACTTCTTGCCATGGCAGCAGCAGCTCCAGAAGGCCTCAAGCTGCAGCCCAAGGTCCATTAGGTCTTCTGTCACTGAGCTTTCAGGTGCGGACCTGGCCTGACAAATAGTGAGTGCCCTTGATTCACAGGCAACTGGGCCTGTAATTAAAAACTAAGCAAATAAAAATATAGAATAACTGGTACATTAGCAGCAATGGCCTCAAAAACTAAACTGAGAAAGCAAGCATGCTGTTGCAAAATGTGCATATGCATATATGTATCTTTTTTGTTCATACAGTATTTCACTCCTTGAAGTTTTGAAGCAGTGTGCTCAGTTTCTGCTGCTATTATTCTTCCAATGGCAGCAAATTATGACTTTGCAAAAACCAGGAGTTGTTGCAAGCTGTTGGTAACCACAGGGTAGTCACAGCCTCACAGAATGGAGTTTGAGTTTTAGCCGGAACTTCTGCTGCTCGTATATACTTAAGCTTGCCTAAACAGAAGAGATATCATGCTTAAATTATTTTCAGCTTTTGACCTTTTCCATTCTGAACTTCCAATCAGTAAAACATGAGGTTCCCTTATTATTTATTTCATAGGACAGGTCAAGGTGAAATGTCAGTGTGAAGAGGAAGGGAAAATAAAGTCCCTCATACAGCATTATTTTGGTTTCCAGTGTCGAGTTAATAAAAATAAATCAATTTTACTAGAATTTGTTGGAGTGTTTTTGCTGCTAAAACTCAGATCACATGGGAAACAGTTAACAGTCTCCAGATGTGAAAAGGAAAGGACCAAAGGACCATCAGCGGCACAGAGAAATGATATTTTCTCAGGAGCAGTGCTACCTCAGCTGAAGTGCAAAGAGAGAGCAGCTGTTGTGAGAGCATGGGAGAGTCAGAAATCTTCCTCGTGCTATGTTCATAGCAAGGCATCTACAAAACCTATAGAACCATAAGCACTATAGAACCATCAAGGTTGGAAAAGACCACTAAGCTCATCTTGTCCAACCACCCAGCCATCCCCACCATGCCCTCTAACCATGTCCCTCAGTGCTACCTCCGCATGTTTCCTGAACACCGTCAGGGACGGTGACTCCACCACCTCCTTGAGCAGCCTGTTCAGACAGTACTGCATGTTTCTCTGTGTGCACGTGGCACTGCCTGATGCACCACCAGTGCTCCCGCTTCCTACCAGATGCACGGGAAAGGAGCTTCTGTTTACTGCACAGAGAACTGAACCGGGATATCCAGCATAGCCCTGGGGTTGATGCTGACCTGTTGTTTCTGCTTGGGGAAATGCCACCTGGAGTGGCACTTGCATTAGCTTTGTGCTGGTTCAGGCCTCAAGGGACAAACTTATAATCTTCCTTTTTTTAATCAAGTCTGTCCACAGTGAAGCCTTGGATGGTATTTGGCACCGTCTCACTTTTCTTTATCAAAGTCTGGCCACAGAGACTGTGTAAGGAAACCAGATGCTGGGACAAGGAGTGGGTTGGAATCCTTCCTCTCGCCAGATACTTTGTGACTAAGTACATTTCTTTCATCATAACCTTTTCCACCTTGCTGATTGAGAAACTGGATAACGATGATACACAGATCCTTTCTCAGAAAATTTTATGGACCTGTTGACTAGTTAAGAGCATCTGTGTGACTAAATGAGACACCCTGCTTTTAAAAGGTTGTTGTGTAGTTGTGTTGGTCTCTATGCGGGTTCAAGGCAAATGAACGGGCATAAAAATATGCCTGAGGTGTAGCACAGAAAACTGTGCTTAGAACATATTATTATAGACGTGTTGTCAGGGAGTATTCCTGTTGCATGATGTTCTGAAAACATCTCTGTTTGCCTCAAGGGAATGCCCGACTGCCCTGCTTATGATCCATGGGAAAAAAATACCCTCGTGGTAAAGGCAAATGGAGAGTTTCCAATGTCTGTTATCCATCCTGTTTTTGTTCCTAGCACAGCAACAGAAGTGGTGTTTTCTTGAGGATCATTCTGGACGTAATACACAACAAAAATTGAGGAAGGAGAGTTTTCAACTTTTAAGGTCCTATGGTTATAGAAAAACTTAGCTTTTTGAGGTTGTCATCCCAGATATTTCTGTTTTGTGATTAATGTATATTTTTAAAATATTTACTATGTTTTATAGTTTTTGTTCAGTAGCTGAAACACTGCTTAACTCCTTTCACCCATAGTGCCTCTTTCCCAAACATTCTGCTCATTCAGCTGGGTATTATTCTTTCAAGGAACTGTCCACCCACATAACTACACAGGATGCTTTCAGGAGCTATCCTGTGGAGTAAGTCGTATGTGCTAGCACTGCTCGTGCACCAGTCCTTCTCATTGAGTATTTCTTTACGTAGTCTCAGTGTGAAATATGCGGATCAACCCTGAGCATCTTGTGATGGTGCCAGTATTTTTGGGCTCTTTACCAGGTGTCAGTGGTTTGGAAGGTAAGCCTGCAAGCATTAACATATGAATGGCCAGGATTCGAAAGAGCAGAGGCTGAGAAATATGCAAGTTTTGAAACTTTGCCTTGGTTGTTTCAGTCTTAAGGTCTCCGTTTTAAGCTTCTCTTCATGTCGTGAAGTATTGGAAAAACTTTTTTATTGAATAAAACCTGAGATTCACAGCTAATAATGTAAATTGAAGACCTGATGCCTTAAGAAAAAAATTCAGATGTCATGAAATACTTGACAGTGCTGTGAACGTAGGATGTCACCTACTTTACTACCACTGAAAGAAAGGCTTAACCTTCAGTGCTGTGCACTAAGTATTAGTGATTTTTTTTCAGCTTCACCTTTCACATTTATTACAACATCACTACTTCTAATAGAATCGTGGCTACTACGGATTGAATAGAGTTGCTGCTTACTAGTCCCTGGAAGAGCTGCATTATTTAATTAATTCTGCAGCCAAATGATTTAAAAGTTGCACGATGAAGAATCTCTCATCCCTGGAAGAGGCTGTGTCTCACAGTAAGTACAGTCTCCTACAAAGGAGTTCTGCTTAAAAGATTAGCTTATATTTATTGTTCTCTACATTTGTCTTTCTATTTTTTAATACAGTTCCATGTTCAGTAAACTTCTGGTACTTCTTACAAATCTGAAGATATTTTCAAAATAAGTACAAGTGTTTAATCCGTTGTCCCATGTTTCTTTCCAGTGCTTACCATTTGGGGCTAGATGGTCCAAATGGGAGTACATGTCTGATTTTCACATTTGGTTTGTAGTTTTACTTAAATTCTTCTTCACATCATGAATTCAGTCCAATGCCACAAGCCCTTCTGGAAAACAGTCGTATCACATCGTTCATTGTTTTACTCTTCAGATGCTGAGAACAAATGTGACAGCATCACTCCTTTTGCAGTCAGAATTGCTTTGGTTTGGTTCATGCTGAGAAAAAGAGATCACAGATCAAGTGCTAAGTTTGATGGAGGGGGAATGCAGGTTGTCCTTTTGGAGCAGCTAAGCTCCAGCCACGACCAGTGAGCATGTTTTGAGCCCCTATTTTTTCCCCAGAAAAAAAATGAATCCCGTATATATTTTATCTTGGAGTAGCACAACAAGCAAGGAGGCTTTATGCCTATCTACATTATTCTGTCTGGTTGTCTTCAAGCACCACGTAGGAGAGCACGTGTCACTGAAAGGGCTCAGTTCTGCAGCAGCATAGCCAGATTAGCACACGCTGGAACCCAGGGGACAGGCTGGTTTCTCAGCCAGGCCCTGCTGGCAGTGGCAGAGCTGCCGCCGGCCACGCAGCTGGCACAGCGAGTGCCATCGCAGAGATCTCCACACCACGTTCCAGGATGTGGCACAGACATGCCTTTTGTCTCCTTATCTGGGAAAATATGAGGGCGGCTGCTTTTCTGGGTTGGGGTAGGTGTGTCTGTGTGGTATTTTGCAGACATGCAACTTTATTCTGTGCTCAGAGCTGGACGGACATCAGCCAGCTCCAAGCCAGCAGCAAGTTGATGAGGTTGGATTGTGCACCGTGCTAACCACAGCTACACAGTTCCAGATTCCTCGTTGGCTTGGATACATCCAGAGTCAGAAACAGAGCGAGTTCTCACCTACCGACGAAATACCACGCAGTCAAACGCAGACATTCATGGCATTTAAGGCCAGAAAAGAGTATTAGATCATTTCGTCTGACCTTCTGTTTAACACAGGCCATAGCATTTCACTTGCACCTGTAGTGCGCCCAGTAATTTTTGTTTCACTGATGTTTATCTTCCAGAAAGGCATTTGGTCATGAACTGAAGAGATAAGCAATATTCTGTTTTTCTTAGCAGCTTGCTTGTGTCATTACTCATTGTCACTGCTAATTCTTTTCCAAATTTCTGACTGGTCTGACTTCAGCTTGTTGTGCTTTCCACTGCTGCACTGAAGAGCCCCTTTATTTTTTGTTTTGTATTCCTGTTTTCTATGCAGGAAGAGTTCCTTCTGTGAGTACCTTCTTTTGGATAAGCTGATCAGGCTAAGGATCCTTACAGGAGATCCGCAGTCTCATACTGACACTGGAAGATCCGTTTCCCTGCTCCAGCAGCTTCAGTGGGAGGCACCTGAGCTGTGAGCAGATCCATGGGTCCAGCATCCCCTTGAGGTTCATTCTGATAATCCTTAGCACATCGGTACACACACAACATGAGGCAATCACCATCTGCCTTTCATGGAGCACAGAGCTGCTTTTTTTAGCCTGACAGGGAAAATATGTTGTATACAATAAGTAATTTGCACATAGTTGACCTAGCTGACTAGGTGTAACACTTCAACTACTCCTGGTGCTATTAGAGACAGATGTGAACTTGTTACTGCTGCTGAATTTAAAGCTCTGGCTCCCTGGCCCTGAATTCATTTTAAATCTTTCCCAGTTTCTTCTTATTCTTGCATTGAAAAAGCGCTTTCCCCAACAAGGGCAGCAGATTTTACAGCTGTTTACCTTCCTGGAAGTTTGCATTAATTATTCCTCTTTTTCCTCCATGGCCCCAAATATGTCAGAAGACAGAAATCTCTGTTCCGCTCTCTCTCTCTCTCTCTCTCTCTCTCTCTCTCTCTCTCTCTCTCTC
>JAPSGF010000004.1:6869627-6993601 GCA_035772895.1 Perdix hodgsoniae | reverse complement strand
CTCTCTCTCTCTCTCTCTCTCTCTCTCTCTCTCTCTCTCTCTCTCTCTCTCTCTCTCTTTTAATGTAATGATTGAGCTTAGCAAAGATACATTGTAATACCATAAATACAGCACAGATAGACTTGCCCTAGCACCTGGCTTTTCAGGGTTTCCCATCTGATAGATCCAAAAGCATTACTATTACATGGACATACAGCAGCCTGCACAGCTATTATTTGCCTCTTATTAATATATCTGTAGATTGTGTTTGTCTTTAATGGAAACTAAAAATGTAATGTTCTGATGTTTCTAAATTTACTTATTCCGTACTAGTATGTATTATTTTTACATGTATTTCAAACATTTTAAATATGGACGTCACAAAATAATTCATTCTGAGCTAGTTAAAAACTGAACTGCATTTCCCTATTGTATTCTGTGGCTGAACTTGTATTTCTCCTACATGGCTGGCTGGAAATTGGGAGTAATCACATTATGAAAACCATGGTCCATCCAGAAAGTTCAGTGCACAGCAGAAACACAGAGTGACTGAGGTCAGAAGGGGTCTCCAGAGGTCACCTTGTCCCACCTCTGCGCAAGCAGGGCTGCCTGGAGCTGGTAAAGCAGTCTGAAATCTGAAATGTTGCTGGAATGGAAGATGTGCTAGCAAGTTAACTTACCTACCTGTGTGTTTTTCAGGAGCTGGTATGAGAGTCTAATTCTATAAAGATGGGTTGGGAAGTGGGTGAGCCTTCCACCTGCATGACGGCCAATAAGTAAAATTGATCATACGCAGTGATGCAAACATATTTAGAAAGAATAGCTTTCTTTAGTTGCAGCATAAAATGTTGTAAACCGTGCACCACAGGAAGTCAGTCAGCAACCAGTGTGGGCTTCCCAGCCTGAAGTCAGTTGACAGGTACTGAGGCCTACAAAGGGCTGTGCCCAGTACGCTAGTCTGAAATTACATACACAGAGCTTGCATGTGTTGCACCTGGCATGGTTCTGTGGTCTCTGATTCCTCTTACTCCTCTGGGAGATGCAGCCAGATTTGGAGCACAGTGGTGCCATTATATTTGGATGAAGGGTTGGTAAGTGGCTGGCTGAGGGCATTCATTAACCTAATTAATTTCCTCATTTACTCTGCGTTAACCTTTGAATCCATTACCACTGTGTGTGATTTTCCTGCATCTTACAGACCAGTCCTCCCTGCGGGCTTTGCCTGTCAGGTTGTTTTAAAAACAAACAGTACATCTTCGCACTGAAGAGAGTTGCTTGCCCAGAGCAGGTGAAGTATAAACAAACAAGCAACTGAAACCACTTCTAGTCAGTTTTCTTTGTTTGTTTGTTTGCTTTAAAAAAAGGCCTGTACGCAGTGCATAATACTACCCCAAGTGCTGTGGTGATTGCTGGCTGCCTCCCAGACCCTGACAGAGACAGTCCAGCAAATGGAGTTTTGTCCTTGCTCACTGCAGGGACCAGCATCAGCCCTAGTTTATTTCAGATCTCTCAATTGTTAGAAAGAAGGCTGCTTCTATTTTACACTCCTTCCAAATATGCCTTTCTATGAGGCCTGCAAATCCCAGCAGATCCTGGGATTACATTTTCCAGGATTCCTTCTCAATGAGGTCGGGCAGACCCATGCCTGCCCTGCTCTGTCTCCGAACCCAGACACCTGCAGCCAGGCCTCTGCCCAGGTCGCATCAGGTCACCCCGCATCACTTCCTCCCTGCTCCTTCCCATGGGTCAGCTGTGGCTGGTACAACCTATGGGAAGGGATAGTCTGGCCTCTGATATGTCCCTGTTATGTCTCAGAATACCAGCATACACTTGCACAGTTTGGGATAAGGAAGACTGACTCTCTGCTTCCCTCTGGAAGGAAGATCAGAAATGCCAAATGTTTCTATCTTATTTCTGGTGTGCAGTCAGGGAGAATAGCACTGGAATATGCTGAGTTTTCATGTTTTGTTGTTTGTTTGGTTTTTGAGGGTTTTTTTTCCTTAACTGAAAAGTTCCAGAAGCACCAAAATGGGAAAGTTATTTGCATGCCTTTGACTGTGTTGCTTTTGAATTACAGAATGGACTGCAGCATAAATGGCTGTTCCTTACTTCCGTACATTCATTCATAGTTTTTGTTTTTGTTTTAATTTGAAAGTTCCTGGTCTGTCCTCGTAAAATACAGAACCCTTCAGGAAAGATGAATTAGAACCTATATTTACCAAAATCTCTGTCACACATAAACATCTGTGTACAACTGTGTGATAGCCATTCAGATTATGTTTTCCTTGTGAAGAATTTGTATTTGACAAAACATTTCTTAATGCATTTGAAAGAGAAAATTAAATATAGTATATGGCGTCATATGAGCTACTAAATGTCTTCTTTAATGGAACTTGGTGATTCCTGGAAATATAATTGGCAAATATGAAGTGTTTTTATGCTTGAGAACATGAGCCTCTGGCAGAAAGAACATCGGCTATTTGGGCCTCAGCTTTCATATAGCATGAGTCAAGCGAAACTTGGCACTAGTTGCAATGTTTAGTCTTTCAGTGTTTTTTTATAAGCCTCCCTTTCTCTCAGTGAGATTAGATCAGCTAGTGAGATGATGTTCTGATCAGCATGGACTTGAGTTTGTTGTTGCAGTAGTCTGCGGAAGATAATTTTGGAAATGATAATAAATTATACTTACAAAGGAAAAATTTGATTAAGAATTTGACAAGTTCTCTTCTGTAGACTTGTGGTTCATTGCAGTTCTCAAGATTAAGGCTAGAGAATAGCCATGGATGTAAATTATTTCTAGTTCACCCCACTATTCAGTTAAGTTTGGTTTCTCATCCCTCTCAAATGCAATCTTCTGACAAAATCAATAGTGTATGGTTAAAATGAAAGGTGTTTCCAAAGCTTGAATCACAACAATCTTGTCCTTTCAGGTTATTAGCAAAAAGGAGTCCTGACTAAGCCTTTGGATGAAAGGTTGGATGACAATATGAAAAAGATAACTATAAATTGAGTATGAAGACATATTTATTTTACAGATGTTGGGGGTGTGTGCAAGGTTCTACATGGAACCTCTAAAAGGTTCAAAACTTGTTTCCAAGGAAGAGAGGAGCAATGGAGGCTCTCCTGAGGACCTCCTGCATCTTTTCTGCACCATAGGCTTTTGCTGTGGTTTATATTGTTGGAATTACAGTGATTTACATGCTATCTGCTGGGATGAGTGTGGTATGAAGTTCCAGTTGTGCTGTTAGATTAAACTCTACTGTTGTATACATCACATGTGAAGATAACCATCCAGCTGTCATCATGGACCTTCTGTAAGAGGAATCTTTTCTCCAGTTGTTTCCAGCTTTTCACCACTTCATTCTTTTTCACACTGTGTGAAAGCAGAAAAATAGAAGAACATTTCTATATTGTCTCACTTTTGGTGAAGTTAAGATTACTTTATTAGTTCTCCTGGATTGCTCTTGAAATAGTTATAGTAATTTTTTTTTTGCTAAGGGAGATCAGATGTGTCATTCAAAATGCTAGATAATACATGTAATAAGGAAAAGCCTAGAAAACTTACACATCTAGTTCTTGCCTCTGAAAAATTATTTAATTAATATTATGTCTTCATCCTTTCAATGCTGTGCATATATTCTGCCAATTGTACAAAACATATTCCTATTCAATTTTGTCATTTGATGTAGTTACTGTTTTGACATAAGCAATGCAATCTTACCCCTTTGCCATCCACACAATTTGGTCATTTCTTTCACTGCAGCAAGGAATTATCCAAGGTTTTGGTTTTTAAGAAGTGTGTTCATAGATTTAAAAATATATATAACTAAACTTTTCTAAGTAAAGTTTTTTTTTTTTCAAGTTCTGTCGAATTGCTGTTTGATATTTACCTGCCTTATTAAGTTCTGTCATTGTAAGATGTCATCTTGTGCTCTGAAGATGCAGTGTGAATTTCCTTATGGCAGTAAACAAAAATTGCAGAAACTTGCTTCAATCACCAGGCCTGAAGACGTAAGTACTGCCATCTGAATTGACAGATATCCCAGAAATGATGCATGCCTTCCAAGCAAGTAACTTAAACAGACACATGCAGGAAAAAAATGGATGTCTGCAGGATGTTTTCAGAAACATGGTGGAACTGGGAGATAGGCAGTGTGTGTGCATTGCTGAAACCAGACATAGGTAGTGGGTGTACATGCACTGCAGATTCTTCCAGGCCACATGTTAAATAGAGCAGATCAGAGGACTGTGTCTGTGTAGGTAATCCTCTGCTGGCATATACCTAATTTCCTGATTCTGTTGTCTATCTGCTTACTTAATTGTTGACTGCCTCCCAACATTCATTTATCCTCGGTAAAGTTTTATGGATGATAAGGAAGTGGAACATACCTTATTGAGACAGACTACTAAGGAAAGCAATCCCTTTTACTTTTTGTTGAAGCAGTGGCTTTTATTTGAAGTGTACGTGCTTTTTAAGAATAGTCCTTTCTTGGTTTTGTATGCTAATACATGCATGTAAGCACTCTATTCTGGCTGTTCTGCAGTGTAGTTCTCAGAAGGAGCCTGAAAAGTATGGCATGAACTGTGAATATCTATACAGCATCTCTTGTTGTTAAAAAGCTTTTCTCAAAACTGAGAACAGTGTGCGTCACAAACCAGCTCTTCTCCTCTAGGCTTTCCCCAGGAGTTTTATATTCCTCTAGCATTTTTTTCTAACAGCACATGTAGATCTGTAAGTAGAGCTTTTGCAAACCTGGCACAGGGCTCTGAGGTGCTCTGTCTCACAGTTTGCATCCTGGCCATTCTGCAGTGCTGTGGCTGCAGGCAGTTGCTGCTGTGTGAGCTGCCATAGGATGACAGGACAACACATGCTCCTTGCCTGTGGCCTCCTTAGCTGGTTGTGTCACTTCTGCTTCAGTCCTGATGAATCAGAAGAGATTGATTTGTGGATGGAAGGAAAAGAAATGAGACTGGGGGAAAAAAAGCACATGAAGCCCCAGGCAGGGAGGGAGGAAGAGGATGAAGGGAGGGCTGTGATGAGCCGTAGAGGGGCACTCAGAGCTTTGAGTATGGCATGGATGGCACAGCAGATGGAGAAGGGAAGGAGGATGGTGGTAGGTAGGAGCCCTTGGCCTGTGGAAGCTTCTGAAGTTGGATTGGACAGGAGGGTAGCTCACTTCTGGGGCAAACCAGTACTTATGAAGGGCTGGTCTGGACAAAAAATGCAAGTCGGTGCTTTTATTTGTATAATGTGATGTCCTTGTGGCTGAAGAGAGAGCAAGTGGGTAAGTTAAAGAACATGTGCTGGAAATGTTTTTCACAGTGCAGATTTTAAGTTTTGACAAGAATCATCATTCTTCCAAATGGAAATTTGTAGATTTTATCAACTTATGCCTCAGTGTGTTGCAAGTCAGTGAGACATTTTGGATGTTGTTGCCAATAGCAAACTATAGCTGCCACAAAAATTAAATCCTTCAGGTCTTCTACTACCTTTTCAGTATCCTCTTCACTCAAGGACTGCATTTCTTTGCTCTAAGCATGCCAGGAGTGAAAGTCATGGTGATTCGAGCAATCACCCAGGCTCTATTGTAAGTGCTATCTAAAAAAAGTCCTGATTGAGAAAGCGGTACTCTGTCCATGGCTAGAAAGAGCCTATCAGTATCTCCCATCTAAAGTCTGTACCACCAAATAGCATTAAAAAAATGAAAAAGGAAAAATAAAGAGAAGAAGAAAAGAGGGAAGAAAAGTAAGGAGTGGAAGAGTGGGAGGGAAGGAGAAAAATGAGAAAAAGGGGGATGAGGGAAAGGTAGGAAGTAAGGAAGAATGGATAGATGGATGGAAGGAAGGAAGTGAAACTGCTTCCCATTTATCTGTTGCATAGCTTTGGTAACGACAGAAGTTTCTTTAGGTATATTTTCTACTGAGGACAGAAATATCATTTTTTCAGTTTGTCTTTCCTCATGGTCTTGGTTTTCCTGGTGGTCCATTCTGTCCTTTGTGTTCTTAGCAGTGATTTAAAATTTTCTTTTTACCTCAGAATTGCAAAGTGGAAAAAATATTTTTCAACACCAATATAACAGTAAAAGAAAGACACTATCCTCAAGATACCAAATATTCTAATACAGCTACTTGCAAAATTAAAGACGGAAGGCCTCTCTTATTGGAAAGAAAAATTATTTTTTATTTAATTTCTTCAGTGGTCCATGCAACAGCACCAAGCATATAGATATATCTGTTTATTTTTTCCCATAGATTATTACTGCAGAAATTTTATATTAGACATAACATAAAAGTACAAACAAGCAGTTACCATGACACTGTGATAGATTTCTGTTGAGTTGCATAGTTGCGCTCACTTTTTATTCCCTTTATTTAGTACTTATAAGCTGAATGCTTTTTAAGCTTAAGCAGCAGAATTCAGTTTTAGTGATCATCACTTCTAGTAATTGCCTGGCTGCAGCAGAGATCAAATAATTAGGTTCCTGAAATGAGTCTTTGTTTAGTCTTCATTTGTGCCTTCTCTATAGCTTCTCTTTGGCGACAGGAAGCAAGGCAGCCTTTATTTGCATTTTCTTTGCTCATTCCTCCCAAATTGTGAGTGTAGCTATGTCTGTGAGATATGCAGTTTGCTTTCAAAACCTTACATTAATACTGACCCTTGCAGTATTTTTGCCTCCTCCCAGTCAGGTTTCTGTCCTCGGTGCAGCTCAGGTCTTGTTCTTGATCGGAAAAGGTGCCATGCCATGCACCCACCGGGAAATGAACTTCCCTGTTTGTCACCCAGCTCTTTCTGCTAGCGTTAATGATTTTTTTTCCAACTGTGCGGAAAAACATTTTCACTGCTCTGAAAAGGGTTCATTCAGCCTTTCTGTAATAGTTCAAGTGGTTGGTTTTCTGCTGGCTTCTGAAGTACATTACAAATCCCAATCTGGAAAAAGTTCTAACGCACTTCCAAGTCTTGCTGCTGAATTTGGATATGTCGACAGGTCTTACTCTGTAGCTCATCCTTAACAACTGACAAAATATTTACTCGGCGCAGCACAGAAAAGGCAAAGTTTCTCCAAAATATTATACAGAGTTGGAGTCAGAACACAGACAATGAGGCAAAAAATTGGACCTTCCCTGCAAGCCATTAGTTGAATCATTTTCCAGAACGTCATGAGAAAGCGCTGCATCAAATCGCTGAGCTGCTTAACTGCTTTGTAAGAAAAAGGAGTTGAGAGGACAACCAGGTGCCCAGTCATGAGGACAGCATAATGCACATATGAAGTCTGAAGCATGTATTTGCACAGGCATTTTTAGTAGGGAGCATTCCTTGCTTGTCATTAAACAGCTCCTTCATAAAAAAAGGCTTTTCCCCTGAACTGTTTCCCCATGTTCAAAATGAACACCAAAATCTACAGCCCAATCTCTTGTGAGTACTTTTTCAGTGTTAGTTTCCTTGTGGGGAAAGGAATACTAAACCATAAGAGTCAGATTGTAGTTTTGAAGGGTGGCATGGTGAACTGTTCATCTCAATCTGGAAATCTCGAGTTTAGCATTATTTCAGCCTTTGTGTTTCTGAGAAATCGTGAAGGGAAAACAATTGTAGTAAGTTGTCTTCATCACAGAAAAGTCCATAGCGACAAAACCCTAAGCTTAGTGATAGGATTCTTCTGCTTTTATGTTGTCTTCCTATGATCCTTTGCAAAAGAGTCTCCACAGTAATTATATTCCAGTAGCTTTTTGGACAGGAGTTCATTGCTTTTGGACCAAAGAGTACATATATCTCGAGGAATAAGATCACACATGCTTAAGTGCAGTGTGCTGCATTCAGTATTTCTGGCAGCCTCCATGTTTTTTATTTGCATGTGTTGTTAGTGTATTTTTTCCTCCTCATAATATCAAGAATAATGAGTTATAATACTAAAACCCTTCTGAATCTGAACAAAACTGTTTTCATAAGACAAGAAATTTCTGACAATATTAGTTGCAACTGCATTTATATCCACTGATGTCATGTCATTGTTTTTCCCATCTCATTAAAATAATAAGAAATATACTGCATGATCTCTCTAAGAAACAGAATGCCACAGCCAATATAGCTACAAAGCTTTGAAGAAAGTGGATACAAAGCAGATTTTTTTTCTTTTCTTTAAATTAATAGAAGATATCAGTCATATAAATTGGAGTTCAGGATGACTGTTGCCTAGAAAGCAATGTGTTCTTGTCTTCTGTCATCTTTTGCGAGCTGCTAAGAAAGGAGGTCCTAACCCATCCATCAGAGGCTTTTTTAAGGATAGGAGTAAAACACCACATTCATAAGCAGTGGAAAAACAAAAGGCACTATCATACGTTTTGTTTAGAAAACATGTGAAGAGTGATCATTTTGCATTTGAGCCTCTAAAGAACAGGAACAGAAGCCCTGCAGATGGTTTTCCTTTGGAACTCAAAACATGGAAATTATTGTGTGGTGGTTTTCAGTCTCCTTTTTTTGGGATGTTGTGTAACCTAAGGAAATTTGGGCTGTTCAAGGCTGTTATTTTAAATGTACTATTTATATTACAAAAAACCATGACAGTCCAAGTTAATTATTGATTCAATTGCTGACAAACTGAAAGCATGAACAACAACAACAAAATAGAAGGTAAAATAACCCTTGGAAGAATTTTGTCACTGTGAAATCCTGTAGGGGTACTGCTGAATTGTTATTACCTTATATATAGCAGAAATGGGAAAAAGCTTTTTTGTTGTATTTCAATACAATATTTCATTGGTAAATAAAAACAACATACCCACAAATCAGCAAGCATTTCCTCAAAAACCCAGTTGAGATGAAATAATGAAATAACCATCCAAATTGCTATTAGTCCAGAAACCAAATTATCCATATTCAGGAAGCATGGAATCACATAAAACTTAAGTATCTGAACCGTCCGGGTTAACATCAGCCGCATTATTACCGCTATTGTTTGGGTATTCGTTTTTATCAAAGGTTGAGATTTTCAGAGAATTGAACAAAAAGTTTGCCCACATCTTTTTTTTTCCTTTATATCAGTAGATGTGTGTGATCAAGCTTTTTAAAAGTCATGACAAATGTTATTAAAAATGTGCAGAATTTTGCCAGAGGAAAAAAAAATAGAGAGAGAGAGAAACAAAAGAAAACAAACAAACAAACAAAAAAACACTGAACATTTAGTTCTTTTTTTAATCCAAACTTCAAAAATATTTTCTGATTTTACAGTGAAACTCTGGTCAGTTATAGAAACAAACTATTTCATTCTCATTGCAATTAATAACAAAATCACACAGAAACGACCAAAACCCAAGAAGAACAAAAAAAAAGACGACTCCCAGATGCTTTTGGTAATTGATAAAAAGTTCAAAATTAAAGTTCTTTCCAACACAAACTGTTAATGGGCTTTGAAAATGTGTAAGAATCTGGGAAAGAGAATTATATCAGTATTTAAGGATCAAGAAAGATGAAAATATACCTCTTCTATATCTGCTAGGTAAAAAATGAACAAACAGTGCTTTCCAGGCACTTAGCTTTATAAATTCACTTAGTGCTAACATTATCTAAGGGCTCAGAAGTTCTCTGTGTGTGCTGTTTATTTTAACAGGGTGCAGCCCTATATGGCATGAAAACCATAGCCCACTGTTTCCATTGTTTTGTCCTGTTTGGGGATGTGTGTGGGAAAGGAATGTGAAGAAGAGTATAAAATCAGTGCTCTTCTTTGCCCTTTCTCCTAAAGAGTTTTAAGAAAATCCTATTTTTAGTACTCTATATTTTATGGTTCCTATATTTTCTTTTCTTCTTTCTTCTTTTTTTTTCCCTTTCGAGCTAATTCTTGTGGAGAGTAAATTCATAGGAGAGTGTAAGTTGCCTTCTCCAGCCTAATTTCTCTTTTTGAGCTGTTGTGGCAAAATACTGGGAGAAGCTGAACATGAAGAAGGCTGCTGGAGAATTTCTCCTGCAGCAAGGCACCATCTTATGGCAGAGAGTACAGAAAGCTTTCTCTTCCACTGCAACTGCTCTTCAGCAGCCCTCATCGTCTGTTTCTATCTAAGACTGATCTAGAAGATTGCACAGTAGCTAACATATGTAGAGGCTGATTGTTTTTGAAACTTTCTGCCTTGGCAGTGTTGATTTAGGTTGTCTGCTGTTGCTTCCTTTCTGTACCAAAGTGGATGTGGCTATAGCAGGGTTATACTTAAAAAAATATTTTTGTCAACATAGTGTGTTTTGTTTGAGGAACTTTCTGCCAATATAAACTGCTTGTGCAGAGTTAGGTTTAGCATATATGTATAGACATCTGATAGGTATATAGACATTTCTCTTAGTCTTCGTTACATTTTGAGATCCTAACACTAGTGGCTCTAGTTATGACCAGGCAACACAAAAGGTCATATTGTATGTTTGCACTCTGGCTCTTGCTCTGCATTTATGCTGGCTAAAGCTTGACTGCAGTGGCGTTTAACTTCAGTACAGCATTCTTTTCTGTCCTTCAGTACAGCCGCTTGGCCACTTCATGGACAGCCTTAGAATATGTCTCTGAGTCTGACGAGAGAAAATTGGACGTCATAAATTTTTAATTTGGTATTTCTGTTTTCCTCTCCTACATAAGTTTTGCCTTCCCCTTTTATTCCTGTTTTGTAATGAGGATGGTGGTACAGTGGTTGTATTTATCGGTGGAAAACTACAATTCAAAAGAAACTAATACACATGTTCCAAGACAGGAACAATTATCTAATAACCATTTCTAGTGCTTTAAATGCTTTAAGACCACTTTTTCCTGCTTATGGAGTTAATTGTCTACTTTGTTCTGGAAATTATACTGCTTTTCATACCCATATTTGCATTTATAATGCATCTGACAGTCATATTATTGCATGTTAATTGCTGGAGTGATCTAATAACTTCCACTTAAAGACTCAGGCATACATATAATTGTCCATGATGCAAGTATGTATCTTCTTATACACTTTTTCAATTCAGAAGTTTTTTATCTCAAGTTTTAATATCTTACTGTTGATTGCCTTCATATGTGGTGTTTTGGTTTTAATGAAGAGCACTAAAAATAGGCTGTTCTGCAGCCTTTCCTGCAGTTATTACATATATCCAGGATTGACTCTTATCCCAGGTGCAGAATCCAACATTTACTCTTATTAACCTTGTGTGGTTGGTTATTGTCCAGTCCTGCAGGGGCTTGGATTTTTTGTCCAAATCTCTCTGCAGCTCTTCTTCACCCTTGAGCAGTATAGGAATGGCAGTATAGTAGTCTCTGCCTGAAAACAATATATGACAATCCTAGATAAAAAGGGAACATGAAGTCATAAACTATTGCTTTGCAAACTGAGAAATTGGTGAATTATCTCAATTATGTCCACATATCAATTTTTTTTTTTTTTTGGTCAGAATTTTAAAAAGTGGTAGAAATGGGTAACTTTCTATATTTACATTTATTCTTTCACAGTCTGTCAACAGTTCTGCATGTGTAGCGATGGATGAATGGATCTTTGTTTGGTGGGATGCAATTCCTGCAAGAATCTACATTCTTTTTACCATAGTCTTTATTGGCTGATTATGTCTGCCCAGTAAGAAAGCAATCAGAAATCATCCTAAGCAAGTTTTTTCTGACTTTTTTCCTCTCCCGCATCTGGAAGCTATACTTGAACATCGTTTAACTATCATGTTAGTTTACGGGAGCCAAATTTGACGTGGCATGTAACACTGTCATCCTTAACTTCATATCATCATCTTTTATTCCAGTTAACGTTCAGGTCCTGTAAATGTAGTGGGTCTTTGTCTGCACTAATCTTTTCATGTTGAGTTATTTTGTACATAATAATAGAATATAATTTACTGGTACAGACAAGACTGACTTCAGCTGACTTTTTATTTCCGTATAAAAATTCAGGGAAAAGAATCCTGTCTTGGCCTAGGTGTCTCTAACCTTTGCAGTTAATGACGCAGTGCATTTGTTACACTTCGTACTTACTTTGGAAACTGTCTTATTTTTATTGTACTGAGTAGCTGATCTGACACATTCATTTCTCTGCTTTACCAGAGAAAGACCCATAATTCCCTCTCTGGCCATGGACTATCTTATAGCATTACCTTAATTACTGCTTGGAAGTTGATTGTATTTTTCTCATCCTGTCATTTCCTTTGTTTCATAATCAGATATTTTTTAGGTCATAAAAAATACTGGCAGCATAGGCGATCCAATTTCAACAAAATGCATTTTGTATTAAACAAACTTATTTGTGTGTATGCCACCTCAGTTCACTCTTCAGTAGGGGTTCTCTGTGTACCTGAGAGTATAGAATCTTCCAAGCTTCAGAGGATTTCTTTCCCACCTTTTCCTTTTCTTTTTCTGTTGTTAATATGAAACCTAAATGGGGCAAACAATCATCAGTATCTTATACTGTAATGAAAGAAGAAGATCTGCTAAATCTCCCACCTTTCTATTTTGTCTGCAGTGGTAACAAGGAACTGGCAAAGTGGGAGAAAAAAGTGAGATAGGCATGCTTCAAAGTTGACTCTGTGATGTTTGCATAGTTTCTGCTGACTTTGCTAGCATGCGAACACAATCGTGGACATCCTTGTTCAGTATTAGCAATCTATGCTGTAAATTTCCAGCATAAAAACTTTATTATGATGCATGATGTCAGGGAACCCACCCTTCCCACTTTAGCTGACCGGGGAGAATTTCCCCTAAATTAGTAGACAACTTTTCAAGTTATTTGGAGAAGAGGAAGAAAAATTTGAATGATGTATTGAGCTACAGTTGCATAAGAAAATCTTTTCTACTGCAGGGATGTTGCCCAGAGAAGCTTTGGAATGTCTGTGTTTGGAGATATTTAGAACCCAGCTGGATGCTGCCCTGGGCAACCTGCTGTAGTTAACACTTGTGAATAGTGGTTTTAGACTAGATGATCTCCAGAGATCCCTTTCCACCTCACTGATCCTATCATTTTCTGACTTCAAAGTCACCTTTTCAAATATAAATGGGTCTTAGGCTTGTAAGTTTGTCTTTCACTTAATAGTGGAATTAGGCTCTGGGTGTATGGATAGCTGTCCCATGCTCAGTGACTTGGGAAATGGATCTTTCAGGAGACTGCAGAACAGAGCAGTAGCTAACATCAGTCCTGATTCAAGGTGACCTTTGCTTAACTGCATATGACCAAAAATGTTGTAATTTGGCTTTTTGCTCTTTTCCAATATGGAGAAGTAGAAAAGTGCTGAATATGAGCCATTGTTGCAAGCCTAGAAAAGCAAGATGCCAAATTGTGCATTTGCAAATTTAAGGATATTTGAGCAGAGGTTTTGCAGGGTAGGTTACAGGCTGATACATCTAAGAGAGGTCCCAAGCACATGGAAAAATCACTAATAATGTGTGAGGGAGCAGTGCAAAAGCTTTAGCGGATGTAGCAGCAGCATGCATTGCTGGTCATGTCTGCCATTGGAAGACTGTAAAGTAATTCTCCACTGATTCGGCATCTCTAGCAAACTGATGATGAAATGTCACTATTCTTCAGGCACAACATGCAGAGCCATCATTGTAATGGCTGCCTTCAGAGATTAACAGCCTTCAGAGGCTGCCACAACACAGACAAGGAAAGGTTATCTTCATATCTCCTCATCTCTGTCTGCTGACAGGGAATTGCTTCTCACTGGCAACACTAGAGAGATTTATGGCCTTTACTCTTCAAGAAAGAGTGTTCTGTGTAACCTGTCTGCCTCGCTTTGTGAATGTTTAACAGGTGTTTGGAGATGCAGTTAGAGCTGTGATAGACTGAACATCACTGGTTAGATTACTTATAGGCATGCACAGAAAGGGAAAGAGATGTGGCATAGCTGCAAGAGTTTAATTTTCACTTTCAGCTGTGGAACTGGAAGAAGGCTTTTGAAACAGTTTGTAACTATATAATTAGTCAAGGTTGATACTCTTCTGTCTATAACTGGTATAGATTACAAGATTTAATTTGTTCAAGTGTCTTTGTCTCTATTTGATTATTTGTACAGTTTAGAAACTTTCTTAACAACTAGGAAAGGAAATAGTGGAGGACAAAGAGAGTTGCAGTTTTTCCATAAACATTTTTTTATAAGCATGGATAAAGGACAATGCCAGGATATGAAGAAGAGAAAAGCATCTACTGAAGGAGGATGTAGGAAATAGAAAGAGAATCCTGTCCAGTGGTGCAGGAGCTGTTCAGCAAAATCAGTCTGCTTATTTGAAAGAGAAACTCTTGAAACTTAAACTCACAGAGATAAGTAGAAGATATTTAGCACTTAAGAAAAGGCAGCTGTGAATACTTTGTAAAACTTCTTTTTCTTCTGGGTTTTTGTTTTTGTTTTGTTTTTTGTTTTTTACATTTTCCTCAGCTGTGTTCCTTCTACAGAAAAAAAACAGTATGTTGAGATTAAGGAGGCTGGTTATCACAGCAACCATCAGCTCTTGGGAATAAAAGTTGTGAGAGTACGTGCTGGATAACCACATGGCTAAACGCTAGATTAAAAAAACAAACTGGCTCTGAACAAACTCAAAATTACTGAATTCTAATCCAACTCAGGTAAAAGCACAGACCTAACACCAAACATATGTGGGAATAAGAAGTGAGTTGATCAAACTGTGGCATAGAATAAGGGCTTATAAAAAAAAAAACAAAAACAAAATGAGTGACATAGTTTATTGTAAAAACAAATTCTAGATAAGTGTGGCTGGAGTAACAAGGCACTGCTGTTTTTCCAAATGTCTCAGACAGCCATAGAGTCTTGATGAGAATGTGGACAGGATGAATTAATAGAGACACAGCTTTATTAAAATGATCAAATACCTGCCTTCTGCAGAGCTGCTTTACCAGCAAGTGTGCCAAGGACTTGGCTTAGAGTGCACTGAGGGCACTGGGACTTGCTTGCTGCAGCATGCCCACGTGCACTTGGGGAGCAGGAGGAACCTCCAGTCCCTTGCAGGGGTGAGAAGGAGTAACACAGTTTGGGGCATTGTTTTCCCCAAAACATAACTCTCACCTGAGCTAGAGATAAGCTACTCTTGGCTGTACATAAGGAGTTTGGATTCCTGTGTTTTCTCTTTGCGTAAAGAGCAGCTCAGGAGAACTTGCGCTCACTAGTATTAACTGGAGAGGCTGTGTTCTGCCTCAGATCCATCCTCTGAGGAGGCAGGTGTGTTGTGTTGTTTTATTTTCACCAATAGAAACAGCATAATGCAATAAGACTTATGACAGCCTACATAAGCCATTATAGACCTCAGGTGAATCAAGGCAGGTAATCAAACTAATAGGCATCAGATGACTCACTGTTATTTGTATTGTGTGGCATCCAGAGTCCTCCACTCCCTCATGCTTGGCACTGTACGAGCACAGAGAGGAGGATGATCCTTACCCTGAATTCTTGCTGTCTAATGAGAGTTTGAACTGCCACAACTTGAATGAGTGGGAGAAGGGCTGAATTTTACTAGCTGACATCAGTAGTGCATGTTCACCTTTGGAGCTAATTTGCTGTTTGCAGGTCCACAAAAGGTTATGGTATCTGCTTTCATGGCAGAGCTGTTGTGTGTGGTCATTTGACAAATGTGACACAAGAGCTTCTCTCTGTGCTTTAACTAATAGAGCCAAAATTCCTGTTGACGTGATCTGCTTGTCCTCTTGTGTGTGTTCACAGAATCTAATTTACCCTGCCCATTTGGGTAACTTAATTTCTCCTCCTTGTGCATTCTTCAAGACTCATCAGAATTTCAGCGCTGATGTGAAATGGCTGTGTTTTTATGATAATTGTGACCTGGTATTCACAGAGAGTGATATTATAAATAATGAATCATGAGACTGCAGTTTAATACCACTGAGATGACCACAGTGCAACCACACGTTCTGCTTACCGTACATACGGAGCAACAGATCTATATTTGGATTTTTATAATTGCTCTTTAAGAAAAAAATCTAATAGACACAAATCATCCCAAACATGGCTTGCTGGTACTTGCAAGCTAGGTTTTCCCTTATTTGTTTTTAATCGTGCTGAAGCATGCTCAAATGATCAGTGATTTCTTCCAGCTTAAAAACAAAAATTAATTAGCTGTTACAGGGACAGATAGTGATTCAGATTCAGGATATTTTTTTCTTCTTTGTTATCCTTTCTAATCACACACACCTCCAAAGCTGCTAACAGTATTTTGTGTATCTCTGTTTCATATAGTGTCACATCAACATTTTTTTATGTTTCTGGTTAGGACCACTTTTTCATGTATCTCTGTTTTTCCATCATGTTGTTGGCTCTTGCCATGCCCTTTCCTTCTGTTCTCATTTTTTCCTTCCCACTCATGTCTCTTTTCCTCAGCTCCCAGCATGATTTCAGACTAAAGCCTAGCTTGGAGCCCATGTGCAAGAAGATGTCTGTAGGATCTTTGGATGCAGTTTGCAACCATGGGAAGTTGCAATGATTGCAGTCCAGGTTGACAGAAAGAGTGAAGCTTCCCACTCAGATTTCTCCCTAGGAACCAGTGATGACTGCAAAGCAATTTCAAGGCTATCGTGGGAAGTAGGTATCTGTCATATGGTCATAGCCCTAAAGGAGGCCAGAAATATAGACACAAAGTCAGGAGTGCTTCCCATAGTATATTCAGATGCCAAATAGAATTTTTTCCCAACTAATCCAGGAAATTCAGTGGGCAGTCCTAATTTTGCCCCCCCTCCCCCCTTCCCTCTTTGCTTCCACTGTTTCCACAATTCAAATTTATACAGATCAGATGCAGAGTGCCCTCCCAGGATGTCTGAAGAACAGAATTCCTCTCACAGTTGTGTTTCCCTTCCCATTAGGAGATATATGGTGCTGTTGCAGACACTTGTGTGCCACTACATGTGGGTGACCTGTCCTATGGGATCACAGCCCCAGCTGTGCGTTAGCAGCCTGACCTCGGCATCCACTGTACATAACACTTTGTGGGTGCTTATTGGCATTCCCTTGTGTGAGAGCCCAACAAATAGGAAAGTAGCCATGAGCACATGTTATTTCTCTTGTGGCAAGCTCTCTCATTCTGTCATCCCAGCTCCTGTAAGCCAGTTGCACCATACTTGGGGCAGATTTGAAGTTTGACCAAACTGACAGTCAAAGCCTTTTCTCTATATAGCTTCTAACAGCAAGAGGCTCCTGATGGTGTTGTCATTCTTGTGCCTACTGCTCAGATTTTTTACACTTTCTGCTAACGCACAGGATATGCTAAGCACAAGATGAGGGAAAGGGTGGTTCTTTGATACACATCTGACTGCTACAGATTTTGATTTTCCTTCAGCTAATCACAGTAGTTGAAGTAGTGGACTCTACAGTTGAGGTTGTGAAGTGGTTTCCAGTCAACATCTCTGTTTCAAACAGTGTTTGTGTTCCCGAAACTTCTGCTATCTGAAGTACTTCAAGATCTATTTGTTCTTCATCATAGCCAAAAATAAAAATAAAACACTTTTTGAAAAAGAAGTGAAGGAGGGAAAAACAGGAATACCCTAAAACAAAATGAGGCAAGTTACAAATTTCACTAGCTGTGCAGATAAAGTGGCTTTATTTTGTAAAGTGAAACATAGTATGCAGCCAGCCTTTGTGTGAATGTTCATTGCCACTGGCTCTGGCTGTGTGAGTCTCATTAGAAAAAGGGGATCGTTTGGACAAGGTGATTGTTATGCTGAAGTTAAGGGAAAGGATTTGCTTTTCTTTTGTAAACAGTTTACTGTAGAAAAACTTTTCATGGTAGTCAGGAGCATAGTTAAGGGTTGTGTAGGTTAAATTTACCTTTGTTAGTTCTTAGAGTTTGTGTTTGGCTATCTGTGAGCTCCACGTGCCCTACAGCCAATACTCAGCAGTAATGTGTGTGTTGAGATGGGCGCAGAACTTAGCCCTTAGTCTTCAGCTAGGGAGAGCTCAAGGCATAGAGGGGCTGGGGCCTGTCCTGAGTGGCAGGGGCTGGTTTAGGATAAAGGATGTCCTGGTCCTGGAGCAGTCTCTAATCCTGTCCTGAATAGAGACAGAGCAGGGACACAAGGCTTTGTGCGCAGAGCAGCTTGACACCAAAAAGTCCTTTGCATGGGGGGAGCTCCTGTGGTTTGTGTGTTATGGTTGGAAGGACACAAAGGCAACACAGTAGCTCTGAGGATGTGTTTCCCAGACTTGAATGGGCGTGGGGGAAGTCTGAGGGTCAAAGGCCTGGACCCAGGCACGACTATTTGTTCTTCCTCTTGCCTGTATCGGGCTCTCATCTCCTTCCCACTTCCACAACTCCTGGGTGTTTAGGAAATCAGCTGTGCTTTGCCTGCCTGGCTATCTGCCACAAGGGCATGAGAGGTGAGGTCATGTGGGAGAGCTGGTCCGGGAGAGCCAGGAGGAATGTGGAGTTTGGGCAGCAGCCAAATTAAGATTACTTCTATATGGTCATCTGCACCTGTGTGTGTAGGGTGGGGGTATTTGAGGCTGTTGAACTGACTCAGCAGTTGCACACACAAAGGCTGGCAAGGGTTCTTCCCGCTTCTGTTGTCTGCTCAGATTCTGTGCCAACACCCTGTCATTCCCATCCAGGTGCAAGCAATCTGTGTTGGGAAATCAGGAGAACTCATCTCAGGGGATGACGTGAGTCTGATAGAGGGGGAACAACTGCTGAGGCACACTGTCCAGAAAATATAGGCAATTTGTGAAAAACATGCCTGTTCTTAAAGTCTGCGTCCAGGAATGGAGTCTGGAGGGAATGGGGGTTTCTGAAACCTTGTCCTGCTTTTGACTCGGGCCCATAAAAGGAGGGGTCTGCAGTGATGAGGAGAATCTGCTGTTGCCATAGCACCTGTGCTGTTTGTACTGCAGCCAGCTCAGAAGGGCTTCCCTGAGTTGCAGTGGTGGCTTGGGCCTGTAATGTAAGCAGAAAAGGAAAATGTTGGGATTTTTATCTACCATCTGAAGCGTACTTGGATGCTGGATGTATGCTCCCAGCAGCCCCTGCTCTTGAAACAAACAAGAAAAGTAATTTGTAGATGGCTGTAGAAGGAAAATGGGCAAAATCAAAGCAAGGGAAATGCAGTGTGGTGCATCTTTTTATGAACAGATAAATGTTGTGTTTAAAAATGCTTATAGTTAAGTTTGCCTAACAGTTTTTAACTTTACCAAGATGAAAACGTGTATCCTGTGAGGTGTCACCATCCTCTTGATCTTTTCAAGAGGGAACTTCAGAAATCAGAGGTCAGCCGTTTATCAAAACTAGATTATGACAAAATGTATATTTTGATATTAAAGGTGTCCTAACACCTTCATCCTTTAGAATAAGGGGTTGAATTTTGCTAAAAAGACAATGTTGCTTATCTTTCATGTATCTACCAAGGCTCAGTTTAACTGCAGGCTTCTGAAGTCCTCTGTTACTCCATGCAGGCTTGTTTCAACTGTGCAGCTGGTTCATCAGTCCTACAGAGGTGACACTTCCCCAGGCTCCTAGTGAGGACCATGTTGCACATGAGGCATGCCCTCAGAAGGACTGAGAATACTGCTGCCTGAAGTGGAGTGGTCCACCACATCACTGTCTCACTCCTCATCCTCAGGGATAAAATACAATTTAAAATGGTACAAAGGTACAGTTGGATAAGGTCAGGATGATAACTCACCAATTAATTACCATTGGGTAAACAGACTTTGCATAGAGAGATTAATATATCTACTGGTAGCAGTCTAGAGCAGTGAGAACTCTGAGGGCTGCTCTGAAAGTAATGCCTCCAGTGTATTATGTTGGATCGCAACATCAGAGGCGGATGTTAGTGCTATGGCAATAGGGCTGCCATCTGAATCTTCCTGCTAGTATTCCATTATATTTTGTTGCCATGCAATAGATGGCAGCAGAGAAGTAGTCTGACAAAATGGTATCGGACATGGAAGTGCGAAGCAAAGGTGTGTCACTGACTTCCTCCGTGCAGAAAAAATTGCACTCATAAATATTCATCAATGCTTGCTGAATATGGAGACCAAGCAGTAGATGCGAGCATGGTGAAAGTTGGAGTGTGTGCGCAACATTTTCCTAACAAGTATGCCATCATAGCAGCTGTGAAACAGTAGGTCAGATCTGCGCCAATGCAGATTTTTATGAGCGTGGCATGCAGGCTCTTGTACATCTCTGGTGAAAATGCATTGCTAATGGTGGTGACTGTGTTGAAAAACAGATTTTTTTGGGCTGTTTAAGGCTGCAGCTTATTCACAGAATCACCAAATGGCCCATGTTGGAAGGGACTTCAAGGATCATGTAGCTTGAACCCCTCCACTACAGGCAGGATCACCAACCTCCACATTTAATGCTAGACAAGCTGCCCCGGGGTACAGGGGAATGGGAGCTGCAGTCCATAACGCTTTGCCTCTGCTGCTTCTCCATGGTCACTGTCTTCCCATGCCTCCATGTGGTGTCCTTTACACAGGATGCCACCCTTTCCAAACTGACCCTGTGTGGATGTCCCATAGGCCACATTTCTCCAAGCACTGATCCAATATAGGTCTGTACCACAGGGCCCATCCTTCAGCAGTGTCCCCCATGGGAAGCAGCTTCCCCAGACCTACTGCTGCACTGTGGGTTCCTCCATAGCTGCATGTGGAGATCTGCTCCACACGGTACCTACAGGCTGCAGGGGGACAGCTTGCACCGCCGTGGGCCTCTCCTAGGCTGCAGGGAACTTCTGCTACGTGCTTGGAGCACCTCCTGCCCTCCTTCTGCACTCATCTTGGTGCCTGAAGGTCTGTTTCCTCATATTTCCTCACTCTCACCTTGGCTAGGTTCACTGAGATAACAATTTGTTTTTCCTCCCTTTTTGTCTCTAGAATCAGCTATCCTCAGAGTAGTTGTGATCAAATACATCCATAGAATTTAAAAATAACATGCTTTAAAAAAAATTAATTTGCAGGTTTGCTGCAACATGCAGATCCAAGTGATGTAATGTGTTTACAGGCCATCAGGTTCATTGCCTTTGACAAATGAAATAGCAACGTTCAAGCTACTTGCTAGACTGATTTCCTTGCAAACCTTGTATAAGAGACACCCCTTCCCATGCGGAACTGAAACCATGTTACACTTTGCTGGTGCTGCGATATGCCAGAGCTCTGAATTGGAGTGTTTTGTTACGTATCTCTTTGAGTTGTAAACCTACTTCTTCGGCATCCATACCTGATCTTTGGTGATGACCAGTGAGTGTGGAGGATAAAAAATAAACAGCTTGGAAAGAAGGTGGAGGACAAGAGCAAATGCCCAATTTTGCACATGGGACAAGAAGAAACTCTGGATATATGTATGGACTAGGGAATGAGAAGCTGGAGAGCAGCTCTGCAGAAAGGGATTTGGGAATTCTGGTTGCTGACAAGTAGAACATGAGTCAGGAGCACACCCTGGCATTCAAAAAGGCCAACTGTATCCTGGATGCATTGGGTCCAGCACTGCCACTAGGCAAGGGAACAGGCTGTCCTGTTCTGCTCTGCTCTGTGTGGCCTCACCTTGAGTGCTGGGTGCAACGTGAGAGGAACATAAAACAACTAGAGAGCATCCAAAGGAGGGCTGCAAAGATGGTGAAGGGTCTGGAGGGCCAAAAGAATGATGAGTGGTTGAGGTATCTTGTTTTTTCTGCCCAGCAGAGGAGCTGAGGCCTCATGGTGGCTGCAGCTCGTCACAGGGAGTGAAGGGCAGCACTGAGCTCTGCTCTCTGTGACAGCAACAGTGCCGGAGGGAATGGCATGTTGCTGTGTCAGGGGAGGGGCAGGTGGGGGTTAGGGAAAGGGTCTGCACCAGAGCGCATTGGGCATGGAACAGGCTGCCCAGGGCAGTGGTCATGGCCCCAAGTACCAGAGCTCAAGGAGCGTTTGTGCAACACTCTTGGATGGATGGGTTGGCTTAGAGTTTCAGTGCCTGTGTATGTTCTTGTGATTCCCAGAATTTGGGATCTCTGAATCCTAAGCCTCAAATAGTTGCAAATCAAAGTAGTCAAATGTACTTTGCCAACTCTTCCTAGTAATTGGCTTTCTTATACTCTTAAAATAAAGGCTCTGCTTTAGATAGCATGTGCACAGCTGATACAGGGATTTCTAGGCCCCGTGTGCTGCAGTAGAAAGGATTAGCCAGCACAGTGAAGCTGAGAGGTAGCTTTCATGCCTTCAGGGTACAATGGACTAATGGGAGTTTGTTCAATTGAAATAAAATCAGGAACTCAATTTGATTCCAGACAGCTTTACGGAGAGGGTCATTCGGAATGCAGACAGGCACTCCAAGCTACTGATGCCATTTCTGTTTAGATGAACTGCATTGAGTTCTTTAAAAGCTGTAATTATTCTCTAATTCCCTAGTCAACTTTTGGGGCACAGCACAAGACTTCAAAGCTTCTCCCTTGCAGCCCATAAAAAATTATGTAGGAATTGAAGTGAATGTAGGCAGAAGAACAGCTCGTCCTCCTGAGCTTGCAGCATGGGAAGATTTTCCATATGCATGAATTAGGTATTGATAGCTCTTACACCCTTCTCTGCATTAGAATCAGCTAAGAAGGTAAATTAGACAGACTGAAATTCAGTCATAACCAGCTCCCTAATGGCTCTGCTGTCCTAAGCAAAATTTTTATGCGGACACCAATCTGACAAAGACAGTGAACCTTGTTTTGCTCTCACACTTCTGCTCTCTTCATTCTCAAGCACTTAAAATAACACTCTCAAGTATACTTTTCCAGCCACAGAATTATTGACTTCATGTTATTTGCCATGGGAATTCCATTATCTGAAGTGAGGTAGTTGTGTCACCCAGAGATGAATTGTCAGAGACAAAGTAACCAACTATAAAAGAACCATATGCTTAGTAACCTAATTAAGCAGCATGTTTATATTCCATTAAAATATAAGACCATTTCAGTTTTATTTCCCAGTATGCATTTTAATTTTGGTGTCAGAAGTATAGACAGCCATGGAACTTTTGTCCCTCAGTACCTGATGCTGTCAGACTTCTTCTAACACAGTATAGTGTTATTATATAGTATTTTATAGTATTCTAATACAGCTAAGATGTGAGATGTTGCGGCATGTCAGTGCACCCTGCACTTCTGAGGGAAAAGTGCCAGTGAAAATTATTTCACTATTGTCTTAGTTCTCTATATTATTTTTCCATATCATCTTATAACTCAGTTAAGCACACTATATGCTTAGGGAAAATGAAGTGTTTTTAATTAAGTTAATTTGTCAATTTGTGGTAATATATAATAAAATAGTCACAGTATAGTGCAATTATATTGGGCAATATCAGAACAGCATGGCACAGTGTTAATCACAAAGCAAAACTGTTTGTAGAGTGAAATTGTTTCAAAGCAGTTCCTGACAGGATGCAGAGTTGTCCTGCCAAACACAGCGTGGTCTTAGAAAAAAAGACTGCCCAGACCTTTGACAATGAGTTTGCAGAATTGTGTGCACAAACAGGCACACACAATATGTCTGCACAACTCCTGTCTTGAACTTGTACATACGTGAACTTAAATTCATCAAAAAGTAAAATTCAGAGTTGAAGAGAGAAGAGTGGTGTGAAATTGATGGGGAGTTACAGAATTTGCCAGTGAGGAGGACGAAGATGGAGAAGTTTGATGCAGTGGGTGTATAATTAGTGCAGTCTGACAAAGAAGAAGCATTTGCAGGATGTGTTGTGTCAGTTCTTTTTCTGGACAACATTTTGATTACATGCAGTAGCAGAATCTAGTAAAATGGCATCTATTTATACGTAGGGAATAAAGGAAGTGAGCAGCTTTTGGAAAAGAACATGGATTTAGTCAAATGCTTTCGGTCTATGGGCCTGCCACTAAAACTGACCACTGTTTGAACTACATGTCAGCTACGGTAGTCCTGCAGGAATGGTGTGGGCCATAGGGCTTCACTGAATGCACTGTCATTCAGTTTGAAGCCTGTTAAATCAGCACCTGAAATTTACATCTGTTACCGAGTTCATCCGTAAGTCACTGGTTTTACAGACTTTCAGGAGATAGAGGATATTTGGACATTTGTTCAAGCTCATGCATAAGAAACGAAGGTATAAAATGTTTCTATAAATTTTTTAAGTAGAATAGGAGGAAAGTGTGTGCTATGATGTCAGTGACAGGAATGTATTTGTCAGCCATCTTAAAAAGTACAGTTTTGTTGAGATCAATTTGGTAATCAGACATGTATGAGGTGTTGTTAGTGCTGTTAGTGATTTATGGTCACTTTGAAATATGGTAGTTTACTTCTTTCTATTAACTAATTTAAATTAATATAAATAAAATTGGTTTTTTAAATAATATGCAGGACGAGGAATGCCACTACTCCTCTTGTGTAGCCTTATATTTCCAGGCTTTCAGTGTGAGTGGGATCATCTGAGCCAAATATGAGGAAGACAGTTCCACTTAGACATGCTGCTTATAAGAAGAAAGCTCCAGGGATGGGGTTAGTCTTTTAAATTAGCTCTTCAGACTTCTTCCAGCCGGGATCTTTCCTCTTTTGATGTCCTCAGATGCTCCTGAGGACTTTGGGGGCTGTTGTGAGCTCAGCTCACAGCCGCTTGCCAGTCCCATTGGGTGCCATTTCCTCTTCAAAGAACTGTTCTTGCAGCTGCTCCGCTCTGTGCAGGGAGCGGAAGCCTTTGAAATTGCTGCAGATTCAGAGCACTGTGTGTTGGAATAACTAGCATCAAAAAGGAGAGGAGAAGAAGTGCTTATATCTGTTTAAATTAATTATAGAGGCTCCAGCAGAAATGTGAAGGCAAACAGATAGATGAGACCTGATTTGTGGGGTGCTCTTTAGCAAATTGATTGTTAAAGTATGTGCTGACTTTCTGCTTCCTGCCCAGAATGAAGCAGCCATGCCAAAAATACTTTTAACAGGAAATGTTCTCCAATGGGACAGAAGCACAGACCGCGTGAACAGTTCAATAGCTTCAGTGCCGCTAAGCAGCACCACAGCAAGTTTAAATTTTCTACTGCTTTTATGAGTAGGTCCAAACCTTTGAACACCATGAGCTGTTCACTTTAAAAATTATTCCTGATACATCAGGAAAGGGTGAAAGCTTTACTTTCATCCCAGGCAGCTGTGAAGCTTCCCTGACCTGCCTGAGGGTCACAACTGTCCCTGCAGCATCCCTGAAATTCAGCACAGGAGAAGTTCCCTTTATGTCTAGGGTATGTTTTCCATGAAGGATGCTGAACAGTGATGCTCAAGCTCAGCAGTGCTGGCAGGTGAGCTATGGGTAACAGGGTGCCTTACCAGGGGAGCATGCAGTGGGCTCACGAGGCCTTTCTTGAAGACTATCAAAATCATTGTGGACAGTGCTGAAGAACAGAATTCGGAAGGGTTTGATTGGAGCTTTTTGGCCTGCAACTCATCATTGTTTCTTCCAGGTGTGATGGAAGGGAAGAATAATCTTTCGTCAAACTGAAAAGCACTGAACTTTTCCAACAAGGAGAGCTAGGGGAGCACCAAAATACAGCAGAATTTTTGCCAGCTCCCCTAAAATTCTGCAAGGCCAAGGCTCACAGCAAGTGCAGGCTGTTCTGTATGTTAAGTGAGAGAGAGATTATGCAGCACTCACCTTGAGAGGAGTTTGAGTGTCCTTGGCTGTGTGGTGCCAGCATCCTTCCTATAAAGTCACAGGAAGCAAAGAGCTTAGGTTCAAAGGTCATGCTAAAAAGTGGGTCCACACTTAGCTGTAAGATTTATCAGAGGTTTTGCCTGAAAATAACTGACTTACAGGAAGGCACCTCGTCTGTATGTCTGATTAGAGGAAAGATGTAGTATTTTTTATACCCGCTCTCAGTAGTTTAAGTAGACTTTGAAAAGAGATGGTTCTAATTTTGGTTGGTTCACTCATTCCTCTCTCTTACTTTGATTTAGGATGCTTTGGTGACATGGTACCAATACCAGAAACCAATCTCAAAGTTCTGGACTGATCTAACATTATCAGCTTCTTGGCTGGTATCTCCTCATTTCCCATTTGACACTTGAAAGGACAAAGCAGCCATTTAGCCATAGCATCTCTAATGTGTTTGTGCCAGTGTTGGTCCTTGAATTTGTACTTGTTTTAGAGACAGGGGAGAGCTGCAATAATACTGCATCTGAGACTCAGGAGCATTTCATTGAACCCTTAAGAAGTATACACCACTAGAATTTTCATGAAGAAGGACCATATGTGGGTGACATCTGGGGAGACTAAAGCAGGGCTCTGAGATCTTGTTAGAAGGAGGCAGCATTCAAGGTGTGGGCTTGGACAATTGTGGAGCTGCTGGCTGTGTATAGATTGCTCTGTACAGAAAGAAGGAAACTTTCCAGGCTTGCATTACAGAATCCTTCAGCACCAGGTGAGAGAAGGGAACAGGTTAATTTAGGGGCAGTGTTGGAGGTTAAAGTATGCGCTTTTTCTCACAGCTTACCAGTCTTCATAGTATATTCTATCTGTAGTGTTTTTCTCAGCCTGTTACATTTGGCTGCACTAAATGAGAATGAATTTATAATCCTTTACTTTTGGAGGAGGCGGAGGAAGGCAGATGACTACAGAACCTCTTATAGAATATTATTATGAAAGAAGTGTAAATTACCTCCTAGCCTCTCATGCTGTTAAAAAATTGATTTGAATGACATTTTCAAGGTGTTATTTCTAAGACATTCAGCTATTGCCATTCATCCATGAATGGTTAGTGAGATGAATAACAAAAACTGATTTAGGATTCATAGGAGGAAGTGTTAAAAAATAACATTTGGCAGAAAACAGTGGTTATATGAAATTCTCTTGTATATCTAAACTGCACGAAGGTTATCTAAGTGGTTTAGGTAATCCAGTCATTGTGAAAAAAGATAATTTGAGCCACAGAGTGGCTGGTTGTTTTCTGTTCTGTATGGATTGTAAGAGTCATCTGTAAGAGTCATCAAATGCAATATAATAGTATGGCAACATTGCTTTGAAGGAAATAAAGCAGGCCCTCTCTGCTGGCCATTCTTCAGGCAGGTAAAATATAGCAACACTGACTTGGAATTAACTCATCCTGTCAGCAAGCAAACATCAGAATTCAAACATGAGGAGGGAGGAAGGAAAGCAGAGTGAATCTTAGAGGGCTTCATCTTTGTGTGGAAGACTCAAGAATAGCTGCTCTGCCAAAAGACACTTACATTTACAGGGAAGTTAAACAGAGGCTTTAATAAAAACTTACAGCAGATTTCCCTCTGCTAGAGTAGTTCTAGAAACCAGAATACTTTATCAGGATCTTAAGACAATCCACATAGTTCTTATACATATGTGCTTATGGTGAAAACAACAGTGTGTTATTTTGCAGATGCTTGACATTTTAAGATTGCTGAATTCTTAGCTGTAAATGCTAGAAGTTTTATATAGATAAGATATACTAATGTGTCTACATATGATGGTTATAATTTAAGTATATTATGTAACTTGTTTGAATTTCAAATGTTTGTACTGATAGCACTTTATAGTTGAAAGGTTTCTAAAACTTAATAATTAAAAGTTATTTCTGACCAAAAAAAAAAAAAAAGTCTTCAAGAGGAAATTTATTTTTCATAATTATTGTTTAAATCCCTGTTTGATCACCAGAACTTAAACTTCAGTGCATGGGTTTTCTTCCTCTTATTTTATCTTTCTCCTCTTTTCTCTTTTTCATATCACTAAAGACAAAAAGACAGAACAAAAAAAAGTGATATCCAGGAAGTTTCCTCATCTTTCGTTCTTCCTTAAGAAAAGATTGAGGAAGAATGAAAAGCTGAAATTGAAATGAGAAAATGCTGGAAAGCTGTGTATCTTCACTTTGAAATGCACAGCTCGTATGTTATGTATTCAGACTGTGTCAGCCTCTAGGCTAAGATACATCCTACACAAACATCATTATCAGTGCTGAACTTTCATCTTATAGCGTGGATTCCCAAACCTTATATCAGTAAGTAATCAGTTAAACAAATACTTTGGAGTTCCTTACAAGGACTGTTTCCTAATACTAAAGGAATAGGCTCCTAAGGATTGGCTTAGAGCATTTAATAAAAAGTAGTTTTATTCCACCTATCCTCTTCTTTAATGTCTATTTACAGAGCACGCTTTGACTCATATGTTCTCCATCTGCTCTGTCTGTCTGTATACTTTTGCCTCACACATGCCTGCTTGAGATGGAAGGTAACTTGCCCATCTCTCATTGAGAAGTAAGCAGGGAGCATAAGTAGTTTGTGCTGTATCAATAGTGAGAACTGCCTCTTAAGACCGATTCTGCACTTTGCCTCCCTGCTTTTATGTTCCCTGAGCTTAGGGTGCTTGATAGATTTGGGTTTTTTTGTTTGTTTTTCACCACCGTTTCCTTTTCTTTTATTATTTTTCTTTCTTTCTTTTTTTTTTTTTCTTGCTAACCATCCTTTCAAGACTGGGAAAATGCTTTCACAGTCTTAAAAATACCAGTGGTGTGGCTCATTTAATTTCCTCTCACTGCATATTTTAATCCTGAGCATCCTTAACCAAGAATGCTTCTTCTTCAGCTTCCATGAGCTTTCTTCCTAGGAGGACTTAATAGCTACCCTGTGTTTAGAAATTCTGCTTCTTGCTGTGGCTGTGAATGATGAGGCAGCTTCACTTGTAGCTGGTACTGGGGCAGAGCATTAAGAAGGATAAGCCTGGGAATGTAGTCCCTACAGAAGGCCAGAGGAGACTTCCAGTGATAAAGCCCATGTTAATACCAGTCTTTTCACCATGCTGCACAAGTGCAAATAGAGGAGCAGAGCAGCACCCAGACAGTATGAGGCTGGAAGCAGAAAGGTAAAGAGAAGTTTTGTAGGGGAAAGACAGGTAAAAGTTAGAAATAATGCTTCAGGTATTGATGACTCCTTCCAAATGAAAGCACTGCTAAAGGTTTCCCTACTTCAGTACCACCAAGGGACCAAAATGGTGGTTGAAGTGATTTAAGACTCCTTAGAGGACAGAAAGTATAGTATAATGTACTGACAACTGTTGCCATATTCTAGTTAATCTACTTTTTGTTTCCCTCTTTTCAGCCCCAAGCATCTTGAAGACTATTAAATACATCTGGAATATATAAATGAATGAATAAACTGCCATTTGCAAATCCTCACCCAAAATGAAAGAATGTGGCTTCTTATTAAATGGGAGATTATTACTGTCCCAACATAGTCAGCAGTGTTAGCAATGAATCCAGCAGAATTAAGGAACTTTCTGAATGCTTTGACAAATGGAGTGCTAATGTCTTTGATGAAAAATGACTTTTAGCAAGGTCTTCCAAATATTTTCTCGTATTTAAACTATATTTCAGTCCCATTAGATGCAGAAACTCTAGTAGACACTGTGGCATTTTTTCAATATTATTGTTCAATTATTTTGCCACCAGCAGTGGTCACATACTAAATTCAGGCTACTTTTTAATAAAAAGTGGCTTTTCAGTTGAAAACAAATAAATGCTTTAATTATTTGTTTTTATTTTAAGAGGAAAAATAGAATTTTTTTTGTAAATGTTTTTTTTTTCTTTCAAGATGAAAGAAAATCTGAATCCACATTGTTTTATTTCTCAAAAATATATTTTTGTATTAACTCTCAGGCATGAATTTACTGAGAGGAGCTGTTGACCTCTCCCAGGTGCAGAGTGAGAAGAACTCCCCACTCTTGGCAAAAAAAAACCAACCCAAACAATCTATCACCTGTAACATGCACTGGTGGAAATACATTAGAGATTTCCTTAATACTTGGCCCCTAGGCCATAGCATCTGCCCTTGCATGGGGCTCTGTTGAGAGAGCTACTCTGCCTCACCTGTTGCTACTTCTCCTCTGGGCAGAGTGGAACAGCTTTCTTTTAGCTTGGTGAAGGGGAGCAATCAGTAGAGGTGATTTCCTGAAGGATCAAGGGGCAGTTCTTAGTGCTGTATGTGTGCAAATCACTTACAGTTTTGATCTGCATTACAGGAGTACCAGAGGCTGGCTGCTGTTCGCCAGGTTCCCTGCTCTTGTGTGGGAGTAAATGGCTGTGCAGATGGCACTAAGGTTTGTGGTTCGTCCATAGCCACTGTGAGGTCATCCACCAGTATTGCTTGAGAAGGATACCAAAGTGCCAGTTTCTATCAGCTTTTTCAGTCTTGTGGTTATTTCTAAATGTGTTGTGACTTTGCCTAGGAAGGGGAGATTGGAAATGCTCCAGGAACTCCTTCCCAAGTAGTACAGTGATCTGCCTGGCTCCCCAATGTATTGTTACATCCTTTCTGCTTCAAAGATATGCCTAGCTGAAAGCATGCCATGAATCCTTGAATCCCAATCACACGAGTCACTGGGATGCATGCTGCAGACCTGGGCTTACATTCATGGCCCCTTCTGAAGTTGCCCTGGAGCTGATGACCACTAGTTTTAATTCCCAGCTGCTCTCTCCTTTCAACAGCAGGGAGAGGTCAGAACAAGAATAAATTTCTCAGGCAACAGCCCAGATATTCCTCTGGCTTTTTTGTGTCTCCTCTAGCATGTCTACATTGACATTTACAGAGACAGATGCACTCATATTTGATAAAACTATTTTAAATAATGTACTTTCATTGGGTCTTTAAACTTTTGGATTTTATCCACATGATTTTCTGCTGCTGCCATGAATGGATGAGGTCAATACCTTCGAGCCCTGGTCTAGCTGTGGACCTCACACCAAGACTCTTCCGAGTTTGACCTCCTGACATCCAAGAGGTGCGGTGATGTGGGCTGGGCCCAGTCACATTCCAGAACAAAATCTATCATTTTCTCTTCCTCATTGTGCATTTCTTTACCGAGAAAGTATTTTTACATATATTTTGTTTTCTTTTCTACAGAAATGAGGTAAAGGTTAAATGGAATTTTTTATAAAGCACAGTGACAATCAGAAGTTTAATTGTTAATAAAAATAAAGTATACCTTTATCATAAGGAATTATATTATGGTAATCCCTGCTGATCACATCGTGGCTGGGGGTTATCTAGGCTCTCACTATGCTTCTTGCCCATTTGTTGAAAGGTCTGAGTTCTTTGGTTTTGTTTTGTTTTTTTTGTTTGTAGTAAAATGGCAACATGGTAGAATGGTAACTCTTATTCCTGAGATAAGAAGGCAGTGTTATGCATATACTGAATTTCCTGTATGAAGTTTAGGATTTATCGGAGTACCATAGTGTAGTTTTGAGCCTTTCTGTTGTAGTTTAGCAGGTCTTAGATATTTTATCCATGAGCCAGTCTTTTTCTTATGTTTTAATTTTATCCTAGAATGGAGAGCTTTAACAAATTGGTTTAGAGCTGAAAAGATTTCCTAACCAAAAAGACCCCACAGTTTTGTAGGCTAACAGGTCAAGTAATTAAAACACTGATACCAGTCGACAGCCAGATACTTTTGCGGTATGAAGTGCAGTAGCACACTAAGAATGTGTTGTAGCTGCAACAGAGGAGGAGGAACAAAAGGACCAAAGTTCACAATCTAGCATCAGCCTACATCATGTAACCCATTTGTCAAGTGCTGTTGCCAGCAAAGTGGGCCAGGTTCAATCATTTTGTTGCTCTTGCTGAAAATAGCACTGGGTCAGGACCCCACATAGATACTTGCAGAAGTGAATTACACATGTGCATGTCCCTAGTAAGCAGTGCTTACCTACTTGAAGGCTATGGCTCCCAGGGCTTAAGGCAACGGCATCCTTTCTGGTGGGATTAAAAAACAAACGTAATATGAGGAAGCTAGTGATAATAAGTCAACAGCATTAGGTAAGTATTTTCCTCAAGGCATGCCTTTGCAATGTCCTTAATTCAGTCTTCCTTGTCAGGCCAGCTGAGAAGCTTCCATCCTTGCTTTCTCTGCCATGTACTCTTCACGCTTGTTGTCCTAGCTTGTTGCAGATCCAGATATGTCTTTCAGCTTGTGCAGCTGAGGTGGCTGTGGCTGCTGCTCTGCTTCTGAACATGGAGGTCTTAACCAGCCTTTCTCAACTAACCTGTTTTTTTCAGCAGGTCATCTTACCTTGCCTTCTGTGCCCATCCCACCAGCCACTCTGGTTCCCACACCAGGACCTCAGTTGGGTTCTTTTGTCCTTCCATTAGTAGTAAGGTCAATCTTATTGCCCTTCAGATGAAAAACATTGCTACTGTGAAGCTAGGGTGCTCTAAATCAAATGTGTTTTCCCTTTCCTATCAGATGCTATTTCTCATTGCAAGGCCCTTGTGTAACTCGCGGTTTGGCATGTCAGGTTTGTTGGTCTGTCTCTTCAACAAATATCTGTAGCAGTCATTTGTGTTTGTGAGGCTTTACTCTGCAGTTCTTCCACTGTATTTTAGCTGCAACAAAACGAAGTTAGAGATAACATGACACACATCTTGTGACTGGCCTGTCTGTTCCCACCTGAAAGGCATCTCCCATCTCAAACATACCATCACATGCAATGTGATCATTAATTATGAGGAAACTGCAAGCAGAACCGATGCCTTCCTATCATCTCTCTGGTCTTGAGCTACAAAATAGTAACAATTACAGGGTTGTTGTGCTTAGAAAATACCTTGGGTCTGAACAAAAGGAATTTCTGAAGTGCACAGTGGGGACTTTCCTGGAGTTCAAGGCAGTTCAGTTCTCCTTTTCTGCTTACATCCCAGAGAACCAAAACTTTACAGCTGCCTCATTTTACAGTTGTATGAGCAGGTGCTGCAAAGGAAGTTCTGTCTTGAATCCCTATAGCAGTAGGGAAATATGGGTTTTCTGATTTCTGATACTGGAAAAGTGCATCACAATACTGCAGTTATCACCAAACTGAAAAACTTCTCAGACCACATTCAACAGGACCATTCTTCCACATGCAGCCTCTTCCCCTCATCTACCACTGACCTTCACGCATGTTCCAGTTCTGTTTCTCTTCTTGCTAGGGAGAATGCTATAAACTGGTAGAACTGCATCTCATCTCAAGCTCCTCCCTTTCCACATCTGAAATAGAAAAGGCATGCAGAATCACTTAGTGAGAGCAGCCTGTCTGGAGGCAGCGAGAGAGAGAAGCAGAACCACACACATCATGGTTAAAGAGAACAGAAAAAGTCAGGTCAGATTTTGCAAGACAACACAGAAACTAATAGCTTTAATATTGTGGGTGCCACAGGTCCACTGCAACCTGATTGTCTTAAAGCCCTTAGATATTACATATGTTCAATATAACAGTCCTCTTGTGCTTCTGATCATTGTGATCCTCAGATCGGTATTTGACGGCAGGAAATAGCAGTCTGTTTCCCATTAGAAGAGATTATCAAGCTCTGCATTATCTGCATTAAAGTGAGATTGCTTGACTTTGCAGAGTTCAAAATCTGAAAAAGAAAGGAAAAGTAAAAGATAAACCGTACAACAGTGTTAACATTGGTTTTATTTACGTCCTCTATCTTACAGTATTCAGTATGTACAAACATACTTTTACAGGTGAGGATATTCATGATAAATTTTCCACATTTGCCAAGAAAAATGGGTGAATAAAAATATGTTTTGTGTAAAGAATGTAGTTGAATTTTGCTTTAAGAGAAAATATTTCTTATTTGCTGACATTTTACACGATGACAGTCAAATGGTGAGATTATGTGATGTATGGTTGTCTTCAGCTCTCATCATATAGCAGGGATGGCTCACAGAAGACTTGAGTGCCTTAGTTCAAGCATAAACAAAAGGCAAAACACCTGCCAGTCTCCACTTACATTTATCTTCTCCTACGAATGCGTACATTTGCATGCTTGTCCAAACCACGCTTCAGCCATGCAGCATATTTGGAGTTCTGAAAGATGGGACATTATCAGGATTCATACATATTTTAGAACAGGGACAAACACTTTCTTGCATGCTGTGCTGGTTAACACTGCAGTCTTTCTCATTCTAAGCATGTGTGTGTGTGATTTAATGTGATACCATTTGTACAAAGTGTGCCACCCTCTTGAGACCCTTGTATTTATCTGCTTTCAATTACATTCGAAGTATTCAGAAAGTCTCCTATACTAATCCCGTCAAACTTGGAAGCCACATAGCTCAAACATGAGACTGTCAAACATGAGTAGTTGCAGATGTCAGTGCACTGGTGGCAGGAGTCCAAGAAGATAGATCAAGCCTTAGTCACTGAAAAATACATGCCAGCACATCTCAGATACATAGCATTGTAGCACCTCATAAGGAAAACGTGTTGTGACAGGAAATCAATAACCTCTTGGAGGTGATCTGGTTTTGAAATATTCTTGATTAATTATGCCTGGGTGTGTTTGGCAACATTGCCTGATCCAGCGTTAACCTAATGCTTTTTGGATGAAGCACTATTGTAACTAGTCTCCAAAGTCAAGACTGATAGTTCAAGTCAGGTTTTAAAGGGTCAGCTTATAGATTTTGTAATGCCTTTGTGTCTGACATTGCTGCTTTTACTATGGTGTGTAGGCTTTTACTATCAATCAAATAACAATTGTTCTAACATGAACAATAGCATTTAGGACTAACTGCATTTGAAGTGCAGTGGTTCTCCTAAATAAAGTCATATAGAGTAAAATAAGAAGGGGACATCAATGTGTTCTTGTGACAGAAAACCTTAGTTGAAGGTGTTCCCTGATCTTGTTGCTTAACTGCCTCCTTTGCAGAGGAGAAGCAGCTCCAGAAGACACTCAGGCAGGGATGTACCTCTGTCTATCTTTTCCCACTTTCCTGCACAGGCTCACTTCCCTCTTAATAAGGTTTCCAAACATACTTGCTGTCCCCCAATAAATGCAGGGGCCCAGTCCATGCCTTCCCTGCAAACCCACCTCACTTCCCAGTGCTCCAGCACATGCCAGTGCCTCCCTCACCGAATCAAGTTGCAGATAAGTTGCAGTTACCATGGGATAAGCCAAAATCTGACCTTTGGCTACCTCACCTGCACAACACCCAATAAATCCAGCTCCTTCAGTAACCGCTTCCAAGATCTTAAATTTCTGAATAGCATCAAAGAACCACCATTTGAAAAAGAAATTGCAAAAAAATGGATTCTTGATTTTCCCAAATGTGAAATTTCTTCCCGACTGGCCTGAAGCCCAGGACAAGCAATAGTCAGTCCTGGACCAGAGACAGAATCAAAGTCCAATGTCTTCAGGTTAGAAAGAGGATCCTTTTGCTATCGTGATGCCAAAAATATCCTTCTGTGAAAGCCTTAGTGCTTGCTGTGGGAGAAGACTGAACACTGAAATATGACACGGCACATTTAATTTATAGATAAACTTTTCAAGTCAGTTAAAGAGATTTAGAGAGCATCTTGATACAAGTTATTTTTTCCTTTTGAGGCCTGTGTAACTGAACTCATGATATGGAAGGAGCTGGCTTTTCAACAAGAGAAATACTATTTTCCATATGAATAAAGTTGTTTTAAACCATTGCTAAAGTACATCTGCAAGCTTTCTTTAGTGACATTTGTGCTAGGAATACATGAAGCTTAATGAATTTACTAGCTCTTCTTCAGCATGACCTGCATAAACACCCAGGAATCATTAATGCAAATTAAATCTTTGTGATAAATGTAAGTCTGTATATATAACTATAAACATTGATTTTAAGGATAATTGTAAGACACAAGGAAATACATCTTTGCCTGAATAAACCTTTTTGCAAATGATAGATTAAGAAGTTCTAGGGCAAATGGTTTAACCGATAAGAGGCAAATAGGCTGAACAAAATATGCAGAAAAATAATTTGCCTAATACTGCGAGCCTTAGTGGCACATTTCTTCTAGTGATCTGTGGCAAAAAAATAAGGACTTGAGGTTGAAAGTAAACGGGGGCTCACTGAGTTTGCTCAGCTACAGCTGAATGCACAGAAGCTGTGCTGGTTGCCTTCGTATTATAAAAGTCTGCAAAGGGTAACATGGGGCATGCTGCTGGGAGCTGGGCAGGGAGCTTGGGCATATCACTGAAGGAACAGAAAGCCTGACTAAGGGATCCCAGCAAAAGGGTGACTTATATGACATTGTACTTTACACATGTTTTAATGATGTCTGGGTACGTGGCATGCATTTAAAGCAGTCCTATTGAATTATACAGAGGTAAAGAAAATAAGGCTGATGTCCTGGACTGGACCTGAGCAATAAGATGGGGTCCTCCATTCCTCCATAGTTACCCTATGTGACCTTGAGCATTGCTTTCCATCTGTCTACCCCTTCTGCAAAATGGATTTCCTGACCTAAAGTGCAGGATGAATCTGTAACGCTTTTGAGGTGCTGAAGTGCCTCAGTGATTGGCACTGTGGAAATTCTATAGATAAACATCTAAATATAGCCTCCTTGGCGTAATACAGTCACAGGGGTAGGATCAGACAGACAGTGCTGTTTCATCATATAGTATATACTGCATATGTCAGAAACAAGGAGAACAAACCTGTGAACATTAGGTACACGTGGATAAAATTATACAAGTCAGGTTAAGTAAGATATCCCATGCCCACTGTATTTATCTGCAGAAAAGAGAAAGAGGGGGTAGCACTGAAAAGGAAGTGTTAATATTCTTTTCAAAGATCTCAACACTCTTATGTTGATTGATTACAAATGCTTATCTCTGACTCTTGTGTGTTTTGTGGCATTATATGATATTACTCTTTGTTTAGATCACTGAATACTTCTTCCTCTCTCCAACCTACAATAATAATAAATGAGTTGTCTGTGGCTGCCTTGGAGTGCATCCTGTGCATCAGTGCGTCTCAGTTAATAGTCATAATTTCTCATTTGTAAAAGGATAAGTGCTACCAGCGCTTTCATTCTAAGAAGGATTCAGACTCGCTCAAGGATTCCAATTTATTATGCACCCAGTTCTGATATCCTGCTGCTCTCTTTATGGATTAGGCTGCCTTGGTGGAAGGTATCATCCTTCAGCTGACACATAAATACTCACTTGCCAGCTGTTCCTTTCACAGAAGTTTCTCAACAACTAAATCATGATCATGCCCCTTGTTTTACCAGTTTCTGATCTGGTTCTCCATTTCGCTCCAACAGGAGCATGCAGAAAAAGCAGCTTTATTACTGCTATTAAACTACAAATGGTGCTGATTACAACAGTGGATATTTTTAGGTCTACTGATAATGATTTCTAGGATTAATTCATCGGCTGTGATTTTAAATTAAGAGAAATGGGTTATTTTGTTGATTATTTCCGTAAAGCCTTTAATCTCAAGGTGTTGCACAAACTCCTTGGCAGTAAGGAGATGCAGATGGGTTGCTTCACTCTGACATGCAGCAGATATTTAACAGCACAATCTGGTTGGGAGCTCAGAAAAAGAGGGAAGGATAGCACCCTACTGATGCTGGTCTTAAGGGTTATTCTTATAGTCTTCGCAGTTCGGGACTGGGTAAATTAGTGGGAAGATCACACTGCCATGGGTTCTGTCAAGGACAGATACTAATACACAAAACAATCAATTTAGCACCTTTTAAAAAGCTTCAAAGTTCTCCTCAAAACACAGCTAGGGGAGGAGAAAAGGCTAGGCAAAGTACTGATGAAAACTGTTAAAAAGCAGCACTTGCTCGTTGGTAGATAAAGCATACAATTAGGCTTTCAAGAGCAAGCATTTAATTTGTCTAAAGATTATTACAGAACTCATTCTTAATGCACTTCGTTTGCATAAAATCTCTTCTTTCAGCTACCTGTTGCAGTTGCAACTCCTAGAATGGAGAAGTGGAGTCCTCAATCAAATCTTAGTTTGTCAAGCCAATATTTCAGCTGTGCTGCCTATTTGTAATGTAACTTTCTAGTCTAACATGTCATTAGGCACATATATACATGTGAAGGATGGGGTATATTTTAAAAGTACTTTTTGAAGACTCATTAGTGAATGTGCCTTTCAAGCAGTTTCCCTCAGAAAGCAGTTGCAATGGTTTGGGGGATTGACCCACGTGCAGCCCATCGGCCAGGGTTTGCAGTGTGTGCTATTTCAGCTTTAGTCAGAGGCTGCTCCATTGCAGTCAATCTCCAGAGTGTTTGCTGGATCAGATTCCCCATGTGATATCCTTCCTGCAAATTTCACCTGGGCTCCATGAACCAAGCTGACTCCTCTCTATCTTCATGCATTGTTACTAGCAGTTGAAGGTTCAACAACTCAAATTTCTTCCTCCCTTCTAGGTGACCTAACCTCAGGAAGCAGCACTGAGGAATAAGCACAAAATAGGGAAGAAATGGCAGTTCTCTGCTCTGCAGAGAATGAACATTTGCTTGAAAATTTTTGGTGGTAATAAAAATGTCTTACCCTCGTAGTATTACTTGCTTGTACTAGCAGTTATTGTACTATACTAGCTATTATACTCTAATTATAAAGTTACCCTTTACTTTAAGATTTTAAATGGTGCAAAATCTCAGCTTCTGCTACGGTGGCTAATCATCCTCACTATCTAAGCCTCCCTGTTAATTTCAGTTTCCTAATAAGGGAGTCTTCCCTTAAGTAAGCCCCTAGAGATGCTTTGACAAGCAAAGTGAGAAATGTTCTGCTGTCCTTCCCAGGACTGTACCGAGCATGACGATGATTGAATGGGATCAGTCAACGAGATACAAGTTGGGCATCTTTGGTCAACATTTCATGATCTTTAACAAGCAGAACAAGGAAGCATCAGTGTTATTTTCTCTGTAATCGTCAGCTTCCAGCTGTCCATGTTTGTTTAGAAGTCAAGTGGCAAAAAAGATAGAGGGTATGGCATTTCTAGTCTTCCGCAGCTTTCCTGTTGTGGTGTGCTTCACTCCATTCATTCAGTGCATTTGAGCCTTACTCACCTTTCCTAGACCTTTGTCCAGGATCAATCTGATTCATGTTTGATGTTTACAGCTCCAGTGTGTTTGGAGATGATTCTGTTTGGCTGTAGGTATCACTGCTTGCAAAAGATTGCATTTTTTTAAATTAAGGTTTGGAGGACATGAAATGTAAGAAAAGGAATTATAATCTTTCTTGAATTTTGGGTAAGTAATCTGCAAGAGCTTTTTAAAGTGGCAGTTTCACTAGAACTGCTTAAAACTAAAGTGAGGATTTTTAAAACTGCAGTGTTTGCAGGTAGCACCTACACTTGCTGTAATTCATTAACATTAAAGATACATGTCTGTTTTTAATCCTCACACTTGTAATTACACTGTGCTTTTTGACAGCATTTTGTACATGAACTCTTCTGTGCTATAGCTCATTATCCTCTTTTTTTCCTTACCTTTAGAAAAGGGCAGAATTTAGGAAAGTAATGACCTATTTTATTATATAACCACAAAAGAAGGGAAAGGAGAAAAGAATTCTGTTTTAGACAGCTGTTAGTGAAATTATTTTAACTACTTTTTAATTGGCAAGCTATTGAGTTGTTATCACCAGTGAAGAGCACATCGACAAGAAGTACCTAAAGTGACAAACATCTCAGTTGTGAAATGCAGCTCTGCAATCATCATGCATGTTAAGAGCAGTTAAGACTAAGTGACTGGATCATAAGAATACACAATACAAGAGTTATCAATGGTGATTTTTGGATTCTTTGTTGTCTTCTGTTTGCATCTCTGAAGAGGCTGTGGAGCCAGGGCAGGAGACATTTGAGCAGCCTAGTGCTGTGTGGTTTTGGGAGCTATGCCTGAGATATTGTTCTCTGTCTAGAGACCTTTATTATCCAGATGCACAAGCTTAGAAGTGAATCTTCAGGTCTTGCACTGCTGTCAGTCCCTTTTAATGGACTCTGAAGGTACTGCAACATCAATAGACCTCTCCTCTAATAGTGGCACTTCTCTCACTGACCTCTTGTATAATATCCATGCATTCTATTGATGCTGTTCTACGCTGTTTAAAGGGATGGGGGCGGAAGAAGTTGTTAAAAGATGAAGGTATTGAAAGCTCCCCTAACTGCTGTATTATCCACCTGACATTCTCCAAATGCCAGTCATTAATTACAAATGTACTGAAAATTGGAGCAGATACCTGATTCAAATTATGTTACATCTGTAAGCCAGAGCACTTCCATTATCTTATCACTTCCCAGCCAAACAATTCTTCCTTCTCCACGCTTGTTAAAGGCTCAGTACCCCACTGTTTCCTCTCATTTGAATCTATTATCCATTCGGGGATATTTCTATTCCATGTCCACCCTGCCTTCTTTTTCTTGTAACTACTACAAATTCAGCAGTCCAGCCCTCCAACACTCCTCAGAATTACATGTGCCCATCTAATATTTAATGGCAGATCACAGCCAACACAAGCCAAAACCTTTTCCACCGACAGTGTGGGTCCAAGGTGGCACAGTAGGATGTGTTTTTGGACTCTCCAATAATGCTAGTTATAGGTGAGCTTTATATTCAGAAATTATGGGGTTTTATTCATTACATGTTTGTGCTGATGTATATTTTCATGCTTGCCAGCGCTCTGAGATCTAGATGTCAAGTGTTGGGGCAGGCTAGATGCAATTTTTCATTCTGCTGACATTAATTGGATGAACAGACCTTCTCAGAAGGGGCAGTATAGGGAATGTGTGTATGGAAAAATGACAAAATAAGGACTTTCACAGATGAATAAAGACAAGTGGCTGAAAGTGTTTTTTATAACTTTGGCTTTGTTGTGGTTTAACCCTGCAGGCGGCTGAGCGCCACACAGTTGTTTGTTCTCTCTCCCTCTTCCCAGTGGAATGGGGGAGAGAATTAAGAAAAACAACATAGAATTTGTGGGTTGACATAAAAATATTTACCAGAACAGAGAAAAGAATAATAATTACAACAAATGTGTATGTACGTATTGATGTATATAACAAGCAATGTACAAACAATTGCTCACCACCCCTGACCAAAGTCCAGCTAGCTCCCCAAGAAGCAGAAGAGAGATGAACTCCCACCCCCTTCAAAACTCCTTCCACTTGATGTCATAAGGTATAGAATATCCCTCTGGCCTGTTTAAGTCAGCTGTCCTAACTCTGTTCCCTCCCAGCTACTTGGGCTCTTTGCTGCAAATGGCCTTGTCTCTGCAGTAACTATAGCTCTCAGTGTGTTATCAACATTGTTTTTCTCGTAGCATAGCATCATACCAGACACTCTGAAGAAGATAATTCCATCCCAGCAGCAACTAAGAGAGGCTTTCATATGTTTCATTTGGGAATCTAACTGAGCACAGCTTTGCACAACTAACAAACAAAGATTCACAACGCTTTTCTGAAAAAAAGATAAGTGTTCCCGCCTTACAGATGGAGGAACAAAGGTATTGAGGCTATCATTTGAAAACATGACCTGCTTTCAAGACCTCAGAATGAGATTTTTTAATGCTTTTCAGAAGCATTAAACACCAACGTTTATATTCATTCATTTGACATTGTTCATGCCTAGAGCCTCTTGTACTGAATGGTCAAAATAACTACAGTGATGTGGCAAAGATCACAGAGCTATTGCAGGGCTGAGCTGGGACAGGGACCCAGTTCCTTTAGGACATGTACCTTCACGCCACATCCTGTTTCCACATAGTGAACATTCCCCTTGTATTCTTGGCCAGTATGAAAAGTGTGCTCTGCTCACTGGGTTTTCGTCTGCCATCTCAAATAATTGGATTTTACAGAAGCAGTATTAAGTACTCGGGTTATTGACCTATTTTATAGAGTCATTTTACCTTTTCTTGCAAACCATCAAGAAGTTGTCTTTACATTTTTTATTAATAAGTTTCTTATTGCAAAACTAGCATGGAAAAGCAATGACAATCATTTGTATCACCTGTTTTTCTCCTGTTGTTTTGTTTTTTAGCATACAACAGTTTTGCCCTTTATATTAATCGAGATGAGAACAACACATCATCAGTATCCCAGCAGGAGCTGTGGACTGGCTGCAGTGTGCACCTTCGCTGTTGGCTATATTTTATGGTAAGGGCTGTACATGCTGTGTTTTCAAATCGTATTGGGGGTTTTGTACTGCTAAATTTGGGCACATATTTCATTATGGATATAATCACTAACAGATTCACGCTGCATGCCTCGTTTGGTCCAAGACCTGGGCTTTGTCTGGTTTCCCCAGATGCTTATATTTTTAGAAAGTATATGCCAAACCTCACACAACAGGAATTTGTTGAACAATCCCATGTAAGCAGTGGTCTTTCCAAGAGTACATTTTTTGACCTTTTTTTTCAAGCTAAATGTTTTTCTTGGACCTTAGTTTTATTGCTTAGGGGTTTGTTCTATCAAATAAAATTGGGAATAGGCAAATGATTTCCTGCATTAGTATTTACATGACAACAGAAAAGATAGAATGCTGTCTTTTTTTCTTTTACTAGTTCATAAATTCTTTCTGTAAAACTGATTGCAGAATAAGTTAGTAATCCAAACGTTGCAGTTTATTTAAAAAAAATGCAAATGCTTGTGAAAAAACTAAACAGCAATAACCTTTCTTATGCAACATTAAATTCTGACTTATGTGACAAAGTTAATCTACTTTGGTCATTTTGACATTGCATCTTTCATTAAACCTTTGTTTTGCCAACAGTGCTCTTTTGACACCATATATTGTCTATCCTTTCCACATACATTTCATGACCTCCTGTTTACTTCTTCTCAGATCACAACTTTCCCTCAGCTCAGGGGATGTTTTTCCAAAACCATGGATAATATTGTTTTTTTGACCAGTCAAGTGAGAACTGACTAATGAGAGAGGAACACAGACTTTGCATCATTTCTTGCAAACAAACTATGCAACATTTCCCCTTGGCCCAATGAAAGAGAAGCTGTTATTCAAACACATCAACACACATCAAGTGATCATAAAATGATGGTAATCCAGCTGAAGTGGGATGCTATGTCCCAAGTTGATAGTCGTTCTGCCATTTACATTTACAAATATATATCTTACTTAAATAAGAATAATATTTGCAATTTTAAGATAATGACAGTCTCATGCATAAAAGGATGTAATGATTTATTCAGGAGAAAAGGTGTTCTTTTAACCCATACACGGTAATGCATAACAGCTGTTTATTTACCTCCTTTCTCCAAAGATGCCTAGAGCTAGGATGGCCGAGTTGTTGTATGTGTGATCTGACCTGGTGGTAGTGCCTGTTTTCTCATAATCACCTGAGTAGACACGTGGGATAGCATTCAGTAAAACAGAAAATTGAAGCAGTCTAGTCTGTAAGTGAAATAAAACCAGAGGTGTCCTAAGAAACTGTTACATTATCGGTGTGATACTCATACACCTTGATCCTGCCTAATATAGTATCTCTACATCCTACAGCTATAAGTATAATGTAAAAGGAAATTTTAGGACAAAGCACAGGAAAAAGATTCAGCATTAAGATACTTAACTACTAAGCAGATATCCAGTTACAGGCTACTGTCGTCCGTCTCCTTTGCTTTTGCTTAATGTTAGGCCTGCTCTCAAGCGATTTGCCTTCTTCCAAGTTGTGATTCCTCAGAAGATGCTGTGAGACAATGGTTTATTCTACCTATAGGTCATCCTGCTAAAATTTGCAGTTATAGTCCTTACCTCCTTCCATGTTTATGAAAGAGATTTTGGTCTTCTTTTGGGGGAGACCGGAGGGAGACACAGGCTGCACAGTATCATCTGTAAGTACTGCATCTTCAGCCTGCAATGTTATTGAAGCCTCTGTCTAAGATTTAGCTGAAGCTGCAAGCTAAGTCTTGGTTCACTGATATCAGTACAGTGTATCTGATGTTCACAGGTTGGGGAAATCAAGAGAAAGAATGAAAAGTGTATTTTTTTTTAATCCACCTCAGCTCGTGCCTACATTTCACAGCTAGTTTTCACCATCTTCCTACTGCTCACAGAATTAATTACCATCATCATTTAGAGAATTTGTAATTATATAATTAGGATTTGCTGCCCTTGTATGCTTTAGACCCCTCAAGGTTAGCATGGTGCATTAGAAAGAGATGACACCTGCAAATGACCCAGTTACATGCAGCCTTTTGGAACTTCCTTTGTGCCTTTGTTTGTCCTTGGATCACCTGCTGGTGCATAGTTCTTGGTTTATATTTTTTGACCTTGAAGTCAGAAGTCTGCTGTTTCATTTTTCCCTTGGGAGTACTGTTTTCTCTGAAGCTTTCTCAGTATAAAATTGAGAAAGTTGCTAATCATGTGTTCTCAATGTTTTACCACTGAATTTTGAACTCTCCTTGCCACGGATGAAACGTTCTTACTGTACTGCACAATTTATGTATCAAGTCTCATTTTGTACTATAAAGGCGTATACATTTTGTTAATGCATTTTTTCAAGTCTAGCTAGGGAAGAGCTTCTGGTTTGTTTCATGTGCGGCTGAATCTTTCTTGTTTGGAAGGGACAGTGAAATAGGGAGTTTTTATTATGTATGTCTGATAAATGAGAAAACAGGCAAACAATTCTGAATAGAATCACAAAAGTTAGAAGAATATAGGTAAATAACTTGATATCACCTAAACAGTATTCAGAGATGTATTATATGTATTATTTGATCTTGAAGAGTAAAAGAGTAAAAACTTCTTCTATTTTTTCTTTTTTTCTTTTTTTTTTAAGTTCTATCCCTTCAGTCAGGAGAGCATTTGGGTAGGCACACTTAGTTCATGCACTGCCTGTGAAGAAGAACTCTGCGTTGCTTTCAAGGAACTGTGCCCAGGCACAACATTCACAGACCTGTGTTGCCTGTTGCACTCCATACATGGACTTTAAGGATGTAGGCCATGGGATAAGATGGGGAAAATCAATTGGCTTTATTTACTATGGCTTGAAAAAGTCATAATTTGTACTGAATTGTTAAATCTAGACTGTGCTAAGAAATCCTAGGAGTTTGCCCGTACTACCAGAAAATACTGCCAGTGAGTGTATAGAGTTGGTTGTCAAGGAACAGAAAAGAGCCAGAAATGTGTTGCTCCTTGCAATACGAATGACCTCATGGCAACTAATGTCAGAGCCTAATATGTCCCTAGAAAACTGAGATGAACACATTTATTTAAAATTGCTTTCTTGTTCCATCTGCTTTTGAGTGCTTGAGGATGCCAAATAAACAGACCCTAAGAATCTGACTCCACTGCTCACATAATTGCTCGGCTACATGTTTGGGATCAAAAGACTAGGTCTGCTCTCTTGTTGCTATCTCAAATCCAGTAGGACTTGCCTCCATGTGTGCCAAGCTTGGATTTGATTGATTCTTTGATAGATCTATTTAAATATCCTAGGTATCTTTTTTTTGAAAATAAAGTTTAAGTGACTTTGTGAGAGCTCTGTAGATTTGCTGAGGGAAAGCATTCAGATGGGATGATTTGCTGAATTCTTCTTGAATGAATAAAATAAATGAATCTACATTCTGAGAATTTGTAATGAATTTGAGATAGCTGCAGTCAGTTTTGCTGTAGGATTTCCCTAGTGGTTCTCCATAGAAGGAGAGGAAGATCAGAAATAGAATATGTTGGCAAAAGGGTAGGAATGGTAGGACAAGCACTGTAATTCAGAAGAGAAGGGTAAAGAGTATGGAAGTGATTGATACAAATGGAGTAGGAAACCCAGCATGTGTCTCCTGGGTGCTTTGTTTGTCTGTGTGTCAACAAGGGACCATACATGCTTTTGCAAGCGAGCACTGGAGAGAGAAATTCAGCATGGATCAGATGAATCAATGATTGGCAAAGACCAAATTAAAAATCCTTGAGATACACAAAAGAGGGTTAACAGAAAGCATGGCAAGGAAATGTGCAGCTAATAGGTCATCAAGCTGAAATCATGAAAGTCAGTGGAAAAAGCTTGGAGGGGAAGAGGAAGATGGGCTTTCAAATCAGAGTGGAAGGCTGATGGTGGGCGATGGATCACGGAAACACAGAATGGCCCGGGTTGGAAGGGACCTCAAGGATCATGAATCTCCATGACCCTCGCCACATGCAGGGCCACCAACCTCCACATTTAATACTAGACCAGGCTGCCCAGGGCCCCATCTGACCTGGCCTTGAATACCTGCAGGGATGGGGTATCCACAACCTCTCTGGGCAGCCTGTTCCAGCACCTCACCACTCTCTCTGTAAAGAACTTCCCCCTGACATCCAACCTAAATCTCCCCTCCCTCAACTTAAAAACATTTCCCCTTGTCCTGCAGTTATCTACCCTTTCAAAGAATTGATTTCCCTTCTGTTTGTAGGCTTCCTTTAGGTACTGAAAGGCCTCAATGAGGTCACCCCGCAGCCTTCTTTTCTCCGGGCTGAACAAGCCCATCTCCCTCAGCCTGTAAATGGATGAGACAATGCAAAAGAGAAGAAGAAAGTTGAAGCCAGGACTGCTTAGAACAGGAAACATTCAGAAGAAATAGAAGCAGCAGAAATAGGCCAGGGCATTAGCATTCCCCGTACCTTACCCACAAGAAGAATGGGAGAAAAACAGTGCTTTCAGGAGAAGAATTCTTCGTGAATCCTCAGTGTGATAGGTCTCTCATAGCCGTTATGGACTGTTGTAATCTGTCTCCCCTCCACCTCCACATCAAGTTTTTCAGTCAAAGCAACAGTACAGTCAGTACAGATGACATGCATAGATAATACATTCTCACTTGCTTGTGCATCTCCTTAAAATACAGCTCAAGAAAGCATAGCAACCATTGCTATATTTAAAATTAAATATTATTTATCAAAACAGACAACCTCCAAATCTGCAGAGTTTCTGTCACTAGCTAATGCGAATATCTCCTAATCTTTGTTCATCCCAGAGAATGCCAGCACTATGTCATGCTGCGTATATTTTGCATGACATTATTTGCAGAAGCAGTTTTCTGGGATTTGATATCTTCTGACTGCATAAGCCATTCCATATCAGTAGCACAGTCCTACTGACCCTTGTGTTCTTCCGCACACTCAAACTGGTGAAGAATCCAACATAAGAAATTGGAAAAGGGGGAGAGTATTGCTTTCATTTCCTGATGATTGTCTACTGAATTTATATTTTAGTATTTAAAACTTCTAAATATAAATTCCTCCTGTAGATGGCTTACACCTGTTTGGCTGGGAATAGAAAGAGCCCAACATCTTACTATGGCCGAGAATGTAACAATTCTGATTAGATGTAGAATAAGCCATCCAGTGTCTTCGGAGAAAAAAATAAAAAATGTAAAAAGAATTGATGAAAATTTCCTTAAACATCACTTTTTCAGTACTAGAAATCAAAAGTAGAACAGTTTTATTCTGGGTCATTGTGCTCCTGCCTCTGAAAGCACAGGGTTGATCCCTAGCCTGTACCCACAAATGATTTGTTCATTTGAGTTGTGAATGATTCAGCTACTGTAAGCCTATCACCACCTTGGGAGATATTCTACAATTTAATAGTTCTGAGTAAAGTTCCCCCTTTCAGCAGAAAAGGAGAGTGATACTAGGACAGATCAGGAAATAAAAGCATAGAAAATACCTATGTTCTGTCATTTGTTAAATTGTAGCCACAACAAGAACCAGCTTTGGATGTATTTCAGACTAAAGAATTGGCCTTCTGTTACCTCTGTCACCAAAAACCTGAATAGCACAGAAGATATAGGAAAGGATCTGTGAGAGCTGCTGCAAGAGATACCCAGAAAGGCATTACCACAGTAGATCAGTGTAGTTATGTATCAAGACTGTGACTATTGCTAATGTCAGATGCTCCAGGAGAGGATTCAGAAGGCCTTTTTGGAAAAAACAGCCTATAAGGGAAGCTTTCATCTAAAACCCATGTAAAAAAAATGGATGTTTGGACTCTTCAGTATTGATGTATTCTATACTTTGTACTGAAGCATCATTGTATGTATTTTTATTATTTGTATAGTCTCCTGACTTCAGAAGCTCGCTGGAGTTGTATTATACTGCCTAGAACAAAGAAGTGAATTGAACAAACACAAGGTCCTATCAAACTTTTATTCTAGGAGGTTTTTTTAATCTTGATTTCAGTGATATATCACTGCAAGGTAGGGTAGATCATTAATTAGACATCACACAGAAAGATATTTCCTTTGTCAGATGTGAATGTCTTCCTTCTGAGTTCTGCTATATTGTTCCCTCTGCTACGAGGAAGAGCACTAGGAGCTCCTCAGTGAATCTGTGGCATGCATTGTTATTCTCTGTCATGTCACTCACTGCTCTGAAGAAAGGTTCTACAGCCCCCTGTCTAATAGTTCTTACTTTCAGATCACATAGTACTGATCGTTGTCTAGCTGCAGATTTGGCTGAAGGACTCAACTTGGGCAGGAAACAGATGGAGACTCAGAATTCAGACCGCAAGGAGCCAGCAAGTTGTGGTGCCTATGCAAGTGTATTTAAAGTTGTGTATCTGGCAGCTGTGTAGCCATCATGAGGGAGCAACCCCTTTCTGGCTCCCGCTGCAAAACCTTTCGGTTGTCACAGTCATCTGGTACCTACCTACTGAGCTTGCCTTTACCAGAACTAGTATTTGCACACGTCATTGTAACGGTTGCATCACTCAAAGCAAGGCATAAACCACAAGGTTCCCACAGTTTTTTTGAATTTGTTGCTTTTCTTCATTAACAAAAGATCAGTAGCCAAAGAGTAAATGTACACCTATCTTCTCTGCATAGTTTTCATTTTCTCAGACAGGCTGATTGAAAAATGGCAGACAGGAAGACTCATTCCTTTGATATATGAGATATACAACATCTACTGTATACTAGAAGTGAAAAACAGCTACAAAGTCAAGGTTTTGACAGGTGTTTTGAAAACGAAGCAACAGTGTATGTTTTCAAATTTCTGTTTTGTTTTGTTTGTTTGTTTGTTTTCTGTTTCCTACACCAACTGGTTGAAAAATTCCAAAAATCACCACTTCTTTAACAAACATTTTAATTTGAATACAAGTGGGAATATCTCCACTCCTTTCTCCTTACCAATTCTAACCAATGGCAAAGTGAGCTGTGTGACCCATAACGCACTCCTCTTTGCAAAAACACTGCTACATCCAGAAGGGCTGCCACAGAACCAAAACATGGGGAGTTTCAAAGTTAATGTTATCTTCTCAAAAGTAGCCAGGCCAACGTTACCTTAAACTTTTTCTCCTCAGTATATTTTTGCCTTAACAACCCATTTTTCATACCTGTTCATTGACGGGGTCTTAAATTGGATCTAGATTGGCACTCCTAAGTAAATCTTAATGCGTGCTTCCCTGTGCTTATCTAACAATGAGGTTGGACAGGAATAATAACTACTAGAACTGCAACACTGAAGGCACTCATTAGCGTTAGTAATCAGCAACCTCGTATGGAGGCTTTATGCCCAGGGTTTATCAGCTCCTTGTGTGGGTCTGTGCTAGCATGCGTTCAGCGGGAGCGAGCTGCTCAGAAAGGCCATCAGGTGAGGTTTCCATGGTAGCAGTTGTCCTCTAGCAGCTCCCCTCCGAGGTGCAGGCCACGCAGGAGCAGTCGGTGTGCCACTGCTCAGCAGAGACAAGGCCAACATCGCTCAGCCCGTATGCAGTGCTAGCTGGAAGGAAGGTCGGGGTTGCTGAGGGTGTGAGGTTGTGACAGTCATCTCAGCAGTACTCTGTACTGCTCTCAGAGCATGAGTTCCTGCGTTGTGGCTGCACTGGTGACAGGCATACAGCAGCTGTGTGGAACGCACCAGCAGCCTTGCCAAACAAGGCGACCTTTCTGGGCAGCAAAGAACAGAGTTCATACAATGTACTAGAAATTCTGAACTAACCAGACACAGCTGACATTCGGGAGCTCAGCAGTGACTCATTGGTCAGATTTAGAAAATGTTTCTTCTTTCCAACATAAGTGCATTCTAGTAAATGTCACTTCTGCTTGGTTCGTGAATTTGAGTACATAGGTGCCATTTAGAAGGTCACTTGAAAATCCCTCCATAAAGATGCTTCGTGGTACTGGACAGTTTCATCATTCAGGGAAGCTAAGTATGTGTACAGGATAAAAGAGAATCAATCATTAAGCAGGGATTCTATGCTCTCTGTGTGACAGGCATTCATTATAGTGGTTTTGAGGAAACTTCTGCATTCCTGCTCTTCAGGAGCCTGTGGCTGTTGACGTAGTGATCAAAAGTCTTCTTTAAACAAAAAGCATCAGCAAGTGAAGCAAATCATATGGACATGGAAATCCCCATCAATAATTTTCTCCACAGCTGCTGAGTCTTCTCTTTAGCTCTGCTTCAGTGCACGCATCTCTCAAACTGATCGGAGAATATCAGATTTACGGTCTTACAGAGGGATCAGCAGCTCGGAATTGTGAGCCTCAGCCTTGTCTCACTGAGCATTTTTCCCAGTTAGCCACCATGATGTGTGCTCAGTTTTTTGGCAGCATTTACCTTTCTTAGCTTCCAACTACTGGAATGTATGAGCTCTCTCTGCCCTCCCTCTGATTTCACCACTCACCATGTCAGATCTCTGTGCAGCACCTGTCCTTCCAGAGGGTACGGATATCAGTGCAGTCACACACACAGAAACCACATACTTAGAGTGCTTCTTCAGACTGCGTTGAGGTAGAGCTTACACACTGTTTCTTGGGTTAATGTTCCAGTGTTCTCCGTTGTAGATGAACACTAACAATGACTGTGAGAAGTGCAAGTCATCATCATTCCTTTTCCTTTATTGAGTGTGGAGCTGGATGGAATTTCACTGATGAGATGGTTTAAAAAAAAAACAAAAGAAGTTTGCAAGCAAAACATCATTTGATCACAAATCATACCAGGTAGCTGGGAGAAAAATTGGAGCAACCTATAAAACACAGGTGCTAAATTTCAATTGTTTTAAAGAGAAGCTGAACCATATGTCTCTGACAAATGAAGAAGCTGAAGCACTTGCCAAGTGTGGGGAGGAAAGCAATGAACACACAAATGTGTACAAAATGAAAACAAAATGAACCAGAAAGCAGAAAGCTAGACTTCATAGGAGAATTGTAGGAGCACTGAACACTTTTGGAAGAAGAACTTGCTTGGAATTGTGGGAGTGTTGCATTCCCATGCTGACATACGAAACAGGAGTTTATATTCTTTATAAATATAAACGTAGCATCAGAACCTGAAAATTGGATGACTGTTCATACTGAATTTAAAAGAAAGCTGTAACAGTACAGGATATCAGTCTTTGTTTCGTCATTTTTAATATCTGTTCTGGAAAGATATCATCTGGGTGCTCCAAGAAGCTGCAGTTAATAGCAACTCGCTGTGCTTTCAAGTGATTGCTTTTTAGGTTACAGCTACTTTTGAAAAACAAGGCGGTAAGAGTCATCACTTGATGGTTTTGTTCTGTTTCAGGGTATGCTGGATTCACCATGTTACAGGAGTGTGGGTGTACCCACTTCTTGAACACCTCAGCCCAGGTGTCAAAATAATCTTTTTTGCAGCTGTTACTGTAATAATTAACATTTTCTATGTGATGGGAGAGGTCCTGAACAACTACATTTGGGATACTCAAAAATGTGAGTATTGTTTTAGAAATATTAATTCGTGAAATACTCTGTTGGGACTTGAATGTGCTGGCCTGAAAGTCAAAAAGATTTTTAGCAGGCTAAAGTGGAGGAGAATGACAGAAGTTCCATTGAAACTTCTTGCTTGCTTGCTCTTAAGAGCAGTTGAGTGAATGGAATGGCTGGAGAGCACTATATGCTATGAATATGTATTCTTTTTTATTACTTCTAATACTAATTTAAGAGCTGCTAGCAATTACCTGGAAGGTTTACAGCCCACTTGGTTTACAACCCACTTATTAGCTGATGAATCCATTAAATGCCTCTGGAATAAAATATCATTTTGTAGGAATGTTGTTAATGTTAAGCTTTGACTAAGAAATAACAATTTTAAAAAGTAGTATTCCCAGATATAAGTTGTCTTCTGCTTATAAGTTTATTCAAAGAAAATTAATATGTTCACATCAGTCAAATATTAGGCATAAAATACCTTAGTGCGGGGTGAACATAGCTTTATAGGCTGTACGCTCATCTACCAAGCCTAGGCCAGACATTGCTGAGTAAAGGAAAAAGGGAAATAAGACAAACACAAGCTTTAATCTATGAAAGATGTTTTCATTTCTCAAAATGACTGAAATAAGGAAACAACATTCATAATCTCTGCAGGAGCAAATCACAAGTGGAGTGAAATTCTTGCTCACTCGGAATTCTGTCATTGTATTTACTGGGCCCTTAACAAATTGTGGCCGTAAGAACAGTCTGCGTCCCATTTTGGGAAATACAGTTTGCACCTGTTCATACATCATAAATTCACATGGTAGATTTCTGCTCACACAGATCTGTTTTAACAAGTCCTGTGGTACCCAGGAGAGTCTGATTCTGGAAGCTCAAACAGTTTTACCTGCCATTTGCTCATGTTACCACCTAGATGCAAAGTATCTTGTTGGTTTTACGCTAGGATCAGTGATCACTGGTCACAGTGGTTTTGAGTCCTCAATGTCTTTGATGTCACATTCAGTTTTTTTTACTTATTTAAATTAATGATGGAAATAAGCTTGTAAAAAATGCAGCTAAAAGGAACGCTTTTGCTTAATCTCTGTCATGTATGTAGCATAGAAATGTGGTGAAGAACCACATGTTCTTACCAAGTCCATGAATAAGTAAATGGTAAATCCCTCATTTCGCACAGTATGGATCTCTGCTTCTTGTGGTCTCTGATCCCAGAGAAGATGATCGGGTCATTCTCCCAGTAGGTTTTCCATGACCCTGTTATCCTCTCTGTCATTTCCTTGATTTGGTAAAAAGAATACAAATCCAAACTCCTTTGTGGCTCAAGCACTTGCAGTCCAGAAAATGTCATGAGTCACCTGCTGTTGTGCTATGCTAGAAACACTTTGCATAAACCAAACCTGAAGTGTGTAACATGCGTACCACAAACAGCAGAAAATTAAAATAATGCCAATCTGTCACCTGGCAAGACTTAGGAAAATGTTATTTGAAAACTGTACATTTAAAAGGAGTATTTGAATCATAAGTTTTCAAATTAAGGCGGTCTGCAATGAGATTTCTAGGATGGAAGGGGGCTGTTTGAGCTTCGGAGGTTGTTTTTTTTGTTTTTTTTTTCACTTTCCTATGGAGATGCATAAAATAAAGCTTTGCTACTGACAAAATGATTTGCAGTTAGATATTTCCAAGTGAAACTACAAATATGGTAGACAAGGAAAAATTTGCCCTTTCTACAAGCCAGTGTCTATCCACAGTTTTGAGGGTATCTGTGTTCCTGCCAAACTATTTGATGCATCTGCAGCAGCGCAATTGAGAAGAAAGGAAAGAGCCTCTTTTTAAAAGGCAAATAAAACAGCTCATTTAAAACTGTTGGAGGAGTTTTCACAGCAGAAGGCTCAAGGCTGGCTCTGGAGCAGCCTTGTAAACCCACTGTAATCTTTTGGACCCAGCCTCTTGTTTTGGTTGTTAAACCTGTGACTGTGGCACAGCACAGGTCTGCCAGTGACACCCAGGACTGTTGTCCTCAGGCTGCTGGCAGCAGCAGCCCCGTTTGTTTCCTCATTGCTTCTCTCTGCAAAGGCAGCTCTGCAGTTCTGTGTGTTCTAACTGCACATGGCTCTCACTCCTTCCCATCCTGGAATTAACCAGCTACGATTTCACTGTGACTTTCTGTGTAACTGCCATCTATGCATAGATTGCATTAGCAGGTGATCTTACTTGTGACTAGATTTTCCTCTCAGCGTTCTCAAAAATTACTCCTTTTTTGCCTCCAGTCCTCAGAGGTCTTTCTTTTCCAACATGCAGCAGGCCTGAAAACCTCCAAAAGAAATATTTTTATTTGAGATGTTTGGCAGAGAGGGCCTAGTCAGAAGAACAATACTTTTGTCAGATACCAATAGTAATTCATTGTCCAGAAACAGGCATATGAAATAGCTGAACGTTTTCATTGCCAGAAAAAACACAATCTGCTGCCCAACCCAGATGCTGCTCAGCTTAGAGGAGAGAAAAGTCCTGCAGCAAAGATCAGTTCTTTAAGGAGCCCTGCACTCAGCACAGTCCTCCCGATAGCACTGAGGGACATGACCCTTACCAGAAGAGAGAGGTGCCCTATCAACACTACTTGATCCTTTCAAAAGAGGGAGATGTACTTGCAAATATTTAAAAATCCGATGCTGAAATAGGAGGGGAGGCTGAAGTTACTGAATTCTAAGCAGAAATTTTAAAACTTGCATTCAAATAGAACCAGCTGCTTCTCTTCAGCTATAATAACATCCACCTTAATTTGCTCGTAGGTAAGCAGAGGAGTTAAGGGAACTAAGTGTTCCCGGTCCCCTGCAGCAGTCAAAGGCTGAGCATGCGGCAGGGGGTGAGGCTGATTTGAAAGTGGTCGGGAGGGAGGGAGGACTGTGAGGTTCATTACTGGACAGCCACTGCCATCAGGTGTGCAGATGCTCTTTTCATGCGCAGCAGGTGAGGTAACACATGCAAAAGCATGTGAGCAAGTAGGGGAGAAACAACTGCAATATAGAGAAAAGAAAGATTAATGCTTTAGAAGAAACCTCTCTAAATAAACTTTGGTTTTATTCATTCAGAGATTTTTAAAAGCTGTTCTCCATATGCTTCCAGGTATTGAAGAAGAAAAAGAAAAGCCAAAATTGGACTGAACAATAGATGCAACATGGAGGCTTGTTCATGGCTCCATGGAAGATTTCTCATCCCCAACAGAGGTTGGCACAGAGAGGAATCTTTTGGAAATACGGCAGATAATGGGCCCTCTGCTCAGAGCAGGATATTTTGGGGGTTTATGTGGAGGGAAAATTATTTTAGCTAAGAATAATAATTATGTTTAAAACTCCATTCCTATTTCTCCATGCTTGCATGTGATACACACATTTAAGATGTATACTTATCTCCATGGCATTCTCAACATGCTTTTCTTGAATCAAGCAAGCCATTAAATCATTAAGTCATTACAGCTTTCCATTTCCACCAAGAAGAACAAGTCCATTCTTTGTATTGTTTGAGAAAAGCTTAACCAGATATGTCTAATATGGGGAACAAAACAATCTAATATATTTCCAAGTATAGTGTAAAAATGTATTTAAAATTAATTGCATGAATGTATCTGAAGAAGAAATCAATATGACTGAAATACAAACATAACATGATGTGACAGTTGCCTTAAATTAGTGATGCTAATAATTTTATCAATCCAGCAAGATTTTATTTGCCATGTTAGACAATCTGAAAATGATGCAACTTTTCTTAATTATGTCTGAATAAAGATCAAGTTATCCCCAAGTTTCTGTTTCTTCATGCTGATTCTTGAAATTCTAGATGGATTGATGACATTTTAATCGTATGTTTTCAGGTTTTCCAGTGTCAGCTGTAGATGACATTATTTCTGCAGAAGGACTTTTCTTATTTTCTAGTACAAGACCCAGCCCTGCATTTCCAGATTGTAAGTTCTCAATAGCTGAGCCATTAGCATTGTATCAGAAGGTACCTTTAAGCCTTCCTATGGGAAGGTATGACAGCAAATGTTCAAAATTAAAGGTATGCCTGTTTGTATAAGGAATTCAGTTCCAAAATACTAGAGACAGTCTAGGCTAGACAGAAATCTGTTTAATGTTCAATCAAAGATGAACTGTAGTGACAGTGAAAATTGTGTAGAATTAAAATAAAATGAACAGAATTATTTTCAAAAAATTACTTTATGAAAAAGTAACCTAAAGATCTAAGCATTCTCATGTTCACATCTCACATGTATTCATTGGTGTATTTAGGTGTGTTTATTTTAACACACAGAGCACTTTAAAGGTCTATAACGTTAATGTGTGATTTTTATTACAGAGATCCCTGCAGAGTTTTAATATAACTTGACCATGTTACTGCTTTGGAACAGTTTGGGGGGAAACAGATCTCATGAAAATCATGATATGGTTCCCATTGTGTTGTGTTTTTTTTTTAATACACTGCTGTTTCTGTATATATGTTTGTAGAAATTGTGCAGTAGCACAGTGCACTGACTTTTAGTTGGTTTCCTTCAAATATAAGGCATCTGCAATTACATTGCCCTGTGACTATCCTTTCCGTGATTTACCTCATTTATCAGAGTTGCAAAGATTTCAAAGCTAGGCAAGTTACTAGAAAGTTCCTGGAAACGTGTGGCCAGGTTGAAGGAGGAGCTCACATGGAATTGGTTTGGGTCTGCCCAGTTTGCTCACTCTGGCTTCGTGCCGAATAAAACCGAGTACACTGCTTGTGCACTCAGATTGGCTTTGGAAGCAAATTAGCTATAGCCACGTGGCTTTGCATTAGGGTTATTATGCTCTGCTGGTCCTGAGCTGAGTTGGCACACATGCACAGTGATTCTGCAACATGGTTATTCTATCCACAGATAACTGAACTTGATTGTAATAGATGGTCATTAGTGGAGGAGGTAAGATGTTTGTTGTTCACAACAGGCTTTCAAAACTCAGGAAGAAAAGAAAATACAGACTCAGTTATATTCCAGAGATCTGTGAACTGCTTAAAGTCACTGCTTCTGAAAGCTTTGGTAGCATGTGAAAGTATTGGTGGACAATGAATATGCTTAACAATCCAGCTGTACTGTCCAACAGCAGCAGCAGCAGTGACACATGTTGTATCATGAGAAGATTAGCAGCTCATGGTGGGAAACCCAAAGCACAAATCTTTTTGTCTTGTTACACATTCTTACGATATTTATTTTAAATATTACTCCACGGGGATTGTTTGTTTCCTTCACTGAATTCAATTGTTCATTCTGATGGAAAGGTATCAGATAAAAATAAGACTTTCAAGAATGCCGTGCAGCTATATACATTCTGCTACAGCACACTCTGAATGTTGTTGCTTTATTTCATGCTCTTCTGGATGGCTGAGAGCTCAAAATGGCTGTTGATGATAAGATTTCTCTTTCTCAGTAAGTATTACACCTGCTTAGGCAGAGTTTTTCTTCTAATGCCATGTTGTTTTAGGTGATACTAGAAATGTATTAACAATATAAAGAGAGCAGAAACATGAGAGACTAAACTGATGTAGTCGAATCCATAGATGAGTGTCCAGGAAAAAGAAGACTCCCATTCAGAGGTACTGCACAGAGACACTTAAAATTGTCTTCCCTTGTGTCTGTGAATTAATGAATATTGGGCACCTCTGAAAAATAGTGTGCCAAGCTTAGGTATCAGTTATGGGCTTAATCCCATGAGGTTGGCAACATTAGACAAAGGCAACAGATGTGACACAAAATGTGATAGGCTTCATTTGACTCAAATAAATTTATGATATTTGAAGAAGATCCAAACTCAGTTTATCTCCTCAGGTCTCGAAAGTTCTCCACCTCCTATAAGCTTTGAATCATAGTATTTAAAGTAAAAAAAAATTTAGAGTACCAAATCCAACCTATGATGTATGAACCCAGATATAAATAACTTAGGGGCCTGTCTATCCGGAGTGCTCTTCTAGACTCTGTTCATTCCCCTTAGAATTACACAATCCATCGTGCTTAAGAAAGATGATGGATGAATGATGACTGAAGTAGAAGTCACTTGTAAGCTTGCCAAATTTTAACCATCTTGGCTGGAATTGTCCCTGAAAGGTATTTCTCTTGGGGGAACTTTTTTTTTTTTACAGAAAAAACTTTTGTCAGAACAAGTCATCTATTTCCAAATGAAAGTCTATGGAAAAGATATGTTTTTTCTATGTCTAAAAAACTTTTCTCTATTTTTTTTGCTGTGGAACTGAGTCTTTGGAAGGAGGATTGCATTTATGTTAGTAACACTTTCTACTTTATGGGGAAAATCTATTTTGTACAAGTTTTAGAAAAAAAACATCCCTGCACTTCCCTGTAGTACAAAAGTAATTCTCTAAAGTCTTTATCAACTTTGGAAATGGTCTGTCTACTGGCTGAACAGGATTTGCCATGCAGTTGCTGATCTGTTGACTTTCTCAAGTTATGCAGTTTGACTTCCAAGATGTGTACCAGAATGGGGACCATGACCTTGGTTTCCGTGTATTGTCGGTACACCCCCAAAGCTAATGCGAGTAAAGCAGAATTCAAGGAAAGGAAGCAAAGCTTTGAGGAAAATTTGAGCAATGAGTAGGTTGCAGATAAATAAGCTAAATGGAAAGATTTCCAGCCATTCCCTTGAGAACTGCTGTAAAATTAAATTATTAATATTTGTTAAGTATGTCCTGGCTGTAATGAAAAACCACATCCAAAGTTCTGTGAAGGAATCATTAGTTTTGTTGTCAGAGAAAGATACAGCAGTAAATAAGGCAGGCTGCCACACCTTGAACCACAAGGAAAATAACAAAATATGGTTTCATCATTCACCGAGCACCATCCATCATGTGTTATGAATGAGGCAGAGGAAAAAATATTGTGTGATCATCTAATTAAAGGCAGTATCATAATTCATACTCACAAGGGGCCAAATTAAGGTTGAACAGACTGCCTTAATTTTGACATTACCTCACTCAGACTTTGCAATCTGAATAACATTCTCTTGCCTTAGTATAAAACATGAAAAAAGGCATTTTTTTTTAAAGCTGGTTAGAATGACTAACCATAGAGTCGCCATAAATTTCAATGTGACTATATGCCCTGTTCTGGTTTACAGAGCTCATCCTCGTTTTCTGTATGCACTTGGACGCCCCAAAATAAATACAGCTCTTATACCATTCTGTTACAAAGAAATTGCCATAATTTGTTAATTACTGCCACAATTTCAGAACTAAATTTAGTCTGATTTATTTGGCTTGTATGTGATAAAACTGTATTTTACTTTCTTTCTGTAGCAACTGTTACATTATTTTAAAGGGAACTGACAGACACTTTCCCCAGTGTTATGTACTTTGTTTCTCTGCCCACATGAGCAGTACCTGCTAAATTTTCACTAGTGCACATCATATCCTCTTGGACACTGTGAGTAGACTGAAAAATGGCTACCTTTTCCAGTAGGCCTCCAAATGATGGTTTGACACGACAGTGTGCAAGGCATATGATTTAGTTGTTTGTTTTGAATATGCTATTTCTTGACAACAATTTCTTCTTCACCTTTTATTTTTTATTAAGTTTGGCCAACCTGCAGTGTGCTTGGTTAGCCTTCGAAGGCTCTGATACCAGTAGGTTGAACACTGAAAGCTTTTATAATCTAAAACTTGAGTTAAAAAGTAGTCCTGAAGAGACCGTCAGCCTGAAGTTGACATTACTGAGGTAAGTGTGGTGCTCCTGCCCTGAGAATAAAGGACCAAGCAGCAGGAGATGTGTAGGTGGTAGCCTATGAATGCAGCCTTGGAGGAGTTATGTTACTAATCCTGTCTTCTAATGCTTCTGTTTTAATGTGAGCAGGGCCAAATTGTGGTGACAGCTACTTTCCATCAGCAGCAACCAAAGAAAGCTCCTAATCAAATTGTAATACATACTAGTAGAACAGGTCACATACACTGGGGTATCCCAGCTGCTCTGCACTGCTCCTGTGGTTCAAAAGCATCACATGCTGCTTTAGCCAGATGTTTAAACTGGGGTCACAGGTGTTGCAGTGAAACCTGGGAGCTTTTATTATAAATGTGGGCCATTTTATTTGGCTCAGGATGTTCATAGGTGTTGCAAAAGTGCAAATGTCTTCAGTATATCTGATCATAGTATTAAAGCTGGGTTGCACATACAGCCTTGGCTATTTGAGGAATCCCAGGAAATAGAAGCGTTTGCAGGCTTGATGGCTTAATTTCAACAGAAGCAATGATCTCTCTTTTTTTGAGGCAAGAGGAGCGAAGGGAGAATGAAATTAGTCTGGAAAGTAAACAGATTTGACTGTCGACATCTGCTTAGAAAAGTGCTTAAGCACATGCTGAATTCAAAGCATACGCACAGGTGCTTCTCGATGCAGAGGCTTTGCTGAATGAGGGTGCGAGAGCACTTGCAGGTGGGATGCTTTCTGTAGTGCTTCCAATGACGTAATTAAATGAAAAAGCTTTTTGTGCTTAGAATGAAAATAGGTCTTTTGAGCACAGTTACTTCTTTTTGTATTATTAAATAACTCTAAGAACGGTCCAATTTACAGACCATAAACAACAAATAGATTTAACATATATTCTCAAAAATAAGCGATTTTATTTTTATCTAAAATGCTCTCTGTATTGTCCAAGTAACAGATGGAAATAAATGGATTTTAATGTAACCCAGAAGAGCAAGTTGTAGTCTTGCTCCCTTAAGTGCCCTTTTTTGTTCAGACCACGGCTGTAAAAGGGTTTGAACCTCGACACCATAAATGCCAGTATGGAAATTGGAAAGATAGGCTACAGACTTCTCGGCCCACCGGAGGAGCTTTTTGCTGTTCCTTAGAGCTGCACAAAAAGAGAGAGAAGTAAAATAGCATCTTTTTCTCATTATCTGTATTGTAGCTAATCATGATGTCCAAGTTCAGCATTTCATACATAGCTCATGTATTAAAAAGTAAATGTCTACGATTAGGCTGGAGAAGTATCTCTGCTGTGTGCATTCTAAATATAGAGACCGCTACAGTACAGTCAGTACTAGGACATAATATCTCCTTTTCTAATGCGCAAACCATCCCCACACTATGTATATTGGGTATATAAAAGTTCAACACAGACCTATGTACATATCTGTATATACACGTATGTTAATACAGACACACATGATCTGCAGTTGAAACAAATAATGACAGGTATTAAATGACAGTTACTTACTTACCGTGAAAAGAAATCAGGAGCTATGAAAGATAAAATTCTTGTTATGGGCAGTAGTTCCATCCTGTCTCCGAACTCGCAGCTCTTGGTGCTTCTGCTTTTCTCCTCAGTGGAAGGCTGCTGAGCACAACCTTCAACCACAGTTCCCTACACTGCACTATGGACACGTACAGAGAACATTTACAGACTGTGTGCTGCTTAAGAAATTTTTGCTTCTGCATTTCTGCATGTTTAATTTAATTTTGCAGTCAGAGCAGTGCCTGGCTAGCTTTCTACGTATAATTGTCCTCGTTTATTTGCTATGTAAAATAAAATAATTTGTTCTTATTTAATAATGGTTCCCAATTTGGCTTCTAAGTTTACACCTGACAGATGTAATAGGATAAAAGATGGGAAGGTCATCTGTCTTCTGCTGGTGGTATTAAACTGCAAACCATTTTCTCTAGAAGTGGCTTAACAAAATGGAAGTATGGAGCAGAAGGCAATTAAGTGCAAAATACTTAAGCAGCAAAAATTATGATATTGGAGGACCTCTACTACATGTATACAGTATGGCGGTCACCATTGGGCAGGTTATAAAGAAGGAATTTTTGGAATGATAATTTCTCGGAACAAGCAGCTGTGGAGTACACAGAGGAAGAGAGCGTTCGACCTGAAAAGCACAGGGACTCATCCAAGATGCAATCCCAGGTGAACACTGAGCAGTACTGACGACAGCATAAGGATGTTCATCCTCCCTGGGGTGGGAAGGTACCTAAGCTTTGTACAGTGATTGTGAATATTGGAGAGGAATGTTGTGGAGGACAGGAGTGAACGAATGAACAAACGAAAGAAAAAGAAAGAGAAAGAAAGAAAAGAAATGCAAAAGGAGCTGCTGGGACCAACCCACATATCGAAGTGGTGCTACAGGCATCCTGAGGAGGAGAGGACAGCATGTAAAATCGCAGGTCTGAGGAATAAATACTTAGGCAAATGGCAGTACATTGTGATACTTTTAATGGCAGAACCACTGGTGGGATATGCATAATTAGAGGCATACCGATGTAGTGGTAATGATTATAGATTTATAGAAGCATCTAGGTTGGAAAAGACCTTCAAGCACATGAAGTCCAACTATCAACCTGACCTACTTATGACAGCCCAGCTATTTCTAGTGTTACAGAGATTTTGGAGGGAGCTACACTTCTAAACTGGAAATAAATTTAGAAAGAGGTCCACTGGATGGCCTATGATACAATTAAAGCGAGAATGCTTGTCAAGTCAAGTGCCTAGTTGCCACTGCTGTTAAGGCTGCAAAAGTGGTTATGTTGCACAGTGTTGCAGCAGCCTGTTTGTACTGGACCACATCTTAGCCATGTGGCAGGTCTTTTCCTTCAGCAAGAACTCCACATAGACCAAACTGTAGCTGGACCTTGGCTGGAAACACACAGAATATGCTGCTGTGCTTGTGAACACAGGTCCCATAGGATGACATACATATTGGCATGTACCATAGCTATGGTTGGTGTGTGTGACTGGAGATTTCACACTAACAGAGTACAAAACAAAAACAACAAAACAGGAAGAAAAAAGATGCCAGGCTTTGTTTAATAGAACACTAATTACGCAGGTACTGGAACATTTCTAATTCCTTTCAGTGCTTTTACTCAGGATTTAGATTCTGCTGGATACACCTAATTTTTAAAACCCTCTACATTTTGCAGTTTACACATTAGCATAGCGTAGGACTACTTTCAGGAACGTATATCTGCAGATCTGGGGCATGAGCTGTTCTCATAATTTCAGTGGGATGGAGAGAAAACAGTTCAAAGGAGGAGGATGGGGGAAGGGAGGCATTTCCATATTTTTTTTAAGGAATCATAAAGAAAGACAGGCAAGAATGTCAATCATATTTCTGTCTTTAATATTGTCAGGAATACAAAAGTTCACAGAGCACATGTGTGAGAGGGTGCTGTGCTGCCTTGACTACATGATCTGCATGATACATGTCAGAAGATGGGAATGTTGCTATGGCAATTGTTCCCGTTCCTGAATACTAAGTTGATGAATAAGCCAGTCCACAATAAAGCGGGCTCGCTTATGAGCTTATCTGCTTGGAGATGTTAAATATTTTCAGTTTTTCTTGAAGAGATGCGTAATTTTCTGCCCTGGCTTCTTAAAGCTGGGTGTTCCTCACCTCTCTCCTCTCCCCTCCATGCAATGTTTCTGTGATCTGGAAACAACTGAAGAGAGATTTAAGAGAATTTTGTGTTGAGGACTGTTGGGGTTTTCCCACAGTTTATACAGCGTCCTTCAATTTCCAACTTGATCAGAAAGCAACAAATGGGTCTTTTTGCTACATGCTACATTCCCAAAAGCCTTTTTGCTGCTTCATAAAATTCTGTATTAGATTCAATCCAGATCATACTAGCATCTTCCCATTTACATTGTCCCCTGGCAGGACAGTGAGAAAGGGAGCAGTAGCTGTTACTCCCCCTACCAGCATTCTGCTGTGCCACCCAGAGATCCCATTCCTTCCTCACTGTACTGCTGAGCCTCTCCCCCTTTGCTCTGTAGGTACTGTGACAGGAAAGCAATGTCTTGACCCTACAAATTGCACTTTTAATTCCCATTTGAAATAATGTTCTCTTTTGCTTTTCTGTTTGCATATGTACATATATATATCATATCACTCAAAAACACGCCTAAAAAGACAAGGTACCATAAGAGCATGAGGATTTATTTGATGCTTCATTGTCCAGTCATTGAGTAATAAAACCAACAGAAAATAATCATCAGTCATTGGAAGAAACACGACCAGAACAGCAACATAAGAGAAATTTCCTGCCAAGTTTAATATGTATGCATAAATTCCAATAAGACTTACGACACTGCCTCAGACAAGTCACAGATTTGCGTGGACCCAGAGGTATCCACAAATATCTTTGGAAATTGCGGGAGCAGGTGTTTTACACAGAAGACTGACATCCTGATGTAACATTCATTCGTTCTCTGTAGAAACACATTCTAAGTGGAAGAATTTCAGAGCTAAGGCTTAACTCTGAAATGCTTGTTCAGACCATCCAGCTGGTCTGAGGTTTTTCATACCCGCCTGACTCAGGCGGAGTTTATCTCCTGGTGGACCATAACCACCAGGGGAGATGTCAAAAGTTTCCACAGTGCAGGGCACAAAGAGGTGAAAAACATTTACTAGTTTTACAGAGTAAGGACACTTAGTGTTTTACCACTGTACAGACCCAGGAATTTTAAACTGTGCACTTTCTTTCTTTTCTATCTGAGCTCATTCTGTTTCTACAGCTTTAAAGGACAAATCTGAGAAGCCACTCCTGCTTCAGGTACTTTCCACATTACCGAGCAAGGAGATCAGGAAAAACAGCAGACAAAGATAATTTATTTACATAATTTTCTGCCCTGGCTTCTTAAAGCTGGGTGCTCTGTTCTGCACCAGCTAAAAAAGATGATGAGCTGCAGCTGAAAATTTGCTGACAATTTTAGTATACGGTGCAGCTCACTGCTGAATGGAGACCAGTACACGCTGCATTCTGATAAGCACCACCACCACATTCTGGGCAGGTTGCCCAGAGCAGGTGTGAAATTTGTGTCCTGAAGGACTGAAAAGCTTAGATCTCTCTGTGCAAAGAGGGGCTTTACCTCATCCTGCCAAAAGCTGTCTGTGATAGGGAAGCATCAGCTGGGACATGACCACTGATGGTTGGATGAGATGATCTCAGGGTTTTTTTCCAACCTTTATGATTGTATGACAGCTTCCTTGGCCACTCTGTTTGCAGGCTGCCTGCCCTTCAGGTGACAGCAGCACTATCCCTTTGCTTTCTCAACCAGTGATCAATTGCTCATCCCGGGGAGAGCTCCTCAGCATTCATACCCATGAAAAGCCACAAGAGCTGGAGTAAAACGAGATTGATTCAGAAAGAGGGTGTGAATCCAAGTAGTGCAATGCAAACAGTCTACACGACACATTTCTTTCTCACCTCTGCAGAAGCAGATCTAGCTAATCCCTCTGTATTGTAACAGGAAAATAATCAATACCTTACAACTCCACAGCAGTATCTGAGGATGCAGGCAGCGAATAGCAGCTGTCTGGGCCTCCAGCCCATCCAGCACTGTGCGCGAGCAGCTGCCTCTGGTGTGCCCTCCAGCTTTTTGCTGTGGTGTCTGCATGCAGGCAGTGACTTCAGGCCACATCTCATTTTCTTATTCCCAAATAAGCATTCTGTTTAGCTTTGCCACCGTGATGTGAGTTTCCTAAATAAGAAGATGTTCTGGGAAAGAGATCTTCCTGCATGCTCTTGAAAAAAGATAGATAGTCACTTCTTTCAGAAAGCTTGGCATTCACACAGGCTGCACTGACATCCTCTGGCTTGATTTCCCAGCCTGAAGTGAAGGTAAGCACACAGGGACAGCTTCACCCCCACTTCCTATTCTCTCTCCTCATTGCCCCACTTGAAGAATGGAGTAGCACCGTGGGATCTAACCTCACCACATCTGCCATCATGCCAATGTTGCCAGCCGGGGCAGCAAGCCAATGCCTACCCCTCTTTGTGGTGTCCCTTGAATTATAGCCCACAGCAGCAGGGCTGGGAGAGGGTGAGCTGCAGCGACCCATTGCTGGGTGGAATGTTGCTGGGATGCCCTTATCCAGGCGTCTTTATGGAAAAACTCATCAACGCCCTTACCCCCACCTCTGCCCTCAGGGAGCCCAGGTGGAGCCTGCTAAGCCATTCCACAGGGTGCCCCAGGCCCACTATGAGCTGCACCCCAGCCCCTGGTCAGACACTGTGTGAGAGCACACAGACCCAACAGACTTAATGTTTCCTTCCCCTGGGGAACAGCATTAACCTGTAACTTTTTAGGCATCGCTTGATCAGCTGAGTAACAGCTATTAGCTTTGGACTCTAGGCATTTTTATGAGATACTGGTTCCAGGGCTTGTGGTTTGGCGTCAAAAGCATATTATTCACACACAAAACAACTGCATTAAAATAACATTAGGGGTCTGGCTGAAACTGACAAAACCTAGGAAACTCAGAATTCAGGCTGAAAGTATGTCCTTAACTCACCCGCAACATGCCTTTTAGAGCAGTTCATATTGCATGTGAAATCCCCTGGCGCTGGCCCCTGCCCCCACAGAGCTGTGCTCAGCACAAGACTTTGGAGAGGAAATCAGGGCTGTGTCTCACCCCAGGTGAGTCATGGCCACTGCCACCTAATGCCCTGGGGCCAGTCATCGACACCACCACTTTCACACTCCAAACCAGCCAGGGCAGTGCTCAGCCTTGTCCAGAGGGAGATGCTCACCACCCAGTCTCTCCCTAGCAGGTGGCAGCTGTTACATAGCAAGGCAGGCCAGGGCTACAAGAAGGAAGGGGACAGACTCTTTATCAGGGTCTGCTGCGATAGGACAAGGGGGAAAGGTTTTAAACTAGAAGAGGGGAAATTTAGACAGGCTATAAGGAAGAAGTTTCCTTTACAATAAGGGTGTTGAGACACTGGCACAGGCTGCCTGGAGAGGTGCTGGATGCCCCGTCCCTGGAATCATTCAAGGTCAGGCTGGAGGGGCTCTGAGCAACATGATCTAACTGTGGGTGTCCTTGTTTATTGCAGGGGAGCTAGACTGGATGACCTTTAAAGGTCCCTTCCAACTTAGACAATTCTATGCTCAGGATTTGTGTGTGTCTGAAGCTATATAGCTGTGTTTCCAACCCTTTCAGCAGCACCACTGCAGCCAGAAGGGAACTGCTGAAAAAACTGCACAGGCTGAGGAAGGCTTTGCCCAGCAAGCAGCCAGGGGTGGGACATGAACCTCCATCCCTCATGGCAACGTGGCCCCATTTGCTGTTGATTTGCTCTGATTAATCAGAGTCGCACAGTGAGGATGGAATATACCCAGTGGAGGGATTGCTAGGTAACACCAGGACACTCCGGGCTGCAAAGGTGGGTTGGAGTAACATGAGCAGCAAGAAGGAGAGAGGCCTTTCTGAAACCTGTTAGGGGAAAATCCTTGGCCCAGAAAACACCTTCTAATGTTCCTCCTATGGATTTTGTTACTGTGAGGGACTGCGGCCAAGACCCGATGTGGGGGCACAGGTTGCTGCCACGGAAGCTAAGGGGAAGAGGGGAACTCAACACGGCCATATACAGCTGTGCTGAAGAGCCTGCAGTCGGAGTCAGAGGACACCACCACCACCACCACGAGGACCTCACAGAATTTACATGATGGCATCTAGAGGATGAAAAGTAGAGGGAGGGTCCACAACAGCATCACATGGTGAGTCAAAAGCAGCAACTCTGGGACATTCCCAATGAAAATACCTGCTGTGCTCCTCTCAAAGCCCTGCCTTTGGTCACTAGACATAAACATCAAAACCCTTAATTAGCTGCTTGCTTTCCAGAAGGTGTATCTGAGCTTAGGAAATGGTGATCTCAGTTGCAGCAATAAGGAAAGCAGCAGCCAAAGGGGTATCAGGGTTCACATACTCCCACAAGAGCTCCCTGCAGGTGCCCAGAACCCCTAGGAACAATTGCCAAGCCCTTGGAGACAGGACAGCCCTTCTCTCTCTAAAGCATTTTTTTTCCACCCTGTGGCCAAGTATCATGTCCAGACTGCAGCTAAATCAATTCCTCTAAAAGCCTGCTTGAAATGAGTTTCACTTCTGCTGCTCTGCCTATTCCTTTTATTTATGAGCTCTGCCATCTTATAGGAAACAACCCAAGATGTTCATGCATGAGACATCTCTAAGAGATAAATTTTATATATATATATATATATATATATGTAACAAAAATAAAAGTGTTCAGATTCCAAGGTTGCCATGTAAAAAGTGCACCTTAACCATATTGGGTGTGATTTTTTTTCCTTAGTGAGGTGAGAAAGACATTTGCTATTCACATCTTGGAAGCCAAACAAATAGCATAATTGTTTCCTTTCTCAGCAATGGCAAATGCATCTCAACTTAGCTCTGTGCTTTATACTTGTATCCCATAAACCAACACACTCCCTTGCAAAATGGCATTGGCAACAGAGCACAAACACTGTGCTATACCTGGCATCAAGACTGTGCTTGGGGTCACAATCCAGACCTTCTGGTGATTAGGTGAAAGCTCTGTCCCAGAAGCTCTGTAACTAAAAGTTTACCACAGGATAATTCCAGTTTAATGTGTATGAAGCCTTTTAATGGAAAACAAACATTTTACTTACCGTGGGGTCACTTTCAAATGTAATTTAGGACTCCAGCAGCAGGTTTCCTTGGTCTTTTTTTAAAGCTTCTTGAGTGTCTCTGTGTCTCAGGGAGTACAGCTTGTGTCACAGGTGCTCTCTGCTTCAGAAAGACAGGGCTTAAGTGAGCGGGCACTCCCCAAAGTAGGGTATGTGCCCACAAAACACAAGTGATGACTGTATGTGATTAAATACTAATCCTCTGCTGCACTTCTTAAACCTAAGCCTAAAAGTAGAAAATAAATAGAAAAATCTGTTGCTTGCTAGGCCCGGATCCTATCCATGTTGCACGGGTCAAGAGCAAGGACAACCCTGTTTCTTGTTGCTTTGTTGTGCTGCACACACGCTACCACAGAAATGAGAGCAGCTGCTATCATATTTCTCCGTATCATTTCAATTTCATCTTCTGAGCAGAATATCTTGAATTCCAAAGATTCAGCGTGCAGGGGCAGTTGGCACCTTGTGGGACAATGTCAGTGTGACACAGCACAGAGCAAACCTCTGTGCCTTCCACTTCCAGCAGCTACAAGGCACTATGCATTGCCTTCTCTGCACATGAGTATACGCTCACCCTTTGGATTTCGTAGGACAGATGTTCAAAGCTGCATAAATGAATGTCTACAGAAGGTAAATAAGTGTACAAAAACACACAGCATGCTTACAGAAAATGATGGAAAACAGGCCTGGTTGCTTTTTCGGGGGCCACCTGGAAAGGTTGGCTACTTCACCTGTGCAATCTCCACAAATAAATAAGCTTTCATTAGAAAACAAGAGGTTGAAACTTTCAGGTACATGCATGTCATTAAGCTCACCATGCCACTTTAGAAATGCAGTTCAAATGGCAAGTAATTGTTTCCATATTAAAGAAAGCTTAAGAATGACTGACAAGATCTGCTTTTGCAGCTCTTATTTCTGCCAATCAAGCTACTGAGGACAAAAGTAAACAGCGCATATTTAGAAAATATATTTTTAAAGTTGGGCTTTGGCTGAACAGTTAACTTTACAAGAAAGTGAAGTCTCCCTAACTAGATATGACTAAAATACAGCAAACAAAAGTATTAAAAAACACACAATGAAGAAACAAATCTATGCAACCAAAAGGCAGCTTCACCAAACAGACACCTGCACCCTCTTCCAGGCTTGGCATCAAAGCTGAATGCTTGGATCCAAGGGCTGATTAACTCTTTCCTCCCACCCTAGCTACCTCCCACTCATCTGCTCTTCCATAGTCCCTTCCTTATCTGTTTTTGCTGCCAGGTGGTCTGGCATTCACTTATCATGACCTCAGAGAACTCTGCAATACAGGGGATTGGAAAAACAAACTAAATTCTCCTCCTGAGCCAGGTAGGTCCCCAGGTGCTTGTCCTCATTACAGAGATTGCTCTGGGAGCTAGATCCAGCTGGCAAAGGTTTCTCATTAAGATGGCAAGGCTGCAGATGTGAAGCTGGAGGGAAAGTACATAGCTGCTGAGTAGAGGTGGTCTTGGGGCTGGGGTTAAGGAGGTGAGTGGAGTGTTTGAGTGCAGAGCTTTGTGTTGTGGAGTTCTGTTAGTTGTGAAAGTGGTATGCATTTTTAGTGTATTCAGGTTTGTATGGGTTTGGATTTTCCTCTGCTTTCTCTGCTCTGAAGACATTATAATCTTGCAAGTGTTAATTTTTGACTAGTTCTAGCATAGACTTAGGACAGGAAGAAGCCTGTTTAGGGCTGTTGGAGTTTGGATCTTGTGCAATATGTGGGAGTTGTGCTCCAGCTATTTTTCTGTTAGGTATATGAGGAAAGGCAGGGGGAGTAGGAAAAGCTCAGGCTTTGCTTATTTTTTATGCTGCGAACAGGGTAGCTCTGTAGATGAAAAAGGATTTGAAGTATTGGCCTGTAATGTTAAAGTCACGGGTAGTACTTGACAGCATTTTCTCACTTAGGAGTATCTCAGACATATGGGAAGGTGGTCAAGAACAGGAGCTGCTGCTACTGCCCTTTTGAGTGAAAATAGTAGATGCTAATAGAATCAAGAACAGGATAAACAAATAAGATGCAGGACAATTGCAAGAGCTCTCACAGTCCTGGTGTTTCAGGCCTGCAGAAGCTCTGCCTTCTGTACCAGGCTGCGGGGCTGCCTGAGGAGCTTTCACAAACAGCACTTTATGTGGCTTGTTGCAAGCTGTGCAGCACTCACACAACCGCGCAGTATTTACTGGTTGGAATTGTTGGGCCAGCTGGACCACAGTGCACACAGCCGTGTGTCTTCCCAGAAGTCAGCAAGATGTGTATTTGCACATCCCAGCAAGCTCTGCTTGTGAGTAGTTTAGTGGCCTCTTTCTCTTTTGACTCTGTACATGGAAGGAGATGTGTTCTGTGAAATTCAGCCAAAAATGGCCAAACTCTGCTCTCTGTACATTTCCAGGCATCAGCAAGTCTAACAGTTGTGCTTATTCTGTGATAAATGGCAGTAAGCACTGGCTGATGAAGCTGTTGTCTGTGAAGACAGCATCCATGTGTCCACTGACCCCCTGTTGTCTCTTACTCTGTGCTGATGGCATGTGCCAGACCCCACATTGTCTCAGTGCCAGCTGACCGCAGGATCCATCCAGCCAACCGCTTTGCAGTGATGAATTGGTGTACTTGCTGCTGGCTGCATATGGCAGGTCAGTATCTCTGCCTGTGGTGAGCCTGCATTGCAGCTATTGCGTTCTGAAGAATGTACCTGGGAGGAGGGGATTAAAAATTAAAAATAAAAAAAATGAGAAAGGACGCCCACACAGGTGAAATGATAATAGGAAAAAATGAGAAGTCTTTTAGTCCTCAGCTCTATGGCACGGTTCAGCTGAGGGCACAGGAAAGCTGGGCAAACACAGATGAGCTGCCAGGCTTCAAAATTACCCCACCTCACCCATCCTTATTTCCTCCCATTGCAGAGAGTTTAAGATCTCCATGAAGGAAAATGATTATCGTTGAGTCACGCCAATAGCTGCGATGCTGGCTGCCTGCCCCCGCCAGCCTGCTGCACCACTTGTGTGCTAATGTTTGGATCCTAGTGGTGGGAAATGAATGTCAGCCTGTACTCTCTTCATGCACCATTGAGCTGTGCTTATGGTCGCTTTTGGCAACACCAAATCATCAAACAGATAAAACCATCAGTCTTTTTATTTCCAAACATTAACCTAACTGCTAATAAAGCACAGCTCATGTCATCCTTATGGACTCTGCAGAGCTGAGTCACACGATAAACAGGATCCGAATGCTGGAAAATGGCTCGTGCTTCTTCCTCGTGCTGCGGCTGGGCCTGCTGTGTGAGTGGGGCCTGTCCGGAGGAGTTCTGCCTCGGGCCTGCATGCTAGAGCTGGGTGGAGAAGCTGGTGGAACTGGGCTCTGTCCGCTTAGCACAGTGTGGGGCTGTGACCTGTGTGTTTTGGGTTGTGCACAGTGGGCCACTCAGTCCCAGCTCAGGTGGGGAAGACTTTCCAGGTCCCAAGGTGGAGGAAATGGAACAATCCTCCCTCCCTGCGGACTTTCCTCCAGTGGTTTGAACATATTTTTCCCCAAGCATCTCCCAGCGAAACTGGAGGGGTTTTGTAAATTCATTATGTCACGGAGGAATCTGTTTAATCAGCTGCCTTTCCCCAGAGGTGCTTTGCGCTTAATGAGACGCTTGATGGAAGGAATCAAAATCGGTTTATTCGAGTTTAGCCTGAGAGCCTCCAGCCAATGTATTACTGAGTGCACTGTAATTTAGAGGGGTAAACGGAGAGGCTGAGCTGTTGTCACCCTGTTTGCTCGAGGTCAGTGGCAGGGGTGAAAGGTAAAACCTAGAGCTCTGCATTGCACCGTCCATTCCCTAGGTGTCATCATGATAAGTAGCACAAGCCTCTGTGCCACCAGGAGCCCGTTCCCTGCTGCTGGTGTGACCTGTTGGGCTCTCTTCCTCTCCAGTGCAGTTTGCAGTCACGCAGTGAGGCACATTCTTGCTTAGCTTAAGTCTGAGGATGTCTCACTAATTCAGGAAGTATCTATATGAGACATACAGCATGTATGTGGAAAAGGCATCAGGAACCTAGTGAGCTAGATAGCGGGACTCAGAGCTGCACTGTGGAATAGTTCCAACTTTAGGTCCAAAATCCATTATTAAAATCTTCCCCTGTGAAATTAATGTACAAATAGCAATCCTTTGTTTCCTCTGCACGTCCACTTTTTTTCAGCTGCCTGTACTAACCATCAGATGTCAGTTACCTTGTGGCCTGCCTTCCTATGGTGGGCCAGCTCTGCAGCTACCAGGCTACCTTCATCATTTAGCCCTCTTTTTTTCTTTTTAATTTATCCTAAGAAAGACAAGTCTGAATTATCAACAGAAGTGGAATTTCACACAGATAAATCTGTTTAGTTACTTTTCCAAGCATCCATGATGCATCTTTTCTCTGTGTCATTCTGTTTAAAGCTAGTGGTTTATTACTCACTTGAGAATAGTTTATAATTTTGTGTAATTGCTTGTTTCTGGGATGTAGGTATGTAGATCTTGATGCAGTTAAGATACGGTTGTCTTTGTGTGAACTGCTTAAGATATGTAGCTTAGAATTAAAAGCATTTTTTTTCTCGCAAAGATGAAGTTTAATGGACAAAAAGGTAGATGTACATTCATCACATCACATTTATTTTACTTTCAACTGATACAGTTGATGGTCTATGTAATGTATCCATTTAAGGTTTTTCAATATAAATACAAATTTGTGAGGATGCCTCTTACCATCAATCTTTAACACGTTGTCTAGAGATTACTTATGAGCTATTGATATCTTTCCCACCTTCTTCCTTTTTTTAGTTAAAGTTTAAAATGACTGCAGACAAAAGCACAATTTAGAATGGAATTGATTTTACATCATCTGTTCCACTTGATATGATATTAAGGTATTAGAGAATTGCATCGTCATCTCTTGCTGTGAAGTTGCATTATGTTCCGCAGCCCTGGCTCACTTAATAGTGCTTCAGTAGCACATGCTTAATTGCTCAGCAAATGAACAACATGTGAACAAAACAACAACATGTGAAGAAATATTACCTAAAACATGATTTATATCTCTTCAGGAAAAGACACTGAGAACTGGATCATCCGCCTTCATTATTCTTATGGGAACACAGAAGGATCTGAAAACTGTGGTCAAGTCAGATGCTGAGCACACTCAGAATACTCACCTTTTATTAAAGGTATGTTAGCTCTGTCAGTCAAGCTCAAGCCTGAACGTCTTCTTAAAACTACACACAAGCACAATGTATTAACATATGCATCCTGTGGAGAAGAGGTTCCCTGTAGCTCTGAAGATGTGTATTCTGGACAGGCTGGGTGCTGGCATGATTGCCAGAGACCAGTGGGCTTGCTGTATGCTCACTGTAGGGAGCAGGTGTGCGCAGCTGGGTAAAAGCAGTATGTGATTGCAGTGAGGTACAGTGGGACTTGTAGGGGAAGAGGGAAGAAGGGGCTGGATAGAGAGAAAAAGTGTTTTTACAGATGAGGTTTCCCACTGTGAATCTACCTGGAGTGGAGAACCTTGCCAACACAAGCATTGGTTCACAGGTGTCTAGAAAGTGGTTAGAACTGCTGCAGAGCAGACATAGACATATTTTTTTAATAGCTGGGTCTTGCACAGCACAAAGACTGCTTCCAGTCCAAGCTCAAACTTTGGCATAACATACTTTGAGTCTCTCCAAATGCAGAATGAATTAAAGATAGACTACTGCAAAGATCAATGGAGTATTAAGGTTGTGTGGCTGTTTATAATTACTTCTCCTTGTGTCTTGCTCTCTGCTTTGAGTAGAGATAGTCTGGTACAGCCTGTTGTAGAGGGTAGAACAAGTTCAGTCCCTTTGTTCTCTCTCCAGAAGAGCTGAAATGCAGTAACCTGACCTCCAACATCTTCCCTGATTACATCTGTCATTTTTAAAATTAATTCAGATCATGTTATCTTTTTTTCCTTTAATTCTACTACATCCATTCCTCTTGCCTTTTCCTCATAGTAATTAATTAAAAAAAAAAACAAACAAATAAACAACAACAACAACAATAACAAAAAAAACAGCCTAACACATGGTTTTTACAGAAGAAAACTAAGAGACAGGTGTATTGCAAATGGGACTGTAAAAAAAAAAAAAAAAGAAGGCTACCAAGTGTGCCCCACACACTTCACAGGATCAGGGCTTTAATGATGTTGCATGTTAGTCTTTTGCATACGTGGTACATTGATTTTCTGTATCTTTGGGGTTCATTTAATTTTTTTTCTTTCTTGGCCATTTTCTCCCAGTCTCTTTTATTTCTCACCTTTTTCTTTTGTTGGAAGAAAATAAGCACATTCTATAGACCAAACTGAAGTATCCTGAAATTGCATGAAATGCTATCCCTGGAAGGCACTCCTTGAATAGTGTTAAGACAAGGGTAGCCTAGTTCAACCAAGTGTCTAGGGTGTCTCACGTGGTACAGTCAAACTGTCTGTAAGAGGAGTCTAAGTTCATTCATGAGTTCAAATTTTGTGCGTGGCTGCATGCTATGCTCTAAAAGATGTCTGAAGAGAAATGTCCGAGGTCTCTCCTAGGTGGTGTGGATGAGTCTTTCATGAGCTGACTACAGTCTGTGCCACTAGCATGTTCAGTAAGCCTTGCGTTTCATTTGTATGGTGTGGCTGGCCCAAAGCAGAGTTCCTTTATGAAAGGAAACTAAACTAAACTAAAAGTTGACAGCACAGAAGGGAATCTGATGTAGTAAATCCCAAAACTTGCAGTGCTCTTCACCTTCCAGTGCTTTTGAACACATAAAAAGGCTTAAAAACCACTCCATGTCCCTTGCCTTAGAGTGGAATAGTCTCAGAATCCCAAGGAGAATCCTTAACGTTGCTGATTTTGTTGATTCCTCTGCTTAGGTTCCTAAATGTAACTTAGGTTACAGTTCTCAGTTATCAAACTGTATGGTAATGAGGAAGCGGTATTGTGAGGGTCTCTTGCTTGATGTGATTCAGGTGATTCAAGCACAACTCCTTTGTATTCATATTTCTATGGGAAGCAAAAGTAGAGAATCTTTTGCTTACAAAATGGTGGAAAAGCAGAGAAATTAAGAGCCATGAGGAAATGTCTGGGAACTTCTGGCAGCACGCTTCAGGAAGGAAAGCACGGGGTGTTATGCTATTTTTGTGTACGGTCATCTGTTGTACGAGCTACAAACCCTGCGGACTTTAATGATGTCTCCTTTGAATTCTGAAATCCCGTAACTAATCTGAGTCGTTTGCACAGCTGAACAGACTCAAGGTCTCTTAAGTAAATTGGAAATACCTATAATTCTGCAGGAAATTAGAGACAGTTAGGTAGTCCCATAGCAGAGGAAGAAATAAAAAAATGAGCTATAAAATCTCTGGTCTCTGGGAAAGCTCTGGGTGAAGATGACTTGGTAATAGAATTTTCAAAACTCTTTCAGTCTTATTTGGCTCCTGTCATATGGAAAAATTTTCAAAAGGCCAAAGAGAAAGGGTTCCATTTCAGCATTAATTGCAGTGTTGGGTTTTCTTAACCCTCTTTCCTAGGAAATAACTCATTGATGCACCATTTGCAATAATTAAATTACAGGCCAATTCTTTTGACTAATGTGACTCAGAAGACAGGTTAAAATAGCATCTAGAAAAATTCTAAACAGCATACCTTATGGACAAGAATTTAGCATATGTCTTGAGGTTCACATTAATCAGAAAGCTGCTCAGAGTCTATGGCCTGTTATTATAATTTGCTATTTTTAAAATTCTCTGAAGTAATCAGAAAATCAACCAGCTCAACAGCCCTAAAGAGGGCTGCTTCCCACCCACCAGCAGTGGCTGACTTCACTGTTGACATAAAAACCATGAAGATCTCAGTCTAGTATTCTGCCATGTAATTGTATCCTTAATTTTGGCCTTGTTGAAAGTCTGCTGGAAAATTGAGCTGGTGTGTCCTCATTAGAAGCAATTCATATGTAAATCATGGAAGATTTTTTTTTTTTAAACTTGAAGAAAGAAAACATCCCTGACTCAAACATTCTGCAGGCTCTTGCTCCTCTTGTGGTTCCTGTGTGGCTGTGACTCTTGGCAAATCTGATGCAGTGTGAGGGTTGCTGGCCACACTCTTGGCTGCTCTTGCCTTAGCTGCTGGAGAAAGCATCTGTCAAGAGACGTTACCTTTTGCCGACCTTGGCTCAGTCAGTGCAAAGACATGAGACAAACTATGCTATCTTCTATGCTCATATGCCTGGCATATACCCATGGAAGGTGCTTCTCTCTCTTGAGTCAATAGTAGCCATCTGGTATCAGCTTTTCTGCATATAAGAAGGCTCATTTTTTGCTCTTTTACATGCAAAAATAAGCTGAAGTGGCAGCTTAGCAGTAGTGGAATGACATCCTAGTGTTAAAATAGAGTAACTTTGAAAATGCATTAAATAAGCAACAGTTGGATGAGTTCTCTGGACAATAAAATTGATAAAGAAGCATATGAGGTAACAGCCAAGTGCTTGTATGAGAGTACGACTTTGATAAAATGCAGGCACCTGTTTCTTCTGAGTATTTCTGGATCTGGAAATGGAAGTTATTGGTAGTACTGGAGGCGTTGACAGCAATTCAAAGGTGTAAAGGAATGTCAAGTCCTGATTGTGATTTCTGTGCTTTTCTGTTGGATGAGCTTAGTCCACTTACACTCTTAAATGATCCTAAGAAGCAATGTGCCTGAGGTATTTGTCTCTCAGAAAGATGAGGGCGAGTCTCTGTCGCTCAAAAAAGAATTTCAAACTATTGCTGAAGGTGTTCAGAGATTCCCTATTGGTGTCATCTTCCTATAGACATATAAAAATGTGAAAGAGTGGAACTAGGTTGCAGAGGATGAAATTCAGATTGATTAAAAATTGTTTGTCAAAACCCTCTGTTTTTTGTTGAGTAAATAATCCTACATGGAAAAGAGAAAAAAAAAAAAATGCCCAAGGTAATATGTGAGGCAGGTAATTGTTTATTGTTCATGAATTGTCCAGTTCATTGCAACAAGAAATTATAGCTGCTTGAAATCCAACCTTGTGCCCAGAAAATGTGTAAAAGCACAGCTGGCCCTGTCTGGATTGGAAATCTTTAAGACTAATGGCAAAGACTTTATTTTGAGAGAGTATTTAGCTTCAAAAATGAATAGGGGCTGCATGTTCCAAATGTCACCTGTCAATTTAACAAATGGCAACTATATACACATCTTAATGCCAGATTGCCGTTTCATTAGGCTCATTGTGGCTTATCTGTAGCAACTGGCATTCTAGCAGCAGCAGCAGAAATACGGGAGGATAGAGACTCCTGATCACTGCTGTTCCTCAGCTACACGGAGCATGCTGCTTTTGGAATACTGGAAGAGAGAAGAAGGGCACAAAATGGAAAAAATGCCCAGCAAGATGGGGAAGGAGGCACATTCTTCAGTACAGCTGTGCTGCACTTGGTCTAACACCCCATAAAGATGGGGCAAGAGGTAACAGCCTCACGTTGTGCCAGGGGAGGTTTATGTTGAATATTAAGGAAACATTTCTTCTCAGAAAGAGCAGTGAGTCATTGGCACAGGCTGCCCAGGGAGCTGGTGGAGTCACCATCTCTGGAGATGTAGAAATGTGTGGATATGGCTCTGAGGGAAATGGTTAGTGGGCATGATGGGGATCGGCTAATGGTTGGGCTAGGTGATCTTGGTGATGTTTTCCAACCTTAATAGTTCTGTGATATACTTGACCCAGCTTCAACCCATTGCAAGTCTATTCCCAAACTGCCCTCTGCTGTGCAGAACAGCGGCTCCACAAGAACTGCGCAAACCCGTTGTTAAAAATCCCCAAGCTGCAGCTGCCCACGCCAAAGCTGGCAGATCTTCTCAGTGCTAGAAATGCCACTGAAGTGTCCTACAGTGTAAGTAACCAAGGTTTTGTTGCAACCATTGCGGAGAGCTTTCAGCCTACCCTGTTGTCAGTGGCAGCTCAGACATCCTGACGGAGCTCCCTGACAGGATAAACAGATTTAAATATTAAAAAGTGCACTTGCCAGGTACCATTCTGAGTGATTCATTCAGACTGCTGCTGCCAGTATAAGTGCTGCACAACATGTCTGGAAATATGTTGCAGAGTGGATGGATTTCTTAGAAAAACACTTATTTGCTATCTGCAGACTCAAGGTTAGTAGTAACAGACTGGTCACTGCACAAATGGAGGGTTTCCTAGCTGAGTAACTGAGCTTAGGGGTGAGGCCAGAACTGGGAAGGCAGCTAGGTAATTTTGTTTCCAGGCTAAACCTCTTCATTTGCTTATACAGCAGTATTCGTGGGAGTTTGCTCAGGGATTTGTACATGGGGAGCACAAATGACTGTTCCCCTGTTGCACAGCACTCCAACAGGAAGCTGCTTCTCACTGGGAGTCCCCTGTTCCTAACAGTGATCGCAGTCACAGCGACACAGCTGCAGTGGGGACACTCCAACCCCTGACAGCTCTGTATGCTGCAGTCAGGCCAATCTGCCCCCCTGCAAGATGCATCCATAGGGTTTGGAGGGAAATGGTATACCATAGAATCACCAAGTGGCTTGGGGGTTGTAGATGCATACAGGTTTATACATCCATGTTCTTATTTTCGTTTTACTTTCTTTCATTGGGTGTGTGAAAAAAAGCTGGTAGGCCATTGAAGTCAGTGTCCTTGCAGCCAGTTGCTTCAATGCATGCTTTTTTTTTCCAGCTGTATCTTGTGGCTTAATAAAAGCTATTGCCTCTCCCAACAAATCTTGTTTCCCTCACCAGTATGGCTGGTGGTAATGGCACAAACTACTGCAGCTTTAATGGCTACATCTCAGATTTCAAAAGGAGAAAGTCAGAATCAAAGTTGTGTCGATATTTACTGCACTGCGTCCTTTTATGCAGAGAAAGTGATGAAGATTACGGAAGTGCCCCAGCAAATCTTTCACCATAAATAAGTGTGAAATCCTGACACCAAAAAAATCAGTGACTGAATAATTCTTCCCATCAGCACCGGGATCTGAATCATTTCATCATTCCAGAAATGGCCCCAGCGCCTCAAGCAGCTCACACAAGCACCACATGAGCTGAGGTTGGCAAGGATAAGCACAGCTCAGGTCATGGTGCTGCTCCTCAGCCAGAAAGTGCTGCAGAGCCCGAGCTGCTGCCCTGGTTCACCAGCTGAACTGACAGGGAAGGGCAGAGTTAATTACTCCGTGCCACGCATTTAAGTCTACAGAGCCCCTCATTTTATGTTTTCCTCCTATTTTAATCGCTTAGATTTCTAGAAAACAAAGTAAGGCACTGTGTAAAACATCACTATGGAAACATCACAGGCTCACTTGCACCTGACTGCCAAGCGACTACCTAACTGAAGTTTTACATCCTCTTGGATCACTGCTGGCCATCTGCTCTCCTTCAAACTTCTCTGAGTTCTTTATATCCCTGAAAAGTTCCTTTTTAGAAAGGAGGGAGGAGGAGAACGAAAGGGGAGAATCCAGCGTTCTTGGCTATCGCAGAGCTATTGTGAAAAAGGAAGATAAACTCACTTTGGGGCAGCCCCTTAAAAAGACAAAGCTCTGTGTTTTGTAATTCTGCAGAAAACACCCCATTTTGAGATGCACTTCCATGATAAGGGTATCTATTGGCAGCCACAAGGCAAAACAAATAAACAGCTGCTTCTAGTACTCTGGCACTAATTGTCTTCCTCTCTCTTTCTCTCATTTAGTGTCAAATGTATTTTCTTCTAAAATGTAGCAGTTACTGCCTACACTGGAGTTGCTGGCTGCAGGCTCCCCGGTCTTTCTCCAAGCAAAACACAGGAATAGATTTCCTGCCAAGCACTGGAGAAGTTTGAAGACCTCAGTTTTTAAAAAATACAATCTTTTTATCAGTGCCCTGAGCCTGCCAGAGGTAATTATGGGCCACGGTGCATTTACATTAATGCACAGGACCTACAGACGTTTCGAACGCTTAATGGAGAAACTCCATAAAAGCACATATTGAAAAATAAATTAATTAAATTAAACTGTCATGTAAAGATATCACTTAATTTTACAGAGCGGAAGGCGCTCTTAATGGGAATGGAATGGATCAGTGAGCATTTCAAAACCCAAAGCTGTAATTTAAAATCAGCCTCTCCTCTAGTGTGCGAGTCACAAGACATATTTATTATAGCCTTGCATTGTCAATTGTAATTGGTTTAGCAGAGACAAAGCAGCATTGCTTTGCTTCCTTGCCCTCCTAGCTGGGGCAGTGTTTTTTGATGTCAGACTATTGACAAACAAACCAAACGCTGAAATAAAATCGTGCACATCTTGCATGAACTGACAGAAATGCAGTCCAAGGTAAACGTAATGCTGAGGCCTACCCAAGTTATTTATCAGGTAGCAAGGGAAAAAACGTGAGGTGAAGCATTTCAGCTTCTTTAAATGTATCAGCTGGATCTATTTACTGCTGTTCTTCACGCCTGCTATGTGGCAACAGTCACCAATTGATATAAATAAGTTAAATAAATAAGTGAAAATGAATACCATCATTTATGAGCTGCTGCTCTGAGCTTTCCAGGTGGCAGTACAGTAACAAAGAGGGTTGTTGCACCTGACAGTTTTTCAGGGCTATAGCTAAAGCCTTAGGTCCAGGTCCCCAGCAAGCAGACAGCAACAATCCTTCCAGGACATGCATCAGCATAGCAACTATTGGCTCCTGGGGTGCTTCTGGGTGGTTTGCTGCAAGATACGATGTGGTAGCAACAGTTATAAACCAAGCCTGTGTTTCTGCAGTCATAAGCAACTGTCTCCTTAAATAAGCATTCCAACAAAGGTTTAATTTTTTTTTACCTTCTTTTTCCTCTGTTTCATAAATGCTCTTTCTCGTAAGCTCACTTTCTGCCCTGAGCCACTGAGTCCAGTGAGCTGATCCAGTAATAACTGTCATGGCCTCCTTCTGCCTTCTTCCTGCCCATGCACTGAGGTTAGCAATGGAAATGTTTCTGAGCCTGAACTGAGAGCCTCCTGCCCACATGAAGAGCTGCAAGAGCCACTACTGCTGTGGTGGGAGCCTGGCAGTTTGCAGGTAGAGAAACAATGCTGAGCAGAGGTGGAAGAGCAAAGGGAGTGACTGCACACATGCCAGCTGCCAAGACATCACACTGTGGTTCTCTTGAATGACTGCTCCTTGAACACAACTTGTTTCTTTATTACAAATACCCGTGCATCCACATTTGCTCTTGCTCACGTAGGTAATGGCTTTCAAGGAGAATGGACTGACAGTATAATTTTTTTAGCACTCTGTTCCCTAAACTACTTATTAGGAAAACATCCAGATGTGTCTACCAATACTACTGCAAACGGTCAACAGAGGCATCTTTTATAGCCTTGCTTAATACATGGAGGTTTAGCTTGCTAAGTGATTTCTCTTTCTTGTCTCCTATCTAAAATGCAAACGATTGTCCTTGATAGCTCTGGACAGAAACTTTATTTTTGACACCTTCCCTCTCCCTCAGCTCTGAGCAGCACTTAAACTGTTTTCAAGTGACAGGTTACCCCTGGTTCCTATTAAAAGTATTTCCATTCCACTTGTAAAGACTGCACAATTAGATGCAGCTCTCAAAAGTTTTCTTAACAGTGATCTTTCTGCTCATTTATGTGGCTCCTACTGACACAATGTGCAGATACCGACAACATTCTTTGCGGTGGGGAAGGAAAGCTTTCTTTGCTGCTCATCAGCCCAGGTGCTAAGAGACTTAGGTTATGGCCCAAAACAATACATAGGCTCCATTTCTTACTGTCACTCACGTCTGTGACATATTCAAAGTCTAGAGTCTTAATCTGATTTGAACTTTAGAGACTTCATAATATAAAAATGTTAGTCTGCTATGAGAATTGAATGTATCTGCACAGAAAAATAGCTAGCTGATATTACTAATAAAATACCACAACCACAGGTATGACTGTTTATTTGCAAGAAGTCACTGCATATAATTAAAAATAGTATTTTTCTAAACAGCTCCTCCAGCATAGCTGCCTTTTTCACAAGTCCTTGCAGCCCTGAAGCTAAAGAAATCTGTAACTGAAGTCTTAACTTCCTTTGCCTATAGAAAGTACTTGAGAGCAATGTGCTGGGCACTGCTAAGTAATGGTCACAGGGTCAGGAGGATGGGACAGGTCACAGACGTAAATCCTAATCTATTAGGAGCAATGGTGTGAAACTAATATTTTTAATGTTCTTTAAGAAAAAAGAAACACACACACAAAAACAATCTTCTGAGCATTCTTGTCTGAAATATCCAAGAGGTTTAATTGTACTTGATTTCTGTAGTTACAGAATTCTAACCAATTTTTAATGTTTCACATTAAAAAAGAAAAAAAGACATTTCTCAAAATGCTGAACACTATCTCTAAGCCACAGATAAGTACCTGCTAAGAGCAATACAATCAAGATTGTACTGGGCTTGTATTCTTAATTCATTAGTGGAACTGTAAGGCCCTCTTCTGGATTATAAATTACTGCATGGCCAAGCAAAGTACATGGAAAGAGAAAACCAACAAGCACTAGGAAAAGATACAGTGTCTCACAGACATTTCATTCTTACTATTACCAATTTCACGTTCTCATTTTCCTATGTATCTGCCCATTTCAGTTACTACAACTTAGCAGCTGGGAATAACTCCAACTTCTTAACAATAAAGCATTTCTTATCCTAATATTCATGAGAGATTTCGCATCTTCTGCAACTCTGTATGAAAACACTGCTTTCTGAAAAGCTGAACAGTGCTTGCTTATGCTCTTTAGCAGTAGCTTATACAAATTTTGCATGTTTCTGTAGTCTATATGACTTTATGGAACTTGTTTGAAAATCTGGTATATGCTAGAGGGAGTGTTCAAAAAGGACTGCTACAATGGTCTTATCTGAAATCTTCAAAGACTGTCCTGTGCCTTATATGCCTTTTGACTCAACCTACACATAAGAACTGTGAAGGTCTTACAAATGCAGTCTTCCAAGAGATTTACTTACTTGCCTAAACAAACATTTGAAAAGCAAGATGCTTCTCCAGACAGAAGGGAAGAAAATACTCTAGAATGTGCTGTGCAGAATGGCATCATTATAATGGATCCATCTGGCTGTAAACAATGCAACCTGGACTGTGAATTTTCTTCTCACTCATGAACAGTCACTTATTCTTCTGTTTGGGAATGTATAATAACAGGAAATCACAGACATACATAGAGATGCAGGAAAAGGCAGCATCTTATTAGTAAAAACGCTTTACAGAATACATTTAATACAGCTTTATTTGACTGCGCATTCTGAGAAAGAAACACACCGAAGGAAACTTCACGTATCGTGTTGTGGCGCACCTCTAGCTCATGTTGCTGTAGGACTACTTACGATTGTCCTTTTTCCGTACTTTTGATTTTGGTGCTACAAAAAAGAAACAGAGAAAAAACATCAGAAGTGAAGAACAAAACACGAGTGCCAGCATTGTCTTAAGTTACACTGTGGGATCAAAACAGATCCGCTAATGTGAAACCTACCATTGGGATTTTCTTGTCTGTAGAAAGCTTTTAACATCTCCACTGCGTCTTCGGCACGATAACCACCAACGCACTGTTCAAATTACAATGGTGAGAATCTGAGAATTACACAGTCCATGCTTCACAATAATGTCTTAAGTAAAGAATAACTGTACTGTCTATACTGTACTGTACTGTCTATTCTGCTAATTTAATGTGTACCTTTAACTACTTGAAGGTCACAAAACTTCCTTTTCAGGTTCCTAATACATTTTAAAAATACCATGTTGAGGCTCAGTAAGGTATATAATTTCCCTAGTAACTTAAAAGTTACAAGAATGTTCTCCTTTTTTTTCCTCTGAACATACAGAAAAATTAAATATCACATGCCATTGTCAGCAAATGAACACTTGCAGTTTGGACTCTAACAAATTAATTCAGATGGTAGTCTGACAGAAGGATGCTTAAGACATTAATAGTAGAATGCCAAAGAGTCCTGTTGACTGAAATTCTTTCTAAGCCTTGAGCCTTTAGTGTTTATTTACAGTGCTGAATTTTATTATTTTTTACATTCACTAAATCATAAATGGTAAGTGTGGAAAAAAACTAGTGTCAATATTCAGGTATAACACAAGATAATCTACAATTGTTTATAACTTAATAAATGTAAGGCTATAGTTAATCTCTACATATGCATATACATGCATATGCACTTAGGTATATAAGTATAATGCCATAAACCACCTACAGTTATGTATACTATACCTCTGTTGAACACTTGCCCAACCTTTCTTAAATCAAGAAGATGCCTCTTTCTCTCCAGACACTGTTCCAGTGATTTATTAAATCTCCTCTGCTACTTTTGTAGTCTGTGTTTATTTTGAGATTTGAACTATATGAAGTAGAACTAAGGTAATGCATTTCACCTTATATATGTATGGACTGAGAACACAAACACATCATACACTCACTTCCAGTGGCTCAGCTGAAAAACAGTAGCCTAGTAAATTGCTGTTAGTTGATCTCTGTTGTGTGTTTGTACAGTCTGCAGCTTAAAACAATTTTTTCCCTCCCTCCCTCTGTAGAATACAGTTACTGTTGTAAGTGATGCACATCTTTTAGACATACTTATTCCTTACCTTGTACCATGAGTATAATTCGTTCCTTTCCTCTCTGATAGATCCTTTTAAATAATTTATGACTGTTATCAGGCTTTCCCTCAGTTTTCTCTAAGGACTTAATTTTTTGTTTTCTTGTTAAGTCAGGTGTACTTGACATCTGCTCATCTTCCATCTGGGTCCCCTTAAACTGATCCATAACATTCTCAAAGCATACTAACCAGGTCAGGCACAGTATATTAGTTGAAAACAAAGGATTTTATAGCTTACTTCAAATGGTTCTCCCATGTCTGCGATATCATCAGAGGAAATGCTCAAAACTGAGCCACAACCTCCAAATCGCTCATTTCGACAGCCATATACAACTCGTGGAATTTATGTGAACGAGTTAAGGTATGAAGTGAAAGGACGTAAAATAGAGTGATTCAAGGACTCATTAAGTTCTACCAAAATGTGCTTGTACTTTTTCTGAACTAAATTAGTTTGCACTGTAATTCCTCCCTCCTAAAACCAAAATTAACTTCTGAATAATCTAAGACGCATTGCTGAAGTTGTACATTCAGCGTTTCTCAGAAGATAAGCATGAATCCCAAAACATATACACATATGCAACACTGTTCAAAACCCAACACTGAACTGAGATCATCCTACGTTATGTACTAACAGATATTTCTAAAGTGTATTCTTATATATCTTTGACAGTGAGGGAGCTGGGCTTGTTCACCTGGAGAAGGTCGTGTGTTGACCTCATTGCAGCCTTTCAGTACTTAAAGGGAGCCTATAAACAGGAGGGGAGTCAACTCTTTGAAAGGGTAGATAATAGCAGGAAAAAGGGAGATGGTTTTAAGTTGACGGAGGGAATATTTAGGTTGGATGTCACAGAGAAGTTCTTTACTGCAAGAGCGGTGAGGTCCTGAAACAGGCTGCCCAGAGAGGCTGTGAATGCCCTGTCTCTGGAGGTGTTCAAGGCCAGATTGGATGGGGCCCTCGGCAGCCTGGTCTAGTACAAGATATGAAGGCTGGGGGCCCTACCTGTGGCAGGGGAGTTGGAGATTCATGATCCTTGAGGTCCCTTCCAACTTGGGCCATTCTGTGATTCTGTGATCTTTAAGATAAAAGATTGTGGTAGCTGCACCATTTCTCTTTCACTCTTGAAATCTTGCTATTTACCATACGCTAAAAGGAGGATGGTACAGACTTTACAACAGTAAGATGGTACCCCTGTTGGCTTTGCCTGACAGTGTCAAACTCTTCTCTGTGGGCTTACTACAAAATGACTATCTCTTTTACTTACTGTTTCCCAGCATGAATATCATGAAAGGATACTCATCAAGCGCAAGGCAGCCGCACACATGATGCAAGGCTCCACTGTTACATACAAGACCGAGTGTGAAAACACTTCCTCGTGATCTTTCTTGTGTTGCTGGCACCATTCAAGGACCTGATCAATTGCCACCATTTCTGCATGTCGAGTAGCCTAGGAGATAAAAAGAAACACTTTCTTTAAGTTTGGATAGATACACAGCTTCCAGCATCTCACTTGCTCAGATGCAATGGAAATAGAATAGAAAGTCACAAAATAAATCTTCATTCAAGTCAAAAATACAATGATCAATCTAATTTAAAAATCTAATTTATCAATAGTGCAATTAATTTCACTTTAATGAAATATGTAAGATAGTACTTTCTTGAGAAGTCTAATTCAAGCTCACCACTCTGCTTGTTCAAACTGCAGAAGAGATTTAATGAGAAAATATTTTCAATTCCACGCAGCCCCAGCTGTAGGAGAAATCTTCAGCCCAGCACACACAAGATCCACAAGCTCAAGTCAGGTTTTTTCTTCTACCTGTTTTTAGGCAGCTCCCTGTCACGCCAATGTAGCATAAGATGATACATGAAAACTCTCCTTGCAGTTAAAGGGAGATCCAATGCCCACTACAACAATTCACATAGCCCACAGCTTGCTTCCAAAGACCAAGAATGCCTGCCAGGTGAATTTCTCTGGCAATAGTAAGAAACTGCTCCTACCTGTTACCTTTCCATCTCTGAGGATTTTCCTCTGTCTGCACAGAATGAATGTATTCTAAATATACATTAACTTCTGTGTATTTCTGGAGTTGCTTGGCCTACAATGTACACACAGTATTTTCAGTCTGTATGAGGTTTAATGCCACTCAGTAATACATACATGTACAGTAAGATTCTCATGTAATAGACAGCAGCGTACTTTGCCAGTCAAATCTCACAGAAAAAAATATCACAAGATATGAAAGGACTCTCCAGTTACAGAGCCTGGTACTTGCAGCGTCTGATGCACGGACTCAGATGTGAATGATCCAAATTGTTTATTACAAGTTCTCACATCACTTATATACCTTCACAAGTCTTCTTTCTCTAGCTTTCCCATCCACCCCTACAACTTTCCCATCCACCTTTACACGTCAGCAGAGCATTCTACAAAACAGTCTTCAACCACTCACACAGGTGCTTATCCAATCAGAGCCATGAGATGTTCTTTCTTCTTCTAGAGGTGTCCTTCGTTCTCATGCTGTTTGTCTTGCTCCACAGCTTCTGCTCTGAACGGTTTTTCTTGTATTCCCACAGGTACTTATTTGAATTAAGGATGTCACCATTCTCCTTTTTAATCTTCTTTGGAAAATAGAGGTTTTTGACCCATGAATTAGACTAAGACTTCAGCAATCCAAAGTATACTTCTACCTCTGCTAAACATATCTTTATGTGATCTTAAATAACTTCCTCTCAATACATGAATTTACATTAATTCACAATACCTTGTGAAGATCAGTGGGGATAACTGTAAGGTGCTGTACACTATATGGCTAAGAACTCACACATCTATTGAATTGTGATAAGCTTAATATTGTTTTAAAATGTTTTAAAACTCCTACAAGAGATTTATATTGCCTGTGCCCACATTAGCAAATAATGTAGTGCAACAGGATTGTATCTGCAGAGCAAGACTTGACATCGATGCAAATTCACACTGGATTAGTTCCAGATTAGTTGTATGGAGTGCGTCCATCAGCAGCTGGAGTGCATTAGGTATGCTCCAGAAGTGCATCTTCATGTGAAAGGAAGAGTTTGCCATCTCTGAGACACAACCCAAAACCTGGTAAGCAGACAAGAAACTGATTCCATGAGTGCATTTGTGATCTGGACTGCCATTGTAATGAATCTACTCAGAATAAAAACATGGCTCTGAATAATATGTAGACATGACTCCTCCAGAGCTACCAGTGAAATGCTGCCACGAAGGTTCCCTTGCTGAACAACAAAAGAACATCAGCTAAAATCTTCGTGCACACACCTTATGAAGACATCAAACACAGTGCCCTCTTGCACACGGATCCCTCTGACCTACAACAGCCACTGTAACACGAGTGTAAGTTGAGGCTATTCTAAATTTGTGCCCCTAAAATCAGGAAAATACATCAATTCCACATTGGCTTTTCAACTCCTGAGCACAAACTGCAAACATAAGCAAGTTACAGCACAGTGTCTGTACAGACACTAACTAGATCATGTCCCTTAACTCCGCAGACACAGCCATTATTTTTTTCCAAGTAAAGAAAACTATTTCTAAAAAATCATGAAAAATGTGGAAAAACAAACAGTAAATTTTGATTTACTATTTCTCATCACAAGTGGGCACCCAATGAAATTAGCAGGCAGCAAATTTCAAACAAACAGAAGGAAGTACTCTTTCACCAAGCAAGTAATTAAATTGTGGCACTCATTGCAACAGGATGCTATGGAAGCCAACAACATAAAAGAGCTCAAAAAATATTTAGACAGATTTGTGGCGGATATGTGCACAGCCAGCCATCAGCAGCAATGATCCAGACACAGTCTTGTGCTCTGGAAGTCCCAAAGCTGTTCACTTCCAGAAGAGGAAAGGATGTGCAAGGAAAAGGGTTCTACTTGTCTTTTCTCAATTCTTGTGTTTCTTCAAGATATTGGAGAAAAAAAACAACACCTGACCTTATAGATCTGTCTTAAGGTTTTAAATTGAGCTACACCTAGACAGTATTTTAATGACACGCTCTGTGTAAAATAACGTATGAAAAAAGACAATTTTCATTTTGATTCACCAACTCTGTTTTTAATTTTGTTGTTGTGAAGTCAAGACAACAAAAGCAAGTAAAAGTAGAAAGGGGAAAACTATTAGAAAGTGACAGATGGTATTTCAAGGAGGAACTATTTCAAGCTGATGTCACCAGGTAAAAAGCCTTGAGATATTAAAGGAGTACCTCAAGCAAAGCCAAATGTTTTTATAGACAAATAAAGATACCATCAGTACCCTGAAAAGCTTACCTTCCAGAACTCCAACAAGAACTAACAAGTGAGAGCAAAGGAGGCCAGTGCTCAAAGTTCTATCTTGTCTTGCAGCTTCATTAGTAGTTTAAGAGCGTGAGCAGTGTTTCAACTCCAATTATCACATACTGTATGTGCAAGATGCCGTGGGCAAAGACACGTGCTACAATGACCCAACAGGAGATAACAGAGATGAGAAGTCTGCAAGTATCAACAAATGACATAAAGGAAAGAACACTTTAGTGGGAAGCATATGGTTGCATCACAAATGGAAATAAAGACGCTAAAAAAACAGTTCAGGTTGGGAAGGGTCATGTAGATTATAAGGAAGAAATTGTAAAGTTGGTCTGAGGCAAGACTGTGAATAAGCAAGCAAATGTGGGAGAAGCCAGAGGGAACACAGTGCTGGCACCAGCGTGTGAACTTATTGCCAGACTGTTGAAAACTAGTGTCTTACACAGACATTTGTTGCACTCTTGCCCAATGAATGCAAGTAATGACACATCTAATAATTTTGAAACGGTGATGCCACAGCCATGCTCCTAAATAAATATAAGAACACACAAAAACATCATCCAATATTAACACTTTCCAGAAGAGTGCGACGATCAGGAATTCTGAAAATTACTCACACAGTAAGAAGCAGTATCTCAGATGTTCGTGTGTTCTGCAATGGACTCACAGGTCAGAGTATGCAGAGTAAGAAGAGACAGACTGAAAAAATCTGAAAGCTTTTAGCAACTACATTTTTTGGACAAGATGAGCAGATTAGGAACAGGATGAAAGAAGACATAAAGAAGACACTGCCTGCACCTAGCTGCAGTCCCTTAGAACAGAGGAAGGACTTACACAAGGAGAAAACAGGGAATTTATTTGACATAAAGATTCATGGCAATTTGATTCCTAAGAAGGGAAGAACTGTAAGGAAGGACTGCAGACTGAAATGAATACAAAAGTAAGCAAAGAAGAGAAATTACACTGGTAAGGTAAATACCTGCCCAGAGAAAACCTATCAGCAATGATGCTCAAAGATCTTTTTTTTTTTTTCTTTTTTTTTTCAGTTGGGACATGGACATTAATTGGAGAAATAGCTGCATAATATAAGCTACACAAGCTACCAACATGGGATGAGAGAGGTCATAAAAATAAACAGTGTTAGAGTATCGCTCAAGAAGTGGATGGTCTTAGGGACAGGAGTAGGGAGAAAACAGAACACTAGTATAACAAAGCAGCATTAAAGACAAAGGCAGCTCCAGAGAAAATGGGCACATTTTTTTGCAGGAAGAGTGGGAAATAATGCTGTTATCAATCAAGACATAATAGAAAGTCCATTTGGAATAAAACATAGTCTGGTTAACTGAATTCATGAAAGGTGAATCAAAGCTGGAATGGATGTACAGGAGAATAAGAATGAATGCAAATACAGAGTCAATCTTCTGAGAGACTTGGGGAAAAGAGGAAAACAAAAGCCCAAAGAAGCTATGATTTAAATACATCCAAACCGTGTAAATCAAAGAACATTGTTTCAAGCTTAAAGAGGGTAGATTTCAGTTGGATATAAGGAAAAAGTCTTTTACAGTGCAGGTGGTGAGGTACTGGAACAGGCTGCCCAGAGAGGTGGTGGATGCTCTGTCTCTGGAGACATTCAAGACCAGGCTGGATCAGACCCTGGGCAACCCAATATAGCTGTGGTGTCCCTGTCCATTGCAGAGGGGTTGGACTGGATGACTTTTAAAGGTCCCTTCCAACTCTAAGTATTCTATGATTCTATGCTGGCACAAAAACAAGAGATATATAAACAGATTGTAAAAAGTTTAAACTGGAAATCAGATGTTTTCTAGCCACCTAAAGAAGGATGTTCTGGAGAAGCCCTACAATATGAGGTGAGATGAGAACTTTAAGTGGAACTTGACAAATCTATGATGTCTGATGGAACTGCCTCAATGGTTCGAGAGAGATTTTGTTTTTCTCCAGGTTAGTTGCTAAATAATGCCTGGAGAAAACTGAAACACCCACACTTCCCCATAAGTGCCACTTTTGAACTCACACGTTCTTTTAGACTATACGGAACAAATAACTGTATGATCAGAAATTTGGAAGCACCAAGTATTCAGCATTTCTAGTGGTATAAATATTTATATTTATGTTACTTATATTGTTTATATATTTATCTTAGTATGGTATAAATATTTATGAAATTAAGCTTCAAAAGAGTTTAAACACAAAATGGCCTGCCTTTTAATGATATGATATTAGCAGCTGATGGCTTCCAAAATGCAGCTGGAATTTCTGACATCAGGCTACTTGGATTTACGTACACACCTTCAGGCAACCCTGATGTTCGCATAAAGAAAGGCTGAAAGCTTCCCTGATTCTTTTATGTTGATTACGATTTTGATACCAGCCTCACCACTTACGTTCTGACCATTTTCAAACACACGATTTATACACAGCACTGATATCTCTGGCACAGTTCTCCCAAGAAGTGTCTGCTTGCCCATGGTGTTTACACTTGATTTACCAAGAATATCTGTCTTATTTGCCAACAACATTCTTGAGTTGTATCAAAACTATTTAAATACATTATGGATGTCCTATAACAGGAATTAGATATATCTTGAGCAGTACATTTTTGAACACAGAATCATAAAATCCTTAGAGTTGGAAGGGACCTTTAGAGGTCATCCAGTCCAACTCCCCTTCAATGCAGCAGGTTGCCCAGGGTCTGATCCAGCCTCACCATGAAAGTCTCCAGGGATGAGGCATCAAACACATCTCTAGGCAACCTGTTCAAGTGCCTCACCACCCTCACTGTAAAAGATTTATCCCTTATATCTAATTCAGATCTATCTCTTTAAGCTAGAAGCCATTTCCCCTTGTTCTGTCACCACAGACGTGTTGAAGAGCCTGTCCCCTTCTTTCCTGTAGCTCCCCTTTAGATATGAAAGGCCGCTATCAGGTCACCTCGCATCCTTCTCTTCTCCAGGCTGAACAGCCCCAGCTCTCTCAGCCTGTCCTCATAGGAGAGGTGTTCCATTCCGTGGATCATTTTTGTGGCCCTTCTCTGTACGCAGTCCAACAGATCTAAGTCTGTCCCGTACTGACGACCCCACACATGGAAACAGCACTCCAGGTGAGGCTTAACCAACTCAAAAGACTCATCTTCACTTTTTATTACACTCCGTTAGATGCATCAACTACAAATTACGGCCAGATACTGCACTCAGATCCACTTACAAGATCCCTGTTGATTTTAATGGGCCTCTTAGCACATATAAGACCTAAGATTAGGGCTCAAATTACAAGCATCAGGTCTAAAATGGAAAGGTAGTCATTTTTAGAGGTAACAACTTTGCCAAAGGAATGATTTCTGTAAACGAGACGCGGGGTTTTGTCGGTTATCCAGTTTCCTAAGTCCTTGTTTTCTCCCCCACCTTCCAAACTGAGACTTTTGTTCATTTACGGACTCTCTCTGTGAGTACGGCGGTGTTTAGCTGGACGAGGATCAAGCGACCCTACGATCCTATCAGCACGAACCGGAAGGCCCGGCAGCCCCCCGTCTCGCCGAGCGCCCGCCGAGCTGCCCGGTCCCGCTCACAACCCGTCTGAAAAGCGACCCACGGCACAATGGCGGCGCCGCCGATCCCCCCCCCCCCGGCCTTCGCTCCCCGACCCCCGCCCCACTCACTCACGTTCTTGGTCTCGTTCACCTCGTTCCTGCCCTTCCCGACCTCGGCGCCGTCGTACACCAGCAGGCAGCCGACGGGCACCTCCCCGGCTTCCAGCGCCTCGCGAGCCTGCGGACGGACGCGGCGCGGGGCAGCGTTAGCGCGGGGACGCGGGACGGCCCTGCCCCGCCGCGCGGCCGCCCCCGGCTCCCCTCCGCGCTGACCATGCGGAAGGCCCGCTCCATCCACGCCGCCTCGCCCTCCTCCATGGCGCCGTTTCCGGGGGGCCGCGCGGGGAGGCGCCGCGGGCGGGGCCGCCGAGGGCTCCGCCGGGGGCCGCTGCCGCCGCCCCTTCCGCCGACGCAGGGAGGCGAGGGGCGGCCGCGTCGGGCGCGCAGGATGCTCCGGTCGCTCTGGAGTTTCCTCAAGCGGCACAAGAAGAAATGCCTCGTCCTCGGCACCTTCCTCGGCGGTGAGTGCCCGCGGCGCGGCCCAGCGGGCTCCGAGGCGGCGGGGGGAACTGCGGCCCTCCCTCCCCCGGGGGCCGTCCGCTCCCCGGGGGCCGCCCGGCCAGCCCGGGCCCCGGCTCGCGGGGTAGCGGTGGAGGGGGGGTGGCGAGAGCGGCTCCGTCCGAGCCGCGGGGGTGCGGTCGTGTGGTAGGCTCCTCTTCGGGAGTTGTTGCGAGATCAGTTCCAGGGGGATTGGATTTAAAGGAACGCCTCGGACCTGTCTGTGTTTTCTTGGCGGAGGTGAGGCGTTTCTCAGCCGGCGCGGCCAAGTCTCCGCACGCTCAGCCGTCAGATCTCCGTATATTTTATGCAGATGGCGCAGAATTAAAGATCACGGAGTTGCTAAGGATTTGTTTGTGCCCACAGGAACTTGTCTGAGCAGTTCAGTTTCTGAGGGCTGCGGGGTTCCTGCGGTGCATTTTGTCTCTGTTGCTTTTGAGGCCTTTTGGGGGGGTGCAGTGGATATACTTCAGATGCCTCAACTGTGGCCTCTGCACCCTTCCAGCACGGATTCCTTCTGTGTTTTTCCAGAGTTCTGATCGGTGCCCGATATTCTGTTAGGTGGTGTTCACTGTCAAACCGCTTTGCCCCTTCCTTGCAGGCTTTCTGACTTCACAAACACAAAAGAAGGTTATGTTTACCTGTTTGAGCCTCCACGCCGGCAGCCCACCATGGTAAATTAATGAGGCTTACTTTAACATGCCAAACTGTAACCTGCCAGCTGTTCCCCCTCGTCTTCCACTGTCCTTGTGAGAGTGGTAGGCAGACAAATGGGAATAGAGAAAGCGTGGGTTCTCCAGCCTCAGCTGGAAGTGTGGATTGATGTCTGACTGGGAAAGCAGGTACAGTACTGATGGCTCTCAGTAGTCCTGCCACCCTGAAATCCTGAATTCGTCACATGTAAGTGGCCCTTTGCCAGCCTGGGAACCATCCTGGTATCACCAAACTCGTAGCTTTTTCCTGACGGTTGGTGCTGTTCACATAGCACCACTTTCACTGAAATGCTGTTGACTGGATGAAGTATATTAAAAAAAAATAAACAACAACAACAACCAACTAACTAAAAATCAGGGACAAAATTGAAGTCATTTAAAGTGCGATCAGACCTATGGAAAAAGAGACACAAAAAAACCAATGTTGTTGTGCTTCTGAAAAATCAGCTTATCTGCTGATGTAATGTCAGAGACTACAATAGGTAATTTCTGGTGTGTTTTTCTTAAGAGCTGTAGTTGCAGTTGCTGGGAAGGCAGAAGTTACAAGGGAAAACAGGGCATCACAAAAGCCTAAGGATTTTAAGTCTTTGGCTCATGGGCAGAGTGCTGTGAGTATTTAATTATTCAGAAGACTCCCTGCATTATTACTGGTGCATTTTTTTCAGTGAGTTACTGAAGAACCACGAGTTGGCACTCGTGCCTCTCCTTACCGAGACAAATTCCTTCTGTGTTATTGGTGGGTATCATTCCTAATGCAATTTTTGTGAATACCTACGTTCTGTCTTATAAGCGGAAAAATCTTTTGCAAAACTCATAAGTGCTCAAATTGATAGAAAAGCAACTGAAATAGGTGAAGTTTTCCCTTTTGTTGAGAGCACCTGAACTTAGGAAAGATCTCATAGGAACCCATTCCTCAAGGGTCTGTTCTTTTAGCAATGTAAAGTAAATTGACTTCACAGAATCACCAAGGTTGGAAAAGACCTTCAAGATCATCCAGTCCAACCATCTGCCAGTCACCCATAGTACTCACTAAACCATGTCCTTCAACACAAAATCCAACTGTTCCTTGAACACCTCCAGGGTCGGTGACTCCACCACCTCCCTGGGCAGCCCATTCCAGTGCCTGACCACTCTTTCAGAAAAGTAGTATTTCCTAATGTCCAGCCTGAATCTCCACTGTCGCAGCTTAAAGGCATTCCCTGTAGTCCTAGACTTAAATCTCTTGAAGTAAGCAAGGTCTAGAGTTCAAGGATCAAACCCATGAGAAGTGTTATTTAAAGCAGAGAGAAAGAGCTCGCGTGTCTCAGATGTGAGGACATATTGCATCCATTTGTTCTGACTGGTCAAGTGGATTTGAAGTGGTTTTTATCTCATGCTCAGCATTCAGTGCAGATTGCACTGGGTATTACAAAATGCTTCACTGTTGCCATTATCTCAGTGTTGTAGAAGAGCAAGTGCAGGATGTGTTTGAAAGGTGCAGTTCTGATTTCAACAGTGAATTAATTGTTACTCAATTTCATCTGTTGCAACCTTCAGCTTGCAGAAAGAGCATTTTGGTTCAGAAGTCTGTCTTCTTACCCTGGGATGGTTGTGTTGTTTTTGAGTGAGAGCAAAGGCATTTGGTGGGTTCTGATAGAAGTTTGTGATTCCAAGAAAGAAGGCTTTGGTGCTTTCCTATTTTAAAAGTACTTTTTAACCGTAACAGAGTGATTGTGTGTCAGCTGATGTGTGGTTTACTTGTATGTAAGAACAAATCACTATGTATGGAGCTATTGATGTTCTGGAAGGGTGCAGACTTGTGTATGTCAGCACCATTTCTACATAATGAAATTCTTGAAGGTATTTTTTAAATTATTTTTTTGAGGGAAGTACGAGAGCAGGGTCAAGATCACATAGAGTTGTACGGAGATTTCCTGAAACTCGATGCCTCTTAGTAGTTGCACCTGTGAAGAAAGAATCATAAAATGGCCTGCGTTGAAAAGGACCACAATGATCATCGAGTTTCAACCCCCCTGCTATGTGCAGGGTTGTCAACCACTAAACCAGGAGCCACATCCAGCCTGGAGGGGGGAAAAAAAAAAGGCTTAGGGAGAAAGTCATTACTGTCATTACTTAGGTGATGTGAGAAATCTCCAGCTGCTTTGAAGTCACTGTCATGAACATCTAAGAACCTGTGGATTTTGTAAGCTATTTCCATTACTTCTTTCTAGGCAGGAAGAAACTATACAGCAGTGATAAGCTGGAGCATGTTTCTCTCGATTCTCTGACTGATAAATTGCTTCCACAGGAGATAGATATTATAGACATGTTATATGTCTCATGTGTTGTAGGACAGCCAGTGTATGTGTTTCATTTTGTAGACCTGTTACAGAGCAATAGGAAATGTAATTCAAGATCCTTGCTGACGTTCCTATACCTGAATGCACTGGTGTCAGTGGCTGTAATCCTTCCTTGTACCACTAATCTGCTTTTCTGAACCTGCGTGCTTCAGAAATGCTGAACCATATTAATGAAGGTGGAGATAGGTTTCCATAGAAATTATCTTTTGAGCAGTCTCATTATTGCTGAATTTTCTTAATTCCTGCTTTTGTATTGGACAGATGGGAAAGGTAATGTATGATGATCTATCTGTACAACTGTTAGCTAATTAGATATGAGCAAATGTTGCCGCTGCCACTTACTGCTGACCTCCTGTCTCCTATTGAGAAGTAAAATGGAGATATTTAGCTTTTGTAAAAAGTTGACGTTCCCTTTGCTTGTTCTTAACAACAGAAATCTTCAAAACATCAATTTCATTTCTTAAAATTATCTTAGCTGATGTTGGCTTTATGGCAGTTGTTAGGATGTGTCTTGCTCTGGCCCTGCTCCCAACTCTTCTCTATATCAATACAGATACAACATTTCTAAAGCAAAATGTGAGCGCACACGCAACTCCCAGGCAAGCAGCTCCTCAAAATACCCCTCAACCAGGAAGCTTGCATGCAGCAATAGCTTGTGTAAGTGTTCATCTTCCATAAAGCTGAAAGAGCAGGACTGGAATTCCCCGAGCACAGTTTCAAGTCCTGCAAATAACTTGAGGCATTTAGGAGAGCACTTGGCATCCATGCATTGCTCACGTGCAAAAACATATTTTTTTGTTCATGGTTTCTGCTTAAGCTCTGTGGATGATGCAGTTTTTATCTCAGCTAACTTTTCATGCATCGCATTCTTAAAGGCAAAGCTGGAGTGCACAGCATCAGTTAGTGATGGGTCAAAGTTACACCTTTGTTCGGTGGAGGAGGGAGGAAATTGAACTCCTAATGTGTTGCCTCACTCAATTGCACTGAAAGCTGGATGGCTGCTAATGCAACTTTGGACCCTCGTGAGACACACGGCAGTTTACTGCAGAGTGCCCAACTGTTAGACAATCAGCTCCCTCCATCTTTATTACAAAGGTGTTGCACATGGTTTTGTTGTTTCCTTCTTACTGTCTCATGACTGCTGTGCCATGTGCACGTGTGGGAAGAGTCTTTTTTTAACCTAGGTGATATTTCTGATACAAAACTTGGAGTTAAATGGTTTATTTGGGGAGAAGGGGGAATGAAACAGAGCTTGTCTTTTGGACATATGGTTATGTCTGCATGCAACATATGTAGTGGAATTAAATATGGTTGGAAGAATCTTGTGTTCAAAAACTATTTGTTTAGACTAAACAAGTCAATTGCTGCTGTTGCAGTAGGCTGTGAAAATCACATCCTGAAGTTTGTGTTCTAAATACATATTCTTGACAGCAATTGATTATGTTTAAAAGCAAAATTATTGTTATTTATGAAGTCTCATTTTGGTTAAGAGTTTACAGTGGTGAAACTGCAGTTTACATTGAGGAAGCTGTAGCATTGAAGTTTGCATCTGATGGGCCTGCCAGAAGGTTGAAGCAGGAGAGCTTGACTTTCACATGTTTCCCAAAAGTCTCATAAAATAAAAAAAATGGAAGTGATCATAATTGTTCCAAACTGGTCCAGTTTGAAATTGCAGATTGGGAAACATGCTGCCAATATGAATTGAATAACTTTTTTTTTTTTTGTGACCATAAATATTAGGGCACAAAGTTGGCAAACCTTTTGAAATAGTGATAGTAGTTTGGGAGAATATACTGAGATGTTTTAATGACCTAAAAATGGAACTGAATTCAAAATTGGAGTAGTGATGTTATTTGCTAATTACTATTAAAATACTTGAGACCCACATATCTCCTCTCAAATCACTTCGTACCCTTACAGTTTTAAGCCAATGAAAGGAGCTGAAAGGGGCTTTGCTCACATTTTAAAAGCAGTTTGTAATCTGAAAATCTCTCTTTAGGGGTCTATTTACTGGGGAAATATGGGCAGAAGAAAATCAGAGAAATCCAAGAACGAGAGGCAGCTGAATACATCGCTCAAGCACGAAGGCAGTATCATTTTGAGAGTAATCAGAGGACATGCAATATGACAGGTAAGATAAGGAAATAGTTCAGTTCCTGAGAAGTGGAATTCTTTGGGGATTTATAAGAATAAGAAAGGAAGGTGAGTTCAAAGGCTTAACTAAGTAGTTAAGACTAGTAGTATATGTATATGTAGTGTATAAATTATAGTCTTCTTATGTCTTCTAACTAAATCTGAGGAACAGAGGATTGAAGAGATTTCAAGGGGTCATCCTAATCCTTGGTTTGAGTATAGTCATATATTATGTAGCCTGTATGATTTAGCAGTTCAAGACCCTTTCTTGTATTACCCTCAACTGTACATCACACAGGTTTGTGAAGCAGCACCCAGAATTTACTGCAGGATTAATTCCCTTATTCATTGTAGCACATTGCACCACACAGAGATCTCAGAGGGTAATTTTTATTTGCAAATAAGAAGCATACCTTTGTCTTAATTCCCTACACTTGAACAACTGAAAGGTACCAAAAATGGTAGTGATTTTATTCTAGCATTTATCTCTGCATTTGGGAGGACACGAGTCTGAACACAAACCTTTCAAAACTATTTCTGCAACACAAATTGGGCAGTGTTTTCTTTTCTCCTTGAAATTTGTAGTGGTTTATGAAGTGACTGCAAATGGTTTCCGTGCACTTTGTTTACTCTGAGCAATTTGTATTTCTTTATTACTTTTTTCCATTTGGTATTGACTGCTGGTATTGACTACTGCAAGGACTAAGCTTTTATTTGCCATTAATTGTACAAAGTATGTTCTGTACAGCAGCATGCATTTTTGCCAAGATTTTTTCATATTTTGTTTGTGGCGTTAATCATGTTCTGAAAATGCTTTTGTTTATCATTTCTTGTTCCCATCATATAGCAGTAGATTAGAACTTGGATGTTTTGGATATCAAGCGTTTTCTCCCACCAGCTTTCCTTTATTTAAAATGTACCTTTCCTTCGTTCTCTTACTGTGGGGGGTGGAGGAAACAAAAACAAACAGAAAAACACTCCAATTTTTTTCTTCCTATTTGGAGAATTACAACAGTGTGGATTTTCACTGGCTATTCTTCTGGGGAGTTGAAGGTGTGTGGGCACAGATGCCGCAGGATGTGAGCATATGTCTGCATAGCAGAGCCAGGAATAGCCGTGTAGTCATGTAAGGGCAGCATTCTACTCAAAGTGGTAGAAGGTGTGCAGGGCAGTTCCAGGAGTTCCTGGGTTGCTTGTCCTCCCAGCTTTGCATGTAGAGCAAATAGGACCAACGCGATATAGCAGCTGTCAAGTGAGAGTAGGTATGGATTAATGATACTTTTTCTGTGTTGAAAAATTTTGGTTTATATTTTTGTTTTGTCTTTTAATAACAGTGCTGTCAATGCTCCCTACACTGAAGGATGCCTTAATGCATCAGTTAAATTCTGAGAGTCTCACGTCTCTTCTTAAAAATAGGTAAGATTATTTCATTGTGTTGAAGATAACTTGTTTTGATACCTTTTTTTTTTTCCAAATGATGTATTTATAATGTAGAGAGTGTGCAGGATTTCTGTTCTGTGTCCTGTTGAATAACTAGTCTTAAGGTATTTTAAAATCATTACATAAATATTGTCATATTAGATTTAGTTTGGTAGGAATGGATAGCATTCTCCAAACCTCACAGGAGATAGTTATCACTTTCAGATGTTTCAATGAGAGCCGTGATTTTTGTTAAAATGCTCTATTTAAGGGAAGATTAGATCCTGTAAGTACTTTGTCTTAAATAGAATATCTTAGCTGTGTTGTTTTTATTTGGGAAAATGTTTATGTAATCTTACTGAGATCAGACATGATTGGTAGTAGAAGGTATCCAAAATGATTTCACGAAGGAAGTGAGTTATAAGAAGTTATAGAGGAATGTCATGCTTTAAGACAAATGTCTCCATGTCAGAAAACCTTTGTTTTCATTATAACTGTACAAACAAATGGCATATTAAATAAAGTGTGTAATAGCATACCTTGAAAGCTGCTTGGCATTGAGGAAGGAGGAGAAATGGTGTTGTAGGCCATTAATATAGGATTTCTGACTCCCCCAGGACTACCTTTCCTGTTTAGCTCCTGCTAACTTATTTATATAGCTGTAACTTCAAATGTCCAGCATTTAATAAATGGGCAATCCCATTGCTGACTTTTTTTTCCAGTCAAATACTCCCCCAAGAACCTGACAGAATGTGATATGTAGAATGGGAATTACGCTTAAATAATGGCTTTGTAATATGTGATGTGAGAACCTGGATACTGTAGTTGAGTGATAGTTAACCCAAATGACAAGTAACTGGAAAAAGTTAGTTTGTATGGAATATTTAATGTACTTCCCGTAGTAAGAGTTCTGCATAATGAAAATTAACCTGAATGAATAAGGGATGTTGTGGATGACCAGATTTGTCTTCTGGACTACACAGCAGAATACAGAAGTCCACTTATATCTGTAGTCTCTTATTCCATGTCCAAGACAAGCAGTGGCCTTGTTTATTCTCTGTAGCATGCATTCTTTGATTAATATATAGCCAGTGTCACCAATTTGTTGAAGTAGTTGGTGCAGTTTATGGATCCAGAAGCAGACTTCTGAATTTCTGAATTCCAATAATCCCAGCAGAAATGGTGATGGCACTTGATACTTGTTATACATTTCTGAGAACAAACAAACGTGTGTGTGTGTGTGTGTGTGTGTGTGTGTGTGTGTGTGTGTGTGTGTTTAAAACATTGGTTACATGCAGCTGAGACCATGAGTATCCTTGGATACTCTAATTTAGAGTGTGTTTTACAGTAGAGTTTGTGCTTCCTTTTTTGACTTATGCAGAGGAAGTTCTAAATAGATGCTTGAACTTTCTGAAGGGTAGAGAAGGGGCTGGAAGAGACAGATCATGAAATGAGGCCGCAGAGCAGGCTTTAAAAAGCTTTTCAAGAAGCTTTGCATTCAGGTGCTGTACACAAAGGTATAGATTTGTTTTCTTTCCACTTTGAGTTTGGAAGTTTGATCACATGGCTCTGGACCCTTCCAGTGTCGCTCTTGTTGCCTATACAAGAGTAGATACAGAGATATTCATCTTTAGCATCTGTAAATATAGTCTTTTTCTTTCATCATCTATGAGAAGTCCTTTAACTTAAATCCTTTAAGTTCCTTAAATTTAAAACCTTTTTACATTATTTTAGTAATTTGGGGAAGATAGGAATAGATTGGGAGTATAGACAGACTGACTTCTTCAGCCTTCCAGGTAAACTTTTAAAAAGTGAGCACCACGCAAGGCTACCAGTGCTCTTGTTCTGTCTGTCTGTTCTACCCTTCTCAAATCAATGAGATTGAATGAGGTGGGGAAAGTAGTTGCTGCTATACTCTTGCAGATGTTGCAGATCTCCCACTTACTCATCACAGACTTTATTCCAAAACTCTGTCTATGTTTGTATTACTATCAGCATTGCTTCTGCTTTTCTAAGTAAAGGAATGCAAAATAAAAATTAAGTAGTAAGTGAAGAGTGAAAAATCTGTTTCCATTAAGCCACTGTTAGGATTAATGCTTACAGTCTTAAGCTGTTAACTGATTGTTGCCTTACGTTGTGAGAAAAGGCTTTGTAAAAAATATATTTTTCTACTGTAAAATGTATTTTGACCCAATAGATAGAAATGCATTTGGCTCGTCTTGGTGTGCTGTCCTATCTTCTGTTGGCATAGAAAGTATTGCTTATAAGTAAGGCTTTTCTTATTGAGTCTTGTCATGTATTTCACCTACAGAAATATTACCGTATCTTTTTAAAGTCTTTGTTTGGCTTTTGAACGAGTTAAAACTTGATTTTGCTTGTAAAAAGTGAAGTGCTGTGGATTCTTCTATCTCTTCTAGCTATGTTCTTTTTTCTTTTCTACTTTAAATCTGCCTCTTCTTTCTGGAGTTGTAGATTTAATGGTTTATAATGCCGTTTATAATTGCATTACTTAATGGCAGTGAACTGAAAAATTATCTGTGTGATTGATAAAATGGTGAAACTAATGCTAAAGTACACGTTTCAGAAAGATAAAAGCATTGCTTAATGGTTAACTGGGCCTGTGAAAAGTGTATATATTTTATTAACTAGATTACTGTGAAATCTACGAATGGGTTAATCTGTACTGTGTGTGCTAAATATTTAAGTGTTACTTCTGATCCCAAGAAATTACCAAATATTTTCCTAAGTTACTTCTGCGAATTGATTCCTTCACAATGCGATACTGTAGACATTACTTACTGATTAACGCGAGAGAAGGGCTGAATAAAACTTTTGGGTGATAAACTTGCTCTTATGTCTGCTATTGCATTGCTAAAATCATGTCTCTTTACTAGTCCTAAATATGTCATAGGTCTTAGTTCAGATGTATCTACGCATGCAGCCAGGGAAAAGAGGCAAGCTGAATCTGAACCAGCAACGTGCCCTTGCAGGCCAAGGGGTGGCCATAGCCTGGTGCAGCAGGCCCAGTGGTGCTGCTGAGTGAGGGGAAGGGTGTCTTACACTGCCCTGCGCTGTGGGGCTTCACCTCCAGCACTGGGTGCGGGTTTAGGTGCCGCAGTATGAGCACATCAAACTATTAGAGTATCCAGGGGAGGACTACAAAGGTGGTGGAGGGTCTGGAGGGCCGGGTGTATGAGGAGCAGCTGAGCTCCTTTGGTTGGCTCAGCCCAGAGCAGAAGAGCTGAGCGGAGCCCTCATGGTGGCTGCAGCTCCTCACAGGGAGCGCAGAGGCAGCGCTGAGCTCTGCTCTGTGTGACAGCGACAGGGCCTGAGGGAACGGCATGGAGCTGTGTCAGGGGAGGGGTGGGTTGGGTGTCAGGAAAAGCTTCTTCACCAGAGAGTGGTTGGCATAGAACAAGGTGCCCAGGGCAGTGGGCAAGGTCCCAAGTTTGTATAATCCTGTGTAGAGCCAGGGGTTGGACTCAATAATCCTTCTGGGTCCCTTCGAGGTTGGGGTGTTCTGTAATTCTGTACCATCTGTGTTCTTGCTTTTTGTCTGCAGAGCATATATGTCTTAGAAATCAGACAGAACAAAAGGTAAATATATTTCAGTGGAAGAAAAACCCTTAAGGTTATGGCATTTATATGGGTAGATTTCTTTTCCACATATGGCCACAATTGCTTTGTTTTTAGATAACCAAATCAATATTTTAAAACCAAGTCAGACAATGGTAAATCTCCTAAGCAAGGAGGATAGAAATTCTGATCCTTTGCTTATTATGCACAGGTGGGTACAGAAACCCCTACTGAACTGAGGTCTATGTTAAATACATGCACAATCAAGGTCCTAGGAAAAACTACTTTGTGTACAATCTGTGAGTTTTTTCTGACTGCTCAGTACAGGAACTCAAAATTGATGGTATAAATGCAATTAAATGACATCAATAAATACTGTATTTAAACATTTAAATTTGAGTTTCATTTCTGTGACTTCATCATGCATTGCTTATATACTGTTTTCTTGAATGATGTAAATCACTGTAGATGTAAATCTGATGTAAGTAATTATAGTAGTTAAATGAAGTTGCCTTGGAACACTGACGTTTTGTCTAATGTATTTATTAATTTCTAAGGAAAATATACTGTGCTTGATATTTCAATTTATTTTTTCCCACAGGCCAGCAAACAAGTTAGAAATATGGGAGGATTTAAAGATAATAAGTAAGTGTAAATAAATTATTCCATCTACATAACAATTAGTATAAATTTTAAAATGACTTTCATACCGTTCAGAGTACGCACTTCACACTACAATAAGTTGTTGTTTCAGTAGGTGCAAAGATAGTGTAACACACTACTGAACAAGTTTCTTACACACTCCCTCACAAAATTTCCTTATTAAGGACTTTTTCATATTATTCATGCAAGGCAGATGTTCAAAAACCAATGTGAAGAACTTTATTGGCCCTCATATATTATCCTGCTCAACAAAACTTTGTGAGGACTTTCTGTACCACTACAGAAAAATCAGTCTAGTTTTTCACAAAGTTCAATTCTGAACATAGCAGAAAACATCTCTCAGTAATGTACTCCAGTCCCTGCACAGCCAACAGTTTTCTCTTGTCAACCCTATTTGAGGTCGCCACCACAGAAGAAGTTATATGAACCCTTTGGTTCATCATTTTATATATCGGTTGGTGCAAACAGTGGAAGGGAAGTGAAGTCAGATGATTATGTAGTGAAAAATCACTAAACTTTTATATGTTGTTATTATTTAATACTTCTGAATTGTTACTGCCATTTATTATCCCTACCACCACTGCTTCCGTGATTTTAGCTACTTCTGTTGTAGGTAACTTTTTTTTTTCTCCCATAACTGCTGTTATATATTCTGCATTTTAGTTGTGTGAGGGTTAGTATACTTTGTGTTTCCTGGCCTAAGATAGAAAGAGAATCTGACAGCACTGCTACAGGGTACACCTTCTGGAGCAATTTCTATAATTATGAGACTTTTGGGCACTGGAACAGGCTCCCAGAAAAGTGGTCACAACAAGCCTGAGTTTAAGAAGCATTTGGACAATGCTTTCAGGTCTGTAGTTTGATTTATAAGTGATCCTTTGTGGGGCTGGGAGTTTGACTCTGATCTCCGTGTGTCTCTTTCTACTCAGAATATTCTGTGATGCTATGACATCGGGGCAACACTTCAGCAGTTGCCCTTACACATATTAGACTCATGGTTATTTGGGGCATGTTTTATGCAAATGTGTGTTGAGATAACCAATGAGAGAATGTTTAAAAAATCATCAGTAATTCTTGAGTCTTGAGAACGCTCTCCTTTCTTGACTCGCCCTTATTTCGTTGATTTTGAAATTGCTTTGTTGTCTCTCCTCAAGGTTTCACAAGAAGCATTGTAGCTGTCTATAGTACCTGTATGCTAGTAGTTCTTTTGCGAGTCCAATTAAATATTATTGGCGGTTACATCTACCTGGATAATGCTGCGGTCTGCAAGAATGGCACAGTAAGTTTCTTGTTTTAAATGTTGAAATTTCATATTCTTGGAGGAGAAAGAATAAGTTAGTGAGAGAAGAGCATGGCTCAGCAATATTTGAATGAGTAAGTGTTCTTGTTAGAGGGGGAGACATGAAGGGATACTGATAGTAAGGTTTTTTGATATTTTGTTATAGTCTCTAAGTTTGGATTATTTGGGGATAATATTGCTTAACAAAATACTAGCAATATTCAATAATACCTTTTGTCTGCATCTGTGTTGCTTTAAGACAGCCACTTCAATCTGAGCATCAAACTTAAAATGATTGCTTTCTTTAGTCTTTTGTGTAACGGTAATATTGTGCAAATTATCCAAGATGTGTATGCAAATGCATATATAAATGCTTAGTTCTTCTTAGCTTGTACAGTAATCTCCTCAGTTAAATTATCTTAGTGTTGAAGGAAAATGTTGTCTTTGAAATATTGACTGGTGGTTTTTTTTTTTAACTCTAGAAGGCCATCTATCTAAGTATCTGTTGATGAGGTGGAAGCTTGGTTTTTGTTTATACAATGTATCCGTTGCTCAATAATAGTAGATTCCAGAGTAACTAAATACCTAGAGTAAGATCTGCAAATTGCTGAAGAACTCACCTAAAAATAATGAATGTAAACTTTTATTAGTTGGTATATGCTCCTCTTGGATCACTCTTGCTGGGAGTCAAGGGACAGCATGTCAAGGCAGGTCTGGATGGTCTAGAAAAGCTTTCATTGGGAAGCCAGAGATGATTTAGGTCATGTTTGCATTTTGTAAAGTCTGAAAAGGCTTTTTGGGCAAAGAGGCTCTGGAGTAGAAATGCTTTCTTTCTGTTACTTTTCCAGTAGAGGAGTGGGTTAGCAGAATCACCTGTGAGGCACTTAGCTGAAACAAACAGACATTCTCTTCAGCTCCCCAAAGCTTTGTTTTTATCAAGGGGTTTCTCTGGTTTCCACTAGGGTTGAGCGTAAATATCCTATTTCAGCAGGTTTAATTTTTAGGGTGGGGACTGTTATCTCCCAGTTCAACTATGATAACTTGTAAATGCAGGTGTCCTGCTGTTCCTCATAGCCTGCTTAAGTGTAAGGAAAATATTGGTAGGAACACGTGATTGGAAAGATGACCACAGCAAGCTGTGAAATACTGAAGGGAACTTACCATTTCTTTTTGAGGTCCTCCCTCAGTTTTTCTTTAAAGAAATTTTTCATCTCCATATTCTGTATTTTCCAGTACTCTGATACAGAGAAAACCTCTCCTCAGCAGATAACTACTAAATGTAGTTATTTTCCAGACCTGCACTGAGAGTGGAGGACTCTGTCTGCTGTAGGGTATTATAAAGATGAAGGGAAATGTTTGCTATCTGTTTGAAATGGTTTTTGTGTTGTTTTCTATTGTTGTTTCACAGAACTTTTTCCCCCACAGACACCACTGGCTCCCCCTGAGGTTCAACAGCAATATTTATCAAGTATCCAGCACCTGTTAGGAGATGGTATGATACTTTTTATAAACCAACTTCACTTACAGAATGCTCCTTTTCTATAGACTTGAGCAGATCATTAGAATAACTTTGACATTTTTCTTGTTGTAGGACTGACTGAGTTAATAACTATCGTTAAACAAGCTGTGCATAAAGTTTTTGGAAGGTAAGAGGTCCATATTTCCTTGTAGTTAGCTTTTTGTCCTTACTGTGGTGACTGTTTCCACAACAATGAGTTTTAGAATTTTAAAATTGAAAATTAATGCATACTGACTTTTTCCAAGACAAAGCTTTTGGTAGGCTGAGAGCACAACAGTGCAGACCAGTATCAGATTGGGATCCTGCTGTGAACGTATTATCAGTAAATAAACACTACATCAGTACAGTGTGCAAAATTATGCAAAATTAATAGTCTTTCCACCTTTTCAGCATTTCCCTTAAGCATGCTCTCTCTCTTCTGGAGCTGGAACAGAAACTAAAAGAAATCAGGAAAGCAGTGGAACATAAAGATTCAGATCAGGTCGCACCTTATTCTCCCTTATGTCATTATCTGATGCCAGATGAAGAAAACCCCCTTGCTACCCAGGTACTTGTTTTATTTATTTCATCTAACTTTTTTGTTTATTTTGTAGAGGGAGGAGTGCATAACTGTACTCTAATTACATTGTGGTAACTGAATCTTTGATAAATGGCAGTACCTCTTTCTTCATACATGTGAAGTATCTTTAACTCTTTGATCTAGGATGAAGAAAGTTGTACCTTCTTCACACTTGATTGAAAATAAGTGTCAACTTTGAACTTGGCAAAACAGCCACATTAGTACTTTTAGCCCATGATTTATGCCATAGCATAGTGCTGCTTAACTTAGTCCAAAGCTGAAATGTATTACCTTTTACTTATGCACCAGCAAAGAGCCTGAACAATTGCATCATCTGTGAAAGAGATGCTGTGCTGGAAAAAGTGGCGGTGTGCCCAAGTCTTTTTGTTGATTTGACAAGGAAAATCAACAGGAATGAAGAGCAAGGTGTATCATATCTAAGTGGCAGCATTAAAATAATTTCCCAAATTTTATGACAGTATTTGACTCCAGCCATATCACAGTTTGGCGAAAAGTGGTTCTCGACTTGATATTATGCTGGTGTCACGGCGTTAACTAGATCAATCTATGCCCGTGACAGGGGGGCAATACGCCCCTGCCCCTCTTACCCCCCCGGCCCCACACAAAATGGGAAGGAAGGAGGGGAAGAAAAACAACAGCGGCAACAATCTATGGAGGAAAACTTATTTTACTAACTATGATATTGGAAATGCAAAATAACACAATATAATAAGATCTAATTGAAATTGAGACTAATAAATAAAAAAAAAAAAGGAGAGAGAGTTCCCGAGACCAAGTCAAACCTGAAAAGTTTGGGATGGCCAGGAAAATGGAACCTCCAAGAGCCCACTGACAAGCAGTAAGTGAGCGTTCCCCCCCGGAAGGGTCAGATCCCATGACTTCCGTCACGTGCAGAGATAGGTACATGGAGCTGGAGTATTAACACTTGAGTTCCAGTGCACTACATGATGTGTTGATGTGGAATACTGAAAACCAAAAAACGTAAAACCATGACAGCTGGTATGAAGAAGAAACTGAGGTTTCACTGTGTGACCCCACGCATTTATCTCTTAAAGTTCAGCTAACGTGCAGTGTTTATTTCAGCTGCTTGATTAGCATGGTATTTTCTGCTAGTATTTTAAATAAATAAATATATATATATTTTTAAGTAAAATAAGAAATCACACACAAAACCAGTGACCAGTTACAAGCCACACACATAAATTTATAAAGAATCTGATTTACTGTGATAAATTGTATTAAATAGATAGTCAGTCACCTTGACTTAATTACATGACACAAAATTATTTCTATCCTTGCTTTTATGATTCTTATGGATTTCTCACTAATTGGCATCTGTCTTGTTTTTTTCCTAGGCTTGTGGACTCACAGAAAGAGACACTGCTACAATTAAATTACTTAATGAAACTAGAGATATGCTGGAAAGGTATACAGAAAATATTCATATTGAGCTCCTTACAGCTAGTTTAAGTAACACAATTAGTTTTATATACAAAGTGGTGAACTTTCATTTGCTAAATGTGACCATTCAACCACTGTGCTGCATTAAATTTTTATATTCCATAATTAAAAGCTGGGACTTACAAAATTTGAGCGCTTTGAAACTTGTAAGAAAGAATCTTGCCTTAATAATAAAAGGGTGTTTTTCACAGCTAGACCCGTACCTCTTCCTCGCATTTTCTTAGTTATCTAGGGAAGGAGAAGTACGTCCCTTCTGCAGCAAACTGAGAGTAATTATTTTGCATTTACTTGTTTTGATAAAATGAACACCATTGTTGGCTTATCAGAATTTGTTTAATGCATGGTTTTATGAGTGGTTGTATGCATCCTTCTACAAGAGCTACTGCAGTGAGGCTTCTATAATAAGCGTTGAATAGGAATGAAGAGAGTCAAATGCTAAACTGTTCTTAGAATGTAACTGCTAGAGACCTGGGGCATTTTAAGGATGAGTCCCTCAGTGCTACTGCTTAAAAAGAAATAGGTAAGGAAGGAATGCTTTCCATTTTATCTATCTTTTAGTATCTCAAGATTAGAGTTGAGGCGGTTGACTGTTTTGCTGTGGAGATTCTTGGAGAGATTTGGGAACCTCACATACTCGAGATTTGCAGGGGTTTTGGGTTTGGAAAAATGAATCCTAGGAATCAAAACAGCACATATTTGCTTCTTCAGTCCAGACTTCAGTACAGTTTTGAGCACGTGTTTAAACAGAGGATTCAGTCAACTGCTGGACAATATGGCGGAGTTCTTCAGACCTACTGAACAGGACTTCTCTCAAAATGGCTCTGTAAATAGGTAAATGTTTTCTTTTGTTGTGGTTCTTACTATGAGGCCAAAAGCATTATCACGTGAATTCTAAAGCAGGCAAGGGATTTTCTTGCCTACTTGAAATTCTCATGCTAAAAATAACTTTGTTTCTTGCTTTTCAAGAATAAGTATGGTCTCTTCACTTTGGTCAGAGAGCATTGCTTGTTTCTCCCCAGCCAAGAACCTGCTGGATTCTCCTGAGGTGTCTTTCTCACCATCTTTTGCACATCCAAAAGCAGAAATCAGAAGACCAATACTTTACAATTTTTGCCAGTGCTGTACAGACAGACTGCTTTTGAGTTTGGGAGATGTCCTTTCGCCATTCTCCTATGAGGCTGGAAGAAAGATAGCTCTGCATGTCCATGTCTCTGACTGTTAATTACAAAATTTCTCAGGGAAGGTAGACTTAACTGTGGTTCTCCAAATAAGTGTAACCTACAGAGCTTTAGGTTCTTGTCTGGTACGTTGGAAAAAATGCAAACATTCAGGGTCTTCTCCTTCTTTCTAAAAGACTGTTAAAAAATAGCTTTTATTCTGAGGTTATCTTGGCTTTAGAACACTTCAGTGTGTTGTGTTAGAAATCTGAAAGCTGACTTCAAATCCTAGAAATATAATTCCTAAAATATTAAAATGAATACTTTAAATAATAACTTTGTATGTTTGTTTTAATAATTCATGGCTCTTAAATATCAATGTTTATATTGAAATGTAGCTATTTACATTGCTTAAAATATCCTGAAGGCTTTAGCTTGGCTATCTGTCCTCAGCTGGGTTAAGACTTTAAGGGTCTGAGACTGTAGAGGGATACATCTAGCAACTACTTTACATATGGGTCTGAGACTGTAGAGGGATACATCTAGCAACTACTTTACATATATACACAGGCAAATACTGTAGCTAAAACATTCATTTTGTGTGAGAAGCAGCTGTGAAACTGTAATAGGATGACCAATGGATAAAATTTTCTTTGGTAGTTCTATATTAAATTAAAAATGTAATGGGGACAAATCTTCCTTTGTATGTTCCAGTTTGTGGTCTATGCAAAACTTCTTCCAACTCTTATTTTTGAAGTAGTAATTATATAGGTTAGTAATAATCACAGTTGAGTTGTCTTACATGCAGCTCTATATCAATATTTATTTTCTCTTCTAGTCTCTCCAGCATCAGTCTTCCTTTAGCCAAGATAATTCCAATAATAAATGGACAGATCCATTCAGTATGCAGTGAAACACCCAGTCATTTTGTTCAGGTAAGAACCTAGCTTCATTTAAAATATCTCTAGTAAAATTTTGAGATGTTATTTCTTTTCAGTAAAGTATCTTATTTTGTTTAATTTCAGTGGCTTAAACATGTAGGAATAAGTAACATAAATTAAACTTTTTGTAGAGCTGCACTTTCCAAAAAAATGCTTCTTTTTCTCCTATAATCTCTTCCCTTAATGAAACAGTGCAGAAGCAAAAAAAAAAAAAAAAACATCTCAGCTTGGTTGTATTTGGAGTTCTGTTCAGGAATTTCGTGCAATTGAAAGGTTTGAGTTAGATCTCAGGAGGAGTGGCAGGTGTTTTTCTTATGATCAGTGCAATTATGTACTGCAGTAAAGCCAGAAGAGTGGGTGTAGCTTTGATTAAGCAAATGTATTCCTCAAATTTCTTCCAGGACTTACTGATGATGGAACAAATGAAAGATTTTGCTGCTAATGTTTACGAAGCTTTTAGTACCCCTCAACAACTAGAGAAATGAACTGCACATTAATAGGAATAGATCATGTATTTATAACACATCTTTGTGACTACTGCTGAGATGGGCTTAATTTTATAATGGCGTAGGAGTGGCAGAGCAGCAGGAAGAACATACTGAAGAAAGTGGGAGTGAGCCCACAGTCATTCTATCTAATACAATTCTATTTCAAATGCCCATCAAAATATTCTTGTTGAAAGAATCACTGTATGTAAAGAATTTTCTATTAAAAAGTTGTTAAACTCTTGCTTAATTTGATTACTTTTATTGCGTTTGAAAGGCATCTTGTGACAGTACTACTAGAAGTTATTAAAACAAACAAACTTGGTGGCCTGGGGGGTGTATTGTTTGGGAAAAACATTAATGGTAGTAATTGAAGAATAACAGATCCAAGTAAGGTTTTTGTGTTCATCCCTCACATTTTTCTTTTGTTGTAAAAGACTTCTTCCTTTGACTTTACAAACTCTGCTCCAAAGAGTTCCTCATTCTTCAAAAAGCCTTTGCCAGCTGCTGCCCATGCCTCTTAAACAAGTTGGGGGTGCTCTCTTTGTTACTTACAGAATGTAGATTTTTAGACGTTCTTGTTTATGCTGTTCAAACAGCTGCATTGTACACATTAACTTGTAAATATTTTATCTTAATTTGTATTAATTTTGAGCCCAATTGTCTGTATTGTAATAAAATATTTTAATGTAAAATTTGTGTGAGTGTGATAACATTGCTTTTTCTGTTAAGTAATCTTATTTGGTCTGTCACTTAAAAGCCTAATGGAGTTGAAAAGGGGAATAAATTTAACTTTCTCAGTAATAGTTTTGCATTTATTAAGATTTCTCATGAAAAAGTAAGCCTTTGGTTTCTACACTGAAAATATTACTGTTTTTTGTTGTCTTCTCCTCCTCTATACAGATCCCACACACAGGCCTACCATTATTAGTCCTGATGTGTGATGAGTTTGGGAATTTTTCAAATTGGACACAATCCAACTCGTGCTTAAAATGTTGTCTTCTTGCCAAAGCTGAGGCGCCCTAGCAACAAATCTTAAGGAAAAAAAAAGTTGCTGAAATATGTTTGTTGTTGTTGTTAATAGTCCATAGTCCACAGAAGGCACCCTGGTAACTGTAAAAATAATGGATGTAAGCAAGAGCCAGCCTTAACTTTATGACATGATACAAAACATAGAAAAAAAGCGAATTCTCAGAACTCGTGGACAGAATTACTCAAAATAGTTCTGTTAGTGATTCTCATTATTAGAGATTAAAATGTACATATGCATTGCCTCCATGCATTCGTGATTGCTAGTCATTATGAGATTGTTCTTGCAGATGCAGTATCCATCTCAGCTGAAGCTGCCAGCTGTAGCACACAACTGGAAAGTTCATTCTTTTAAGGCTTATATATATATACACACATTTTTTTTCTTTTACAATACTTCCACAAAACTCTCAGTTTTCTTGCACTGAATGGATACAACTTTTATGCACAGTTGTCTACCTGTTGAACATAGCTTGGGCTAGCACTGTTCTTTCTCAGGGTTTAAAAAAAGAAAAAAATCTACTGCCCCTTTCCACATAACTGCCAAGAAACAGACTAAAGAAAGTGAAGAGGTCAAGGTAAAGGCTCAGTTATTCACACAAGCTCAGAAAAACAAACTGTACAATAGATAGGTAAGTAATTAGATTCTGTATGAGGTTCATTTCATTCCATCTTGTAAAACAGTCTGTCTTCAAAAAAGAAAAAAAAAAGTAGATGTTTCTCAGTCAAGCAGTAGTTCAAAGCCAAAGATGAGAAATTGAGCAGGAAGAAAAAAAACACCAACAATGTAACTTCTGTACTGCCCAAGGCTCCAGTGTATGGCTCAGTCTACATCAGTCAGTTGCAAGGTCCAGCCCCACTGACATGGCAATTGGTTCAGGGTTAACTGAGGTAGAGCTACTACAATTCCCTTTTCTCCCATTGCAACCCATTTCAGTGGTTCCTTGTAGCCAACCAACTTCACCTGAAATTGAAATCAACAGTAAAATTAGAGCAATGTGTTTTTGAATGCATATCATTGCATATTCAATAAAGGAAAAGTTCTTCCATTACTACCCATTTATTCTTAAATCTTACTATCAACTGAGTGAATAATAAGAATAAAGGTAATGGTGGCAAGTACTTGCTAAGTAGACATGTCAGTAATAAAGCTAGTGAGACTGTGTCTAAATCTGAGACTTACTTAAGTCTGTAAAAGGTTTGTAAACGTGTCAGAAATCTTTGGGATAGGATCTGGGTCTAAGTAGGTATCAGGTACCACAGCAGTGATGTCAGCATTACCTGTTTACAAAATGCCTCTTTCCTTGTGGTAGAGCTTGGAGTTTTGAATAAGCGTATAGGAACCACTGAGTCACGGCCTGAACCTCTGATTAGTCACCTGAGGCGAGCAATGGGTCAACCCTGGGAGCACAGGTGAAGGCAATTCACCTGTGCTGCAGGAAGGGGTGGAGCCTGGCTCCACTTCTCCTAGACCCATTTAAGAGCTGACTACCAGGGGGGAAGGATCTCTCTTCTGGAGATCCACTCCACTGGAATTTCCTGAGCGAGCCCACAACATGGGTAAGTATCCTATCCTCTGTTTTGCTTTGCATAACTCTCTTGTTTATTTCATTATTATACTTTGATTATACATTTGATAATACAATAAGCATCAGCTTTTACAAAGTACAGACAGGTATTTCAGAACAAAGTTGATCTGAAGAGCCCCTCCAAAGTAAGAACACATAAATCTTTTGTGGAGACTTGTATGCCAGCTTGTACGAAATGTTAAGAACAATGGGGCAGTGTAAGGGAACAGCTAAAAAAAGAAATCGGTCTCTACCCCAATGAATGTTATTCTCCTGCTCACAGATAGTCCAAATGCTTCTTTCAAATTCAAGATGCATTTACATTTGCACTGTACATAATATTTGAATGCTACTTTTAAAGTGACTGGTTTTTTTGCCATATCACAGAGCTGTTTCATTATCAATTAGATTCTTTTCAGTTGAAACTAAAGCAGGACCTTGTATGTTTTTACTCAAGTTCTTTACTATGAGAATGGTGAGGTGCTGGAACAGGCCTGCCAGAGAGGCTGTGGATACCCTGTCCCTGGAGGTGTTCAAGGCCAGATTGGATGGGGCCCTGGGCAGCCTGGTCTAGTATTAAATGGGGGGGTTGATGGCCCTGACTGTGGCAGGGGGGTTGGAGATTCATGATCCTTGAGGTTCCTTCCAACCCTGGCCATTCTGTGATCAGGGGACTGAGTCTAGGAACAAAATGCATTTCAACAGCTAGTGAGCATGGGATGATGAGACCAGAACAGAGCTAACTCAAAGCAAACTCCTTAAGTGCACATAATGTGGATATTAAGACCGGAGCACCAAGTGTTTTGCTGTGTAATTCTGCTTCTGTTGGGTCAGGGTACTTGCTAATGGAGCTGTGGTATCGATGTCCTCAATTTACGACCACAGTATATCTGGGGTCATACAGAGATACATATAGAGTTACTGTTCTGGCCCTGGGCATCTAAAACCTTTGTGTGCATCACAGTATCATAAAGATGAATATTGATCATAAAGGTCATCCTGGGGTAGAATCTACAGTGGAAAGAGGCAAGGTGGCATAGTTGTTTTCCTGCTACTTGGCCTCTTTTTAGGATCCTCAGTTTGAAAGCTAATATGTATCCCACCAACAATTTAGCTTTAACGTTGATAAGAAACATCCCAGTAGGAGGACTATGACAAGTAAGGTCCCAGAATGAGAACTAATATTCTGCTGTCTCTCTTCCAGAGTACTCTATCCTAACAGTTACACATTCCCAAAGATGCCAGCAACTTAAATAAACATAGATGGAACACAACAAATACTAGAAATGTTTTCCCACGTACCTTCAGACTACGTTCACTTCTTGTGTTACGTGTTATAAACATCACTATTCTAAAGGGGGAAGCAAGAAGTGTCTTCTTACCTGTGTTTCTGCAAGCCTTGCCTGTGGCTCACCAAGTTCCAGAATTCCAGAGTTCGGCCAGTTAAGAAAAATGGCATTGACTTTGCCTTCCTTTGGCCTGAATGTGTACCTGGATAGAAATGGGGAGCAGAAATATGTCAGTCTTTCCCTGCAGATTTTCTGGAGCAGTATATATCACACTTTCAAGACTGGAAAAGAACTAATATGAAAAGTTAGCACTGATTACGTTTTCAGATGCGTAACCTTCATTTCATAAAAATCAATACCCTTTCTCAAAGTACTATTCCTTGAAAATGCATTCTGATAGATTAGAGGTAACACATTAACAATAAACTGAATGTAGAGGTAAACATCTGCAGTAACTTAAGCAAGCATACAACAACTACTGCCTTGTCATGTAAGAATGAGGATTTTGGTGGGTAGGGGAAACCATTAACAGATAATCGTGGGTTACATTCAGAGAAATGTAATTCACATCTGTAAGGAAATACACAGGCATTACACTGAAAAACTTACTAGGAGCACGTGGAACTATAAATCTTCCACCTTGCATAGTTAATTTTTTAAAAACCAAATTATTACAGACATAATCTTGGTGAAGATTTTTTTCGTGATAGCTAACTTATCCATCTACATTATGTCACTGGAATGAATCCTGCAGCATTCATCTGAAATATTTCTCCCGCCTTACTTCATTGTAATTATACTTTTTTGTTCTCAGAAGTGTTTTTATTCAACAGTCAGCAGTTTCAAGGCCACAGCCAGATGGCCAAATCTTAATTGGAGCAGGAGTTAAACAAAGCCCAGTGAGGCAGAGAAGTGGCTGAGACTAAAAGCCACGTGGATCATTACGGAGTTATAGCAGCAATGAAGCACAAAAACAGCAGAATTCAGAAGCTGGCTAAATTTACTGACCAAGCAACTGCTAATATCTTCCTTTTTAAAGGTAAAAACACACGAATACAAAATACATTAGATTCCTAGTTTCTTTTTCTCCCATTTATCTCTAAAGAGCAACACCAAGATTCCTAGTGTATATATTTGTATTATATAGACTTTGTAGCACTTCTGTATTTCTGGATTTTGTTTATAGCTTCTGTTGCCAGTTCCGCTTAGAACCACTAAAGAAACTTCTGCACCCTTCACTCCAGCCTTAGCATCATCCTGGAACTACATTCTCTGACACAGTGTGTCTCCATTCTTAGACACACTTCCACATGCAGTTTTTGAAATTGACAGAAGGGTTCATTTCTTCAGAACAAGCTGATGATTTCTGCAGTGTCAAGCCTTTAAGAATTTTAAAATTAAAAAGTTAAATGTTAAAACTTCTACAGCTTTACACCACCTATGTTATGGTTCAGTGGTCTTACCACACTTGTGGTGTGACCGTGTCGTTCTGTGCTCTCCACGGTTTCGTTCCATAGATGGCTTCTCCATTGACTTTCAGCCAAGCACCCATTTGCCTCAGGCGTTCCTCAAAGATAGCAGTGATGCGGCCATCGTGAGTGGGCCCGATATTCATCAGGAGGTTTCCTCCACAAGACACCGTTTCTACAAGTTGCTGGAATGTTTTTAAACACGTACACAGAACAGCGGTCACAATTAATGGAATATATATTTGAAGTTCTTACTAAAGCCTGGTATGTTGCTTCAGAATGATGGACTGGACTAGTTAGTGCAAGTTCAGACTCTGGAGGTCCAACATCCCAACAACCAATGCAAAACTTAAGTACCCAAAGAACAAAAGCTCCACTGTCTGCGTGGCAGAAAATATCCAAAAATACATTTTCACACCAACACATCTGACTGACTATTAGAATCAGATCCTACTTCTTTTTAAAATTTCAAGTTCTGCTGGAATTTCACAAGAGATTTCCCAGTGGAACACTTACAGGATTATTTTTCTGCATGAAAACGGCCAGCAGATGCCACTTCATTTTTACTGAAGCTGGGAAAAGCAATGTTTTCCCTATTTTATGGGCACATCTCTAGAACACCATGAAGCTTTAGATATTTAGTACAGTTTTCATAAAATATGCAGAAGAAAATGAAGCAGTTTTAATAATTTATGTAGCAAAGAATAAATCTCATATATAAGGGTGCCATTAGTATCTCCCATGTATTCTTCCTTTTTTAAGTGAAGCCAGTGATAGAATGGGTGTTCATTTGTATGATTTATTCATCACAGTCATAGACCTTAGTGCCCACAAAATTCACACAGTGTGTTTCTGTAACATGCAGTGTACAGACTGAGAATCAAAGGAAATGTTCCTACTATAGAAAGAGTGGGATGGAAGAGGTTGGAATTCAAAAGAGAACAGAAGATTGAATCAGCAGAAAAAAGAAATCCTATATTTAATCTAGATTTTCAAAGGGTTAATTCATCATGGAACACAGCTTTTACTAGACCTATTAATCCATGGTGGATTTTAAAGAAAAAGAAGAAAAACATATTCATGCAATTGTCTTTTATCTCAGCCTCTGAGATTACATGCTCTGGCATCAAGAGTCTACATTAATGCCATATTGTGAACTTGACAATTGGCAAACAAGCTGATGATTGTTCTAGAGAGTCCATGAAGCATCTGTGTTCCCAGCCACACTGTCCTCCAGAGACTCTGAGGTTGAGACTCTGAAGTCTGAGGAACAAACAGCTGGAAATAAACTACTGAACGAATTAAAACCAGCTCCTCTGAAGAGAGATTGCTTCAATTTGAAATTATCTTTTGCAAGGACAGTACAAAGGACATAGATTAAGCAACAACAATCTTCCTCTTCAGTAGCTGAATTTTGTAATTAAACTCATTTTATCTCAAAGACAAGACTTCTTATCATTCAGTTTTCCTAAGCTTCCAATTTTCTTTTTTTGTAATATCTTAGATGAGCAAATGAAATCAATGTTTTAACACTGGCTATCTGTATTTTCTCACATTTATCTGTATGCCTGTAGCACAAGTGTCTTTGTTTCTTTCCCTCTTTTAAGTATGAAATGGAGCAAAAGGAAAGTTTCCCACTGCTAACTAAAAGAGTATTAACGTACAAAGTGTTCCTAGCTAGAAGCAGGAAAAAGGACACAGCCTTCAAGCAAGAGCCTCTGTGAAACTACAGCTGTTTGCTTCTTCTCAACTCAAAAATGCAGTTACCAGAAAAACAATCATAGAGATGAGTCTTTGACTGGTTGCTTACAGAGGAAATTCACTGCTAAGAAACTGTGTGATTTTTTTACTAGATGACATTTCTCATAGTATTTTCTATAAAATTCATACATTAACCAGAAGTTGCAGGCATTCTCTTTGTCCCACTGTACCTTCACCAAGTCCTCAACTGTCAAGTAATCTTCAAGATTTGCGTTCCTCCTGTACCCCCATGACCTCTTGTCAATAGTCATGCAGTTCTCCCACTTGTGAGGCAGAAGGTGTCCTGGGTTGTACCGGTCACTACATGTGTAGAAGCCACCATGCTTACAGATGCTGCCCACTCCCCAGCGGTCATTGGTCACCACTGTGTCCCGAACTGGACTGGAAACAAAGAAATTGCATGTTTATGATTTTAACTCTAGCCATTACAGTCAGAGCCAATGTAGTCCTTCCCCCTCACCTCCTGTACAGCCCTCCCAGAAATTAACATTTAGGATGACTTCTGTACTACTGCAGTTAGATTAAGTGCTATTTCAGGAACCCAGTTCCCAGGGAAATACGCTGCAGCCTTTCACAGGAGTCCTGCCAGAAGGCAGCGTGCACTTCACATCTACTGCCAAATGTTCAGTTTGTGATGACAACAACGCACCTCTGTTCTCAAATTATCTTGCTATCTTGTTTGCCCGTGCGTTAGACAACACTAAAGAAAAATGATTAAGTAGAATAATCATTGCCATCTTAACTGACAAATTTGCAAGCATGGTTAAATAAATATGAAAGAGTCTAAAACAAGCTTCAGTAGTTTTAGGTAAGACCTTGGATTACTGGCACACTATACATCAGGTAAATTAAGATTTAGCTAAGTCCCCATAAGTGGAGGTAATAAGTTCCACAAGTTATAGAGAAGGAGACAAACTAGACAATAGAATTTCAGATTAGGAGCTAAATTAGGAGCATCATGATACACCTGTCATTATACAGCCAAGCTAGAAAATCAGTGCTGTTCCAGTAAGTATCTGGTGCATTTCCATCCCCATCAGACCAAACTATTTCTGGCTGGTACTTGGTCACAATTTCATAGAGTTCTGGTAATGATTTACTGGTTGGAAACTTTCGTGTCTTGAAGACATTGGTGGCATCCTCGAGGAAGAGAGGATTAAACCATTCAAACAGAGAGTGATATAAACCAAAACGCAAGTCAGTTCTGTTCCTAACAGATGTTTCTAGTTCAGCCACAAGATCTCGCTTTGGCCCCACATCGACAGCATTCCAGTTCCAAGAATATTTGGACCCCCACAAAGTAAAGCCTGAAAAGAGAAAAATCGAAAGCTAAGAAAGCAGCAGAACATCGTGGTTCTACTTTGCAAGTGTATTGCAAAAGAAAAAAATATATATCAAAATAACTAAATGTGTAATCATTTATACATACACATAAACATCTGTAGAGATAAACATTTATGTAGAAAAATATAAGCATTCAGTGTTCTTGTTCTGATAATCATTTGATCCTCCTCAGTCATTCACTCCATTCAAATGCCCATATTAAATTAACCAAAGACACAGAAGCTTTTTGGCACATTAGATTTTCAGTGAATGTAGTAAATATGAGTTCCGAATACACATTCAACAGGTGGAAGATAAGACATCAGCTTGCACGTTCTGCAACGGAGACATCATTTGCATTCAGACTACTCTCCTCCCTTTTGTTTACATCTCATGGAAATGTTCGCTGCTCATTTGTTTTATCATTCAATAACAGCTCAATCAGCAACTCAGTATGTGTGCATAAGCAGAGTGCAAGAACTCCTGAAGCAGCTTTTAGAACATCAGCATTAAATATCGTCACCTCTCAGACACCCAGCAACTCAGCTCAAGCACTGCAGGCACTACCTACCACGCTGCAGATTTAAACCATGGCATAGAGGCCCCACCCTTACCTTCAAACTGCTTCACACTCATTGCCTAATGCCTAATAAATTGTACAGCATTCTTTGTGGACTGGATACATGCAATTGTATCAACTAGACAAAGGAGATTTGGGGTTGTTTTCTTTTGTTTAGTTTTTTGTTTTTGTTGTTGTTGTAAGTCAGTGGAAATTTACCACAGAGTCAGAGTTTTGAGTGTGTCAGAGATGGGATTAAATTTCACAAGTAGTTTCACAACTGTCAAAGTTGCAAGTTTCAAGCCAATATCTCCCCAAACACCACCAACACCAAATAGCTGCACTGTCATATTGCTTCCTGATATTCTATACTTTTCTTTGCTATTAAGTTTCCTCCCAGCCATGCCCTTTTTCTTTACTTTTCTCTGCCGAGCATCTTGACTCTCAGAACATATTGCTAAATTCCCTGGAGAAACCTCCAGGCAACTGCCAATTCAGAGCAGCTCTCCATAGACAGAATAGTGCAGCATTCACTTTGTGGTTCCTTGAGCAATATATTACACAACAATCAGAAATAAACCCAGCCACTGCTAGAAGTTCAGCTGCTCCCACCACTGCAGGCTGTCTTACACGGAAGAAAAAAACCATGGCACAATCTATTCTTCCTTCTACACGAGTTTCATGTGCATAGCTTTTGTGCAAGAGTCAGGAAAATGCCTGCACATTTTTACTCTTTGACTGGCTGGGGCAAGTAATTGTGTCATTTCTCTGTCTTTCTCTTAGCAGGCAGGAAAGTCATTCCTTCAGTTAACAAAAACACAACAGTTTCTAACATTCAGAACCCTTCTGCTTACCTTCATGATGCTTTGAAGTTAAGACAACGTATTTTGCACCTGAAGCCTTCAGAATATCTGCCCACTGGTTAGGATCAAAGAACTCTGCTGTAAACAGTGGCCCAAAATCTTCATAACTGAACCCAGGTGGGTAATTTGCCTTCATAAATTTCACATAGGGCTCCCTCTTTTCCTTCTGCCAGTACCACCTACAAAATACAGATCAAAACCACGTCTGCTGGTGTGTTTTTAGACAAAGAAAAGATTACTGAAATCATTAGCTCCTATTTGCATTCACACTGAAAGGCACAAGAACTGGATGCACATGATACAGACAGCCACATAAAATTGCTTCAGAACATAACAGCATTAATAATTAAAGGCTTCCTTTTCTCTGTCCTTTCCCCATGCTCTGCTTCTTCCAGAGGCTCCACTTTGGAAAGGTCCCAGGATCTCATTTGTGAAGTCAATGCCATTGTTCCAATCACTTCAGCCCACAGTGAGGCCACAGAGCTGCTGCTCTGGCCTCACTCTCACCATAAGCAGAGAACATAAATGGCCAATACAACACTATGTGTCTTCTGCCTGCCCCACCCCTCCCCTCCCTAGAAATGAAAGAACAACTCCAGATATAGCACACAACATCAAGCCTTATTGCTGGAGGCCTTCTATAACTGCTGGGGAGAAAGGATCTGAAAGCTTTCACCTCCATATAAACAAAGCCAGGCAGCAAAATTCTGTTGGCAAATTTAGGCATAACTGAACAGAGTTTAAAAGTAGAAGGAAAAAACAGCAGAATTGGAATATCTGAGATGCTTTTCTCCCTCCCACCCTGAGCCAGCCTCCGAGCTGAGCTCTACACTACCACAGCAGCTGCATGGATCTTACTGTGTCCTTCCCAAAGAGACTTCAGCGTAAACACAATCTCTGGGAGCCAGTGGGAAAAAATATAAAAAATAAAAGGCTGCGGCTATCTTCCTCCTTGAAAGAGCCTGAAAACAAAACCAAACAAACTGGTTTTTAAGTATGTAACTGCACAAATAAAGGAGTAATGTCCTTTGTTTGTCACACGGCTTGCTAATAAAGCGTGCCTTTCCGCTCTGACAGGACTGAGTTTCAGAGCTGTACTGCCCAAGGCCCTACAGCCCTGCAGGGAAGGAGGCATCTGGGTGACACCACGGTCCGTGGCATTGCCCTGAGGCTGTGGGCAGGGACCTGGGCCACCTAAGCTGCTCACCACCAGGAGGTCCTGCAGGGGTCCTCAGCTGGGTGAGCCTAAGGGAGGGAGGTAGCAGGGATGGAGACAGTCATCCTCTGCATCAGATTGTTCTCAGCCCTTTTTAGAAAAATAAGAAGGAAAAACTGGATGTTTGAGCGTGAGTGCGTGTGTGAATCTTCCTGCTAGAGAGGCCTGAACAGAACCTAGCCTCCTTCTCTCCAGCAGAAAGCCATTGCTCAGTAAATGCAGCACGCAGTAATTACTGCAGATACCCTTATATGCAACTCTGAAAAGAATCGGCCGAATATTGCCCTCAGTAAACACTGGTTTGCTGATATCGACGTCAGCTCCCTTTATGAAGACTGCTTTTAAGCTTCACCATGGCGGAGAGCTGCTGTTTACCTCCACACCCCACGGCGTGACTTAGAAGGAAACTGCACACCGGACGGCTACACCCAGCGGACCGAAGGCTCGAACGAAACGGATTCGAAGGCGCTGAGCCTGAGGTTAAGCAGAACGCGCTTCTTCGCGAGAGAAGAAAACCACCACGAGCAGCAGCAAGGCAAACAAAGCAGCGCCGGGCAAGGGGAGCGCCGGGCTGCCCGCAGCCCTCCGGCCACAGCGCTCCTCATCGCAGCGCGGCGCCCGGCCCTGCACGGCTCCTCCAGCTCTCTCGCAAAGCTCGCAGAACACCGCACCGGCCTCCAGCCCGTCTCTCTCCGCTAACCGGGCCGTCGTCCCCTCCCTCCGCGCCCGGCGGGCAGCGGGCGAGGCGGCAGCTCACCAGAACCACTCGCTGCCGAAGCTGGGCACCGCGAACACGCCCCAGTGGATGAAGACGCCGAACTTGGCCTCGTCAAACCAGGTGGGCAGCGGACGGGAGTCTAGCGAGGCCCAGGTGGGCTCGTAGCGGGACCGCCCGCCCAGCAGCCCCGGCAACAGCAGCGGCAGCAGCAGCGCGGGCTGCGGCAGGCCCGACATGGCGGCGGGCGGGGGCCGGAGCGAGGCGGAGCCGGGGGCGGGAGCTGCTGTGCGAAGGCCGGGCCGTACGGGGAGTCGAGGCCGCCCCGCCTCGCTCGTCACGGTGCCCTACGGCTCCCGGCCCGGGGAACGGGCAGCCCGGCGGGGTTTGGGGAGAGGCTTTTTACACTTTCAGTTACGTGCCTCGATGGGATGGGTGTAAGTTACAGCCTGATAAAAACATTTTGACTTCCACGATCTGCCCTCGTTGCTCCAGTTTGAAAATAAACTTTGATGCTGAGCATAGGAAGCCTTCGTTATTTCTTTCTTTTGCTTTTCCTTGCTTTGGCCTTTCGCCCAACGCTGTCCTGCTTTCTCTGCATCTACACTCACCTTTGTTTCTTCCCATGTCCCTTCACATCTCCACAGCACCTTTGACCTCTTGCTGCTATGTCTGTTTTGGTTTATCTTTGGATTTCCTCGTGTTCTGCGACTTTTCTTTTTGACAGCTGCTGCCACCAAGGGACTGCAGAACCGAGCAGTCCCTTAATAGGGGAGTTTTGAAGTAGATTCTCATTCTTTACAGCATACCCAAGTTAGAGCTGCTCTGTGACTCTCAGTGCTTTGAAGAAAAAACAACACAAGGAAAGCTCCAGGATCTCACCCAAAGCCCAAAATAGGTGAGATCCACAGCACAAAGGGTGCAGTTTGCTTAGTGACCTTTCTCACATGCTTTCAGTGAAGTGAAGAAAGAGAGAAAGAGAGAAAGAAAGAGGGAGAAAGAAAGAGAGAG
>JAPSGF010000004.1:6828068-6869527 GCA_035772895.1 Perdix hodgsoniae | reverse complement strand
AAGGGAAGGGAAGGGAAGGGAAGGGAAGGGAGAAAGAGAGAAAGAGAAGAGAAGAGAAGAGAAGAGAAGAGAAGAGAAGAGAAGAGAAGAGAAGAGAAGAGAAGAGAAGAGAAGAGAAGAGAAGAGAAGAGAAGAGAAGAGAAAAAAGGTAAGGAGAGGAAAGGAGAGGAAAGGGAGAGGAAAAGGAAAAGGAAAGAAGGAAAGAAAGAACAGTAAAGAAGCAGTTCAGTAAATAGATGTCACGAGTGCACTTCCAATTAAGGCTTAGACTGGTTCAGAAACTGCCACCAGCCAGCCTGCACATGCACAGCTGCTGCCATCTCCAGCGAGAGAAAGGGCCCTCAGCACATCTGTGAGCTGTAAAGGTCAAACAGAACAAAAGACACACGATGGGATTTGGTGAGAAACTTAGGACTAGCTCCTGTGACTTGGTAGAAAACTTTCTTATCAGGGGAGTGCAGTGCCTGTGCGATGCTGGGCAAACCTGGCCCTGAAGGAGAGTCTGCAAGAGCCCGGCAAAACAAAACGAAACCACGGAGTTTGGGTTTGCAGCTCTCGGGGGTGCGGAGGGAAGGATGGATGGGGTGCAGGGTTTCCTGGATGCCCAAAGTCCCCATCGTCCTCCCAGCGGGGCGGCCCCGCGGCGGGGCGGTCGGAGCGGAGGGGCGGCTCTTACTCCGCAAACTTTCCCTCCCTCCCTCTCGGGGCTCTCCCTCCCTCGACTCCCCGATGGCGGAGGCACCGCTGCCCGCCTGGCCGCTGCCCGGCCCTCGCGGCCGCTCCCAGAGCGACATCTCCTCCTTCTCCTCCTCCCGCAGGAGCTGCCTGCTCCGCTCCGGCGTGGGGGGCTCAGGTAAACGGGGTGCGGGGAGAAGAGGGAGCGGGGAGAGGCGGCTCAGCCCTCGCAGTGCCTGATGAGCTGGGCTGGAGGCTTCGGGAAGGGGTATCCCGTTCCCGAACTGCGTTAACAGGTGGGGCGAAGCGGTGCTCCTCCTGAAGGAGTTAACCCTACATTGCACGCGGGATGCTTTGGGTTGGGAGTAGTCCCAAAGTAGGCTTCCTGCGGCGTGCAGAACAACTCTGCTCTGTAAAGGAGAGGAAGCGAGGACCTGAGTTTGCAGTGTGGCCGACTGAAAGTGGCCAAAGTGAAATAAATACGTGCTTGGATGAGGCTGCAAACCAGCACTTCTCCATTGACTAAAGTGGCAGGAGGCACACGTCCCTGCTAATGCAAGCGTTCTGGATGCACCCATATAGAAGTGCCCGTGAGCCCCAGCAGCACCAGGAACTGTGTCTGAGTGAGGCAGAGCACATCAGAGAGAACCTCCTGTTCCCCAGCAGCATGGTGCGCGGTTGGGTCTGCAGTGGAGCACAAATGAAAAGAAGCCTGTGTGCCATTTTCCATGTCTTTTTCTGCTTATCATTTTTCTGTATCTACTTATAAGGTCTACTCAAGCATATTTGGGTCTTGAAGAGGGAGGAAGTGCCAGTGGTATGATTGAACTAGAAAGGACTGATTCTAGGTGTGAGATGTATTGTGCAGCATCAATGAGCAACACCATACAACTTCATGTGTGCACAAGGTGTCCACCACTGTGGTGATCCCGCTGTGTCCAGGTTAAGACATGGCTGAGACTGTGTCAAAGTTAAAGTATGTTGGTTATCAACTTGACTTTCAAGACTGCTAGCAGTGAGCTGGATGCATTATGTGAGAACAGCAAATCAAGTGGAGATAAAATGTCAGTCTTTCCAAAGATATGCTGCTATTTGCAGTTTCTCAAATAGATAATTTAGGCCTCCTTTTTGCTTCACTTGTTTTTTTCTTATTTTAATTTTGAGGATATGCTTCCTGCCACCAAATGACAAGTGTTGCTTTCTCTGTTTTTTATTATTTTTTTAAAATAATTTCTTTCATTCTATATCCTCCCAATTGCTGCTTCCTATATTTTTTCCAGCTGCTCATAGGGCACAACAAAAATACTTACATGCTGGCACAGAACTGTTGATTCCCCCTTTAAGAAGAAAAACACGCATTAAAGATTGAAAGCTGTTCAATTTTTAACACGGTGGTACAGAGATGCCATTAAAATAACCTCTCTCATTCCCCCACTAGCCTGGAGAGCAAGCATAATGGGGACAGAAATGTGAAGCACTTAGGGGAACTGTATAAGCCTTATTAATATTTTTGCTCCTACCTCTTTGCCTGTACCACCTGACTAATTTGAAGCAGGCCATTTGCGTCAGATGTTACCCGTGCTCCAGCTGCTGAACTTAGAAAAAGAGCAACCTGAATTTTACGTAACCTGCAAAAAAATTGCTTGCTACCCATTCCTAGTGGTTCAGCTCCAGCTCAAAAGTCACAAGTTGCAGTTTCTGCTGTTCATTTTCCTTCGTTTTCCAGATTCTGACATTGGTTGGGTTGAAAAGACAATTTGTCTGCTTGTGCTTTGCCAGCGATGGGTTGGTACCTCGCAGCCCATTACCCGCTAGCACGATGCGCTGCCATTTTGCTACCTCCTGACTCGCCATTCTCAGTGCAGCATCTGTCAAGAGACAGTAATTGTAGAGACCCTTCTGGCTAAGGAAAACAGAACAGCATTTCTAAAAGCATCTTTGACAATACCATGTAAAACCCATCTGTTTGCTTTTCCAGTTCAGTACTGCACATAGCTCTTTAGTCCAGTGGGTTTGATGAGGTTTTCCCAGTGCTTGTGCTCCCTTTGCTCTTTTACCCCCTCTCCTTCCTCTGCTGCTAGCTTTTGCTGAGAGCAGCAACTTCCTTGTATCACTGCTGAATCTCATTTCATCAGCTGTGGTCCAATTTGTGAGAATAGTATATTTTCTGTTTTCCCCTTTTTCTTAAAGCAAGCCTTTTCTTTTACAGTCAGTAAGAAGATCACTTTATTTCTTCTCTGGGCTGCATCGCATCATTTGTTGTTGTGTCAGGCTTAGCCTATAGTTTCAGACATTAATTCTGATTAGACCTTGGGGAGAAAAAGGTGATCCTCATCACGAGGAAGGGTGACACAACCTTGGCTTTTGATTCATACCCTGAAAAGGCCTAATTTCATCCAAGTTCATAGGCTTTGTGAAAGACAGAGCTGAGTCACTTGAACACACTGCCTGACAAAGGGATGCTTTGTGAGAGCATCTTGAGGAGACTGGAGAGGAAAAATGTTATTCTAAACTTCAGAGCAGCATCATTGCCGCTCCAAGATCACTGCTTGGATGGCGTACCCTTAAGCTGCCTTCCATATGGAGTGATTAGACTTAAAAACCAGCTGAAAGGTAAGTGAATCTAGGTGAGTTTATTGATCTGCCTGGTGTAGAGAGGGTTTGAACTGCATTTGAAATGCAAGTGCTGTTCAAACACTTCCCCAGAAATAATTCAGAAGCTTAGTTTGGTGGTGTGGGGCTGAGGGCAGCTCTCAGACTGAGCGGTGGGCTGAGGGGGAGGGCAGGCTGCTGCTTGTGTCAGCTGCTTGTGGTTTAGTTTGTGACAGCCTCAAAGCTTGGGCCCTTGCTGCCATGGTGCACAGCCAACGTGTCACCCTGACAGCTTTTTATCTGCATGTCCACATATTCAGTTTTCACTTTGCTCTCTTGTTGTGGGTTTTGCTGTAGGGCCTGAAGCAGAGAGTCTTGCACTTTATTCAGAATATGTTGAGGTTTGTGGCGAGGTGCCTTTTTGTGAAAAGGGAACTTCTCACACCAGAAGTCAAAAAAACCCAATGTCTCCGTTCCATTTAGGGTACTTTGTGTGAAGCAGACCTTTCAGATAATCTGTCCCACTGCTATGAAGTGCACCTTTCAGGTCTAGAGGTGACTGCCAGATGCTTGTTTCCATTCCTTTCATCCCTTTTTTCCTGCCTTTGTGATGACAGATGGAAAAAAAAAACCCAAAACCTGAGAATTCAGACAGCAGTTCACAGTTGTTTAGACCATACCGCAGATGCAAATAGTGAAAAGCTGAGTGAAATGGCAGTCATAATTCACAACTTGTACATCCCAGGTTTACCCTAGAATTTTTTCACTGTCAAAGTGGTTCTTTACAGGTTAACTTATTCAAAATGGTGATGAGTCACAGCTAGGATTACACCTCCTACTAACTGCAGAATAGAGTCAGTGAAAAGGTGGCTTAAAGTCACCCCCTTCTGTGGAGAATTGAGGAAGAGTTCATGTGGTGATCAGAGCAGCTGGTGCTGGGTGAGGAGGAAGGATAATTATCATTGTATATGTTGACTTAGCTGCCTGGGGGCATAGAACTTGGGAAAAAGATAAATGAAGTGTAGGTAGGTGCTTATGATTTCCTGTATTTCTCTCTGTGCTTGCATGAACATTTGCCAAAATAGCTGTACAGATTTCAGCTAATTTGATCTTATGGCCATATATGCTAAGCATGAGTACTACTAAGGCCTATGGGAATTAAGTTTAGTGTTTGTAAGGAAGACATCAGATGTGCTTTGGGAGGGCTGTTAGAAAGATTGTGTCTTTCATTCATCCCGTGGGGATGAGTGGGGCACAGCCTCTTCATGTGGAAGTATGCTAGCAAGTAAAGCAGCTGGTTTTGATACATCATATGGAAATATAGGAGTTAAAGGAAAACATTATTTTTCATCCGTATCAAGCAGGACTTATTGAAAACAAATTCAAAGATGAGGCAGATGTAAGATAAGGCAGGTGATTCAGGGTAGAAAACTTAAAATTAAAACAAAACGTAATTCCTGTGGATTTAGAAACTAAACTCAACAACCATGACTGTACTATGCCATTTCCCTAAATCCACATTGATATTTTCCCTTCAGCTTGAAAATTTGAACTGTCAGGAGTAGGCAGTAATCTAAATCATATGCAGTTTGACACATACTTACACAACTGGTGCATCTACTTCTTTGTAGAAATCTGAAACACGCTTAGACAAGTAACTTGTAGTTTCCAAAGTGTGCTGAGGGAAAAATGCAGGAATAACAAAATATTTTACTTAATTGAAAAAGTTCTCCCTGAAAACTAGTGTTGTTTACAAGATCTGATGGATGTACAGGGAAGCACTGTTCCCAAGAACACGGCCTGCCATTTCTAACACAGCTTTGTACAGTATTATACCAGGAAGAATCTGTCTGTTTTGTGCAGGAATAAAAGACATTATTCCACACCAGCTCCTGAGAATAATCAGAGTAAATTCTTGAGATGAGCCCAACCAAAGAGTTAAGATCAAGGAACGCTAATATTTAAAAGTGCAAAGCATGTATGTATACTGTGTATCACACACATAATGCAGTTTCTGGTACAGCATCTTTACAAACAAACATTCTGACTTAAGATGGAAAAAGGAATATTTTATGAATGTGGTAACAATCTTTGTTGTCTGAGTAGAAATTAGGTTACAAACATTTGCAGCATATGACTGAATGCATATTTTTGTAGCATCAGATCAGTAGCTCAGTCTGTGATCTGTTCAGCGTTTTGCTACCGCATGTTTTAGTTTCTCAAGGCCCTTTGGCATTTAGCACTTCCTGCTGATGTGTGGCTTCCAACAAGTAACCATTTAGTATCAGATTGCACTTCAAGTCTGAAGCCGGGGTGAGTTGATCAAAAAGTGGCTGAAGATTTTTTACTCTTGAATGTAAGCAATTTGTTCCAAACAGTATTTGTTTTATTTTTAAAATCTAAATGTCTCATCAGTCAAATCCACTGTTATCATACACCATTTCTTCTCCTCCCCCAGCCTGCTGTTCTGGCCTTTATTTCACAGACAGAAGGATGGACACCATTTGAGGTCAGAGGGCTGGGGATGGCTGCCAGATTTTTGGAAGACTGGTGTAGAATTCACATTTATATTCCTTTTTACTTTTGCCATAGGAAAGTTTTCAGTGCCAGAAATCCAGTAGGATTTCAGTTTTAGCTAACACCAGAATGGGTCCTGCTTCTGAGCATGTAGTGATTCTCACTCAATTTATTCTAGCAGAAGGCAAAGAAGTCTTCAGTATTAAAGTTTTTTTTTAACCATGCATTTTACCTGGAATTTTACTGTTTTTTAACAGATGTCAAAGTTTTTTCCACATACAAATCAAGTGACACAAGAAGAAAAATATCCAGAAGAAAAGAGAAAATCTTGATTTCTTCTGATCTCAATTACTTTTTAATTTTTCTGTGGATTTGTCAGTCTTCAGAACCACCACCAGAGATGCTCTTGCTTTTTGTTCATGTTGAAAGCATCATGATCTGAATTGCAGAGAGTTTATAGGCAGTCAACACTCCCCACTGTGGTCAGCTGAGATGAGTTGTCCCTGTAGGACAGTTTTGATGAAGAATTGGTCTTCTAATACGCTGTACTATGTGAATGTTGAGTGCTGTTCTGAGTGCTAGCAAGATTTTCGAGCTTTGAAAGGCTGAAATAGAGAATGTTAACAATTTTCATCAGTATCAAATACTTTCTAATACAAGTATATATCAAGTACTTTAATATACTCCCTTATTAACTCAGCACGGATAAACTTTGCAAGTCTGCCTTGCTTCTCTGGTATAGTACTTTATAAGACTTGTGGCTAAGAAGCACCTTCAACCACTGCCTCTTTAGATGCTAAGATACTTTTCTAACCCCTCTTCTCTCTTGTTTTTCTATATATCTGTGACAAGGTTCAGGTTTCCCTTCTTATTTCTAGTGTTATTTCTTGTGTTAAAACCACTGGTGTATTCAGAGAAATACACTGCCAAGTAGCTGGGGGCTGGAAGTTAAATGTGGAAGAGGAAGCATTCTACCACAGGTGGCATATGCTAAAACACTATATTTACATGACTTCTCATTGAAATGGGGATCTTATTTTCAGTAATTTGTCTTATTTTTCAGAAAACTATTTTTCAGAAAATGTGGCATTGAGTGCTTACTTCTAATTAAGCATATTCTAGAACTTGCTCTGAAACTTAAGCCCATTTGCATTTATAGCCCTGGTGCCAATTTTGATGATCCCTTGGGTGGGTCTGGCTGTGGGTTTCCTAGGTTGAAGTCCACCTATTCAAGCGTGATGCACTCCAGTACTTCCCAAATATTGGAGGGTCTTTGACTCCAGAGACTGAGATGTGAGAAACCTGCAGACAAACTTATTTTTTGTCTGACACAGGGAGATGGAGGTCAGAATTTGTACAGGCCGAGCAGAGATTCGTTTGATTTTAGGTATTCATTGGGAAGAAAAAAAAATTCCCCCCCAAAAATGTGGGAGCTAAGAAACAAACAAACAAGAAGCCTTTTTAATACAGAGCTTTTTATGGTGGTGAGGATCAGGAAAAGGCTGAACTCTGCCGTGATCCTTATGTTATTAAAAATCCTTGAAGGTACACTCGGTATTCCATGGAGCCAAGGCGTAGAAAGCATGCTGAACAAAGGCACCCCAATGTATGCATGTTTCCATTCTGGGGGGAGAATCACAGCTTTTGCGATTAATCTGTGACTAATATACCCAATGCTTAAGAAAATTACAGGCACTGTCTAGAGTTGGTGTTGAAATATTGTCTTGTATCATCTACAAGCACAGTAAAGAAGGGGTTGCGGTACATTTGCAGTGGAATATGTCCTAATTGTAGGCCTTCTTTGTGTTCAAACAGGGGCAGCTATATTGTAACTTTGTGAGTGAAAGGATAATTAGCAGTCATCTTTCTTTATTGCTATTTTTCTTTATTTCCGCTGTTGCCCAGTGTTGCTGCTGACAGCTAATGTTAATGGTTTAAACCACTGATGATACAGTGAGGTTTTTTTTTATCTGAGAAAGGATGACTGCTGCCAAAGCACAGCATGAACAGGCGCTGTCTACAAGATATAATCCTGATTTTGTTTTCTGATTAAAGGCAGTTTTGACAAGCTCGGAGTGGCTGGATTTGAAACGCCCTTCTGCTTATACAGCTGCAGCAAGTGTGTAACCCATGGGGGACTAGAGGCAGTTCTGAGGACATTCAAGACATGATGTTAACAGCTCTAGCCCCAAGGATGGAGCACGTTGCTTTCATTACTTGGGCTGTAGTTTTGCAGCGTCTCTCTGAATGGACTGTCAGCTCTGTGTTCTTTGGAGTGAGCAGAGAGGGATAGTTACAGGTCCCCAGAGACACAGCATCTCTCTCCATCCATTTGACTTTGGGGCTCCGATTTTTTTAAAAGATGTCTTCCTGTTATGTCTTGCTGCAAATAAAATGGAATGGCAATATTTCACATGATGTTTATTTCAGCAAATAACAAAACCAGAAAATATGCTACCACCCAGCTCTTTAAGTCTTTGGAGGCACAGCTGCTATGAATTTTGTCTTATTCTTTGGAAGTTGAGAATTAAACAAAAGGGTTTTTTTTTTATTTGCAAATAGCACAAATAACTTTGGGGAAAGATTTCCAAAGCACTAATGCATCATTTTTCAGAACTTCCTCTTATTTAAGTAATCAACTTGGGTTTTATGCAGCCTTCTCATACTGAGCAAGTTAATGTACATACGACTGTGTAGGTGATTTCAGCTCACAGCAACACCTGTTTCTCTGTGTGTTATGGCTGTTTAGCACTGGGTGCATGGCACATTAGATTTTTCGCTAGGACAGTACTACAGACAAATGTTTTTAAACTCTAAAAGAGCTTTTAGTATCATATTAAATGTACATATTAATCATTTTTTTCTCTCTTTACAAGCAAAAAGGCCAGTGTCTTCTAACTTGGTTCAAAGCAGACTGTGTAATTATATTGTCAATTCAGCACGTTTTTGTACTTTGCTGGAGAAGTTGTTGTTTATTAAAATTAGAAATCATCTATCGCAAGAAGCACACAGGCTGGTAATATCAGTTCCTGTCAAGTGAAAATAACCCAGTGGAGCACACAGCTTTTGCAACTTCATTGCATTAATTTGTGAACTCTGTGGGTAAGAAGATACTGGCTGTCCTAGTTCTAGGCCAGGACTGGAAAAGTGCAAGCATAGAAGGGGATGTGTGGAAAGGGGAGTGAGATTTATTGGGCTGGGGGGCCAGGGAAAACTGCCCTGCTGGAGGCACTTGGAGCAAAACTGCAAGCACACTAACAGGGGTGTAAAAAGAAATAGTTTACCAGTGGCAAAGAAAAGGATCTTCTGCAGTTGTGGGGAATTTTTTTGGCTTTTTTTGTTTGTTTGTTTGTTTAGGTTTTGGTGATGTGTTTTGGTTAGGTTTTTATTATCATGTGTTTTTGGCCAAGTGTACTGTGGGTTAAGAAGGCATGGTGAATCTTGCATTTTGGCTGGATGGAAGAGCCACATCAATGTCCCTCCATCTGTGGTAAAGCATCCTCTTCTCCAGCCTCTTTAAAGGAAGAGGAAAGCAAGTGAGATGGGAAGAATTCTGAAGCAGCCAAGAAATACTAGATAACAAGATGAGAGAAGTTGTCATGGTTTTGTGATTTTTGGTTTTCGGTATTCCACATCATAACATCATGTGGGGTACTGGGAGTTTAACTGTTAATGCTCAAGTCCTGGGTACCTGCCCAGGAGAGAAGAACTACATTCCCTACGGGACTTTGCGGTCACAGAGAGCACATATAACTCCTGGCAAGGTCATCTGATGGGCTCTTCTTCATTGACTTTTCTTCATCGGCTCTCCTCCTGTCTCCCTGCTGTTCAACTGGACTGTGCATCTCACCTCAGTGTTATGGTGAGGCCTATCCACCTTTTGGACATTCTCTCTCTCATTATATTTGATTTGTTAGCTTCAGTTCTAATTATATTATATTACAGTGGGTTATCTTGCATTCTGATAATATATTTAGTAAATTAGTTTGTTTCTCCTCAGATCGTTGCCACTGTTTTTAATTATTTTGGGGTCCCCTGTTCCCTTTTTCCAGAGGCACGGATTTTGCGAAATCCCTCTGCCCCGCTGGTCGTGGCACTGGGTCGAACCAGCCCATAAACCATTGACAGAAGTGAAAGTGGAAAACCAAAGGAAATTCTTCCTCTGTGTTTTGAAGAGCTGTGTTATACTCTTCTTTACCACAGGGTTAAGATAAACATAAACTTCAATGAATTTAGATGAATATTTAGAATATTTATGTGATATTTAGATGAATTCTAGACAGTGAGAAGTCCATCAATTAAACATTGTCTGCCTCTAAATTAATGTCTGCAATCTAAATTAATTTTGAAGATGTGATGCCAAGGAGACACTGATTGAGACCTGATGCTTATTGGAACTCCATGCTTCTGCTCTGGTGAATTTGTCTCAATTATATACACCCCATAATGGAAATGAGCCAGAAAACTAAACTCTGTGCTTGTCACTTGTGAAACAAGTGACATTTGATTCAAAAAGTTTTTGTAAAAACATTGATTATCATAACAACTGGGGGAAAAATCCAAAAGGACCTCTGCAAATGGCAAATATGCATCTATGTCTGACTCAGGATTAGATACTTCAGATTATGCACGTAAAAAGGATATGAGTTTGAAAATGCATGCAAGTGGTTTCTGATACTAATCCTTTTAAATGTCAATAAAAGCAATCAAAATATGCATGCCTTCCAATAGGTCTAATCTCCATTTTTAATGGGAGCTTAATTTTCTTGAAACAGAGTTTTTGCAGCAATGGCTTACATGTTTTGAGGCAAAGTGGGATTAGTATGAACATTATTTGGCCAGGTTGGTAATTGTACTGAGGAGAAATAAAAAGCCAGTTCCATTGGCATTTGGTGGATGCCAGATGTCCATGTGATTCATGCTGACGCTCAGGACTCCTGCAGCAAAGACCAGGGTATTTCAGGAAACCAAAATTCCATGCTTGTCTTCTAATGGAGTATCTTCCTTAGCCAGTGCTCTAGAGTGTGTAATTTCCTGATATATTTTCTGATATATTAAGTTATAATATTCTTTCTTTGTCATCCTTGTGTTTCTGGGAGCCTGATTTGTGTATGCTTGTGAATGGCAGTGTTGCCATGGCCTTCAAAGGGCTTAGGCTCAGGCTGCAGTACAGTGCTGCAGCTTTTATCCCAGAAAGGTCCCTTTGCAGTGCTTTGCAAAGACAAAGTGACATTTAGTTCAATACTACAGTCCTTAATCACACGTTTTGTGATTATACAGGCTTAGTAATTATCAAGATAAATGTGCCATCCTAAGTACTGCAAGGTTGTTTTCCAAGGGAAATTAAACAAGAAGCAAGTGGAAAGCATCTGTAACCATTTCTAAGTAGGTGATGTTATATAGTGATTTCTACATTTTCTTCTGTAAAACCCCTGTGAAAGTACACCTGAGGAGCAAAAACACCTCCAGACAGCCTAGCTTCATGCCAGAGGTTGAGAGCTGGGCCTGGCCTCGTCTCCACCTACCTAAGGATGGGCTACTTCCATCTCTTCCTTCTGGCAGTGGTACAAAGGATCACATTGGCCCTTCTTCTCTGATGTGAGGGGTATGACCACCCTCTATCCACCTACTGCTGAATCCTGTGGTAGGATTGGTTAGGAAGGGTTTGGGAAAATCTGGGAGGAAGTAAGTACGGACTCAGCTAGCTAGAAAATGGAGAGGGTTTAAAACGCGAAAGAACCACAACAGGAATAGAATTATTTCATTCAATTATTTGATGATTCTTTAGTAGTCCCACCGTTATGTCCACAAACAGAGCAAATGACTTTGTTTTTTTTTTTAAACCTAGAAAAATAATTTGATTCTTCTCTGCCTCTTCCACGTTATTTCCAACAAACCGCCTTTTGAATCTGCTTCCTTCTTTCTTCAGGCAGGTATTTTTACTCCATTAGATTATAGAATTTCTTGAAAAGGGTCTCACTTGTGGGTAATCTTTTTTTATTATTTTCCGTTATAAGGAATCTACAAGGAAATGGAGCGTTCTATTTCTTTTGCTCATGGTATTTCCAGTTTCACAAGGCCCAACAACACAGCTAGCTTTCCCACTGTAGGAATAGGGAAATGGGGAAGAAAAAAAAAGTTGAGGAAGCTTTTTGGCTTTTGTGAGGATGCCTGGATTTATCAGTGCAAAGGATGCTACGCCTGCAGCACCTCCCCTTTGGTGACACCCCTCGCTGCCCGCACACATCTGTCCAGATGTTTCAGCTCCCCATCTGCAAGGCGTGCTGCTGGGAGAAGGTGCATGCTGCAGATGAGACGAGGCTGCTGCGAGGCTGGTGCGCTAGATGGGGTGGTTGTTATGTGGATCGACAAACGCCTCGCTGCCTGGATCGCTGGCCTTTCCAGTGAAGCAGAGGATTTAAAACGTAGGCTGCTTTTGTCAAGTCACAAGCCCCACTGCAGCAGAATTAATAGATTCTGAGCCAGTTGTGTTTCAGAGATGGAACCCAGCAGAATCATTATTAGTTTCAGTGTCTTTAAATGCAAACTCAGCTGTATTTAAAAGCATAAAACCGAAGTAGTATCAGTAGCACAGCGTTGTTTTAAATTTCCTGAGGGCTTTTTTTTTTTTTTTTTTTTTTTAATCCATAAAGCGTACATTTAAACGATACAGAGTGTTTTTATCAGTCATTGCTTTTCACTCAGCCCAGGTAATGCTGCAGGCTGGACATTATTGTTTGCCCCACTGAAACGGGATCTCCTTATAATATTGATTCTGCTGTACTTTGGTCCAGGCTTGCAGTTTCTGTATTGATCCATCAAAGAAACTGCTGAGCAGCAGGTAGGTGAGTGAGGTCTGTTGTCTGCACTGTTTGGGAGCTATTGTTCTTTGTGGGAAGCCTGTTGCCCACCTGGATGTTGACTCATTATGAGAGAAGTCTGCTTTAATTAGAACCAGGTTTTCCAGTATTTGTACAGAGTGCTATGACCCTGCACACAGCCAGATCGTAAATGCAGACTCTCAGGCTGAGTTGCTTGTTTGTTATGTAGTCTTCTGAAAAAGAAACCATTACAAAGAATTAGAGTATTTTTTTTTCTATGTGCTGAACTCTGAAGTAGTATTTTCTAAAATCAAGCTCAGTGGGATCTGTAAGATATATTCAGAAACACACATCTAGGATCTTCATTGGCATTGTGCACTGAAGCAGATGCTGCTTTCCCTGACATTTTCCTGGCCTGCTAGAGTTTTAAATATAATGTATGCAGCACTAAAGGAGATGTAGAATCCTTTGACTGGTTTGAAAGAGTGTGAATATAGGAATTCCTTCTCCCAGAACATGAATTCTGGAACTGGAATGACTTTCCTCAGAAGTCTAAAACAGAAAAGTTACTCATTATTTCCAATCTAAGAGCAATTTTCTATATATTTCTTTATTTATTTTTGAAGAATAGCCTGTTTAGATTTTTGCTTTTAGACTGTATTTCATTATAAACACCTTGATAATTCTAAATGGTTCACATACAATTGATAAATATCAAAAATAACATCAAAGCATTCATGTGTGCTAGTACATGTGATCTGAATTATTTTTATATGAGAAGAAATACAAGTATAAACACCATATATATAACTAAAAGTTACCAAAAGCAATTTTTCTGTGCCATATCTTCATGCTTTATTGTTTTCTAAATGTAACATGAAAAGAACAGTCTTACGAAATTACCAAAATGTCTCTCAATAATTTATTCAATACTGGCTGAAGTGATCATGAAAACGTCTCAGTTATTTTTCACTGAGTCATTTTTATAGAATGTACCACATGGCCTATAAAATAATGGTATTACAGTAGTACAAACAAAATTAAAAGTCTGGTAAATTACATCTGTAAGTCCTGGCCACCTTCCACAGAGATGTGCGGATGAATTGAATGTGGGGGGGAAAAAAAAAGAGAAGCACCCTTACTAACACTCTTGTTAGCAGAGTCCAACTTGAGTATAAGCATCTAGCAGTCATATTCCTCCACCAACCCCTGAAGAGGCACTGTACCACCTCCAAGACTAAGGAGCCCAAACTCCCTCACTCCACAGCAACCACAAGAAATGCTTGGTGTCTTTCAGCTCCAGTGGCTCAAGAATACACAGGATTGCTGCCAGCTTTCTGAAAGCTTTGGGGCAAACGAGGTTGAAGATCTTCATGTTGTGGACTATTGGAGTCTAGTTCCATCTATCATCTAGTTCTATTCAAGTCTCAAAATGTGTAGTTGTATCCTTACAACACACTATCATTATGTCAGGACATCAACAGCATAGTAGTTTCATTACTGATTTGAATGTTATGCTCTAACCTATTTTGGATTCAGATATATCCTTGACATAAAGGTGCAATAAATAAGGTGGCCTACTTCACTGCTTGTTGCAGCCTTTATGACAATGTAGCATGCAAACATTTCCTTTAATGTTAACAGCTCAGAAAATTTCCAAAGTGATTTAGTTCTTGATTTGGACAATAAAGGCTGTGGGAGACGTGTAGCAGAGAATCTGTGTGTCTTAGCTAAGCAGATTAGAATGTTTGCCTATCGCACTCAACTTTTCTTTCATCAAATAAAAGTGTGATAGTTAAATCTGTAGTAGAAGAGCCTCATAGAGTACTGGACTAGTGCAAAAATGATATTATTTCTTTAGTTACCTTTAAACATTTCTTTCTAGATGAAGCATGGCAAAATTAATACAAAGTGACAAAAAATATTACTGAAACATTATAGGACTAGTGTAGCTGTGCATAGGATAGTTGGACTGCATGGTTGATTTCTCACATGGGTAATCATTGGTAGGATTGGTCCTTTATTTAATACAGGCTCATTGAAATATACAGGACAAGCACAATCTTTTTAGATCAACTTGATCTTCACCAGGCTATCTGGTAAGCCACGTGGCAGCAGCTTGAGAGCTTGTACTGTCTCAACTGATTTTTGATAACCACTTCACTTACACTGTTTGTTCTGTCTGTTTTTACGAGGCCTGTCTGTGGGTCCTTGTGCTTTGTTTGTAGGATTTTTAGGGGTAGGATGGGTTGGTGATGTTAATTTTTTTTAATTATTTCTGTACACAACTGCAGCAGAGGACCCCGCTACACAGCAGAGGAGCTGAGCTTGCTGCATGAACTCAGGGCATGTAGCTCAGTGGACAACTTTGGCTGTTTAGGAGGGTGTTTTGCAAATTAGTGTTGCATGACAACACCCTGGTCTTGGAGTGGTGTTTAGTAAAAAAAGATCAAGAGCATGAACACTCAGTTTCATCACAGGTCACTTTCAGAATGAGATATGTTGAATTATTAGCAAGTACATGGAAGACCAAAGTCAATTATTAAATGAGAACAAATGTAGAACAACTCAATTTGATTTTCTTCATTTGGAGGGTTAAGTAGCCTACTGAAGGAAAATCCTAGCTGTATCTCCATTTGACATGTCTTGAGTTCAGAGGGGTTTTGAGGCTGTTGTACAGGACCATACTTTAACATGAGTTATGGGAACAGAATAGATGCAATCTCCACAAAGTGGGTGTACAACAGTTTGATAAACTTCTCTCAAAAATATATCTCAGTAGTCTTCTGTCAGATTAAAAGGGCATCTCACATAGAATCTTACAGAGGGCTGTCCTTGACCCAGTTCTACTCAATTCTTTAGTTTTGGTTTGAATGTAGGAATACAAAGTACTCTTGTGTAATTTGCGAACATTAGCAAGCCAGAAAAGTTACTAGCATTTGAGAGGACAACAAAGGGAGACAAAACAGTCTTCAAAAGCTCAAACACACTCATCCTTTGGGCCAATTTTCATCTAAAGCATGGGTAAAATTCCAACATGCTTGAAAGGCTAATTGCTGTCAATACTGTGTGCCCAACACTATGGTTTTGCATGGATTTAAAATAAGCAAGTCGGGAATAAAAGCTTTGGAGGGATTCTGCAAATACCTCATAGAATCATACCATTTTATGTTTTCATTACAAATGTGGGAGTTTAGAGTTCCCCAAATTCAAAACCTGTGGTCTGAGAGGGCAAGAAAGAGTAGAAAGTTTCGGAAGTTACAGCTGTGTATGATTGTGCCATATGCCCACATCTCTAAACAGAAAGAAATTTGGAGGAAGGCAATTACTGGAAGCCAGTATGCCTGTGCCTGAAAACCAAAATGGGAAATAATGGGAATAAAAGCGGAAACAACTTCTATTGTAATCCCATTTCCCACAGTGATTGCAGTGACAAAGGAAAAAGATATTAGAAGTGAAGTAATTGGCCATTTCAAATTCATTACATTTTAATAATTCAAGCATTATTAATAATGCAGATTAGAAAAAATATTTCAAATATTTTTTTTCAGGATCCCTCAATACCATTCTTCACCAAAGCAAAGCAGATAATACCTTTCTACCCTGCAATGTAAGGAGAAGGGCAATGTAGCTCTAAAATACCTAACCACCCTTTCTAACAGCCTTAATGAGCTTTTCATATCCCTCTCAAGAGGGCACCTTTCCCTTCATTTCTAAGTACACTCTCTGGGCAAACTCAAGCAGCATGTTCCTGATGAAATGCTGTTATTTTTACAAATAAATGAAGCAGGATACATCGTTTTCCATCCTACACCTTAGTTGCTTCCTTAATATGAAGACTTGTGTGCAGTAGTTAATTACAGCATCCCAGATTGCGCACCAAATAGGCATTGCAATGAAAGTGGGTGCTACTGTAAAGGGAAAATAGAAGAAACAATGCCATACAAATGTCACTTTAGAGTTCTTTTTAGGTCTGATTACCACCCCAGGAAAACAGTGCTGACTTGTTTGCAACAAAAGGAATTAAACTGCCTTGCATGACACCCTAAGATTGGATGCTCAGGTGGAAGGCATTTTACAGTAAACAGTGCATTTTGGGTAATAGCTAACTGAGGAAGGAAAGACATATCACAAACTGACCTGTAAAATGTATTCAGTCCCTTTTTGAGTGCTTGTGCAATCTCACACACTGTTTCTGTTAGGAGGAGGAATTGTTAATAAGAGGCTCTTTGATTCCTTCATCTGTTTGTATACCAGCTTCTGTTTCCCTGAAGACAGCAGGAGTCAAACAATAGGGCATAGTTTGATTGCTTGTAACTCAGCCCTTTTCAGCTGGCATTTGGCGTAGAAGGTCTCTATAGATTTGCCTTGAGATGTTTTTCAAGAGTTCTGGCTTCATTTTGGCATCCTCAGTCAAATTTCTGATCTTTTGCTCTTCTTACCTGGACACACTTTTTTTTTTTTGAGAAAAGTAGCATTAGCTCCCAGCGTTTTTAACTGGTTTTATAGCATCACTGAATCTATTGTGGTACACCTCTGGGCAGTTCACGTTCTCTGCTTGCATCAACATCAATTTACCTTCTGCCTCTGTGTAGTGGAGCACTGTAAGAGTTTTGTCTCAAGTTAAAAACCTTCAGCTGATGAATTATCAGCGCTATTACCTGAAACTACTGTGGCAGGTCATTTTTCTTCTGATGTATTGGCTCAACTGTGGCCTAAAGAACAGCCTATGGTAATGATGATGATGCAACTGCATCCTGAGCTGCAAAATATTTGCTTTGTCTGTTCATTCACCAAAACCAAATTCTCTCTAATGCATATTTTCCCAGCACTTGCACATGACACACTTCCAACTTGCCAGTTCATCTGATGGGTTTTGCATATCTCAGTTTGGCTCTGTGTTTGTCATGTAAGTTCATGCAAATGGACTCATTTTCAAAACACAGTAAAAAAAAATAACAATTTTTACTTACTAGCCTCTTTGGGGGCAAACATGTTTTTCTAGGAATTGAAAGATACATGCTGTTTCATTTGAGATGCATTTCAGCATGTCTTGTTACTGTTTTTAGAAAAGATGCACAAGATACAGCAGTCCTCTATGCAGTACCTAAAGCGCTAAGAACAGGAGCTTAACAAAGAGAACACAGATATTTGTATAACTAACAGGGCTACTGAGGGTTAAATGATGCATACATCAACAGTCTTTACTAGGATTTTTTTAGGATTTACTACACTTTCTATACTTGAGAATTCAGTCTCTGACTGTTTGTCAGTAAAAAGAAATATCCTCTGGTGAAAGTGTGAAGTACCTAGTGGTAGGAGCTGTGATGCTAGCCTAGGCAGATCCCTTGAGCAGGCTTCTCAGGTCAATCTAGTGCATGAATATCTCACCTTGAATCAGAAAACAGCAGGTGAACCAGATGTAGGGAAAAATATGAGTTCTTTGTTTCAGGGCCCCTGCAGGCATTACAGAGGCTGACCCACCTAAACATATTTTGCAGTTACACAGCCTGTTCGGCTTCAGCTCCCACCCATGAGGGAGGAGAGCAATCCTCACAAACCCATGGCATCTTGAGGGCTGAAGTAACGATAATCCTAAACTTGAACAGGTGAGATGTGTCCCCCAAATCTCATAGAGCTACCAGTTGCTCAAACAGATGCCATAACTTGGATTTTATGTGGGTAAAGTGGATACCTTCTAAGTGGAACTGATGCTGCAATTAAGAGAGAATGCAATTCCATTTCATAAAATCATAGAATGGCCTGGGTTGAAAAGGACCACAATGACCATCGAGTTTCAACCCCCTGCTGTGTGCAGGGTCGCCAACCATTAGACCAGACTGCCCAGAGACACATCCAGCCTGGCCTTGAATGCCTCCAGGGATGGGGCATCCACAGCCTCCTTAGGCAACCTGTTCCAGTGTGTCACCACCCTCTGAGTGAATATTTCAATACTATAGAAATTCAATTTGTATCTAAATATAGTTAATTATCTTTTAAGGGTATCTTTTAAAGTCATCTAGAGAAACCCACTCAATCGCTGTCATGTGGTTGGGTTCTGCTGCAGTTCTCTTATTTTCAAACATCGCAGAACATCTGTCAGCACATAACTGCTCCTTTGTTTAATGGCAATTCCTCGTTGATGGATTTTCTTTTTTTTTTTTCACGTACAGAATGGAATACAAAAGCCAACAAAGATCAACAATGAGAATGATGTGATAATTAGCTGGAGCTTGGGAGAAGAGATAGGAAGGAAATGAACTGAAATTATAGCTGTCTTTAGTGGATCTTGCCAAGCGTCTTCTCTGGTTCGTTTTAATTTTTTTTTATTATTATTTTTATTTTTTTATTTATTGTTCTGATTATTGTCTCATGAATAAAGTTACAAAATTCCAGCCTCCGAAGGTGCAAAGTTTGTCTGGTGAAATGTAGTGTGCATAACATACAGACTATTCACACTATCAGTTTATCAGTTGCCAGTTTGCAAGGAAGAAGATTTCTGTCTTACTCTTAAATTTGTCATTTTCCTAAGGGTGGAAAGCATTTAGCAATAACTGTCTAGTTCTCACTTTCCTAAATTTTGCTCCAAGTAGGAGAGAGGGATTAAGCCTGATGTCAATATATAACTCGGATGAGCTCTTCTATTCCGTACTTGAGTCTTTCTTCATGTTTCTTAAAACAAACTCACGTACCCAGAATCTCCCCTAGCCTTGACACAAGCCTGACCATGTTTTATGTGTGGAGATGAAGTCCAGACCCCACTAAATTGGAAGTTTTGCTGTTGGCTTCATTGTGCATGGGATCTCACCTCAGCTCCTCAGACCTCAATATATTGTCTCATTTGTTTTCCATTACTGAACTATCTATTAGCATATATAAGGTAAAACAGAAAGAAGATTACATTTATTCTTCTCAATAAGGTTAAATTCCGTCTTTTCACTGTACGTAAGACTCCAAGAGAGAAATCTGCAGTAAAAAAAAAGGGAAAAGTGGTGGGCAGAATCTAAGATTAAGATCCTGAGATAAGAAGAACGGTAAAATGTTTTGTAAATCTATTATGTGCAGTCATTAAGGAATGATAGAAGCCTAGTATTTCATTTCAGCACAAATAATGAAGACTGGCCTTTTCACGTAGATTTATAGTGCTAATGTCAGAGGGGTTATTAGGTCCAATTTGTGTGACACAAGCCTTTAAATCACTCTCATTTGCCTTTCTGTTGAGCTCAGTAACTGATGTTTGATTGGTGTTATCCAGAAGACACCCAATTATGAAATGATGACCTCTAGAGAGAAAAGATCTACTGGTAGTCTTGGTAGCTTAATCATATTTGCTGTTGCAGTAGATACTTGCTTTTAAGTATGTGCTTGGTAGCTATCAACTTGCCTATTCTCAGTTTCCAGCCATTGTTTTTTACTGTATCTGGGTGCCAGACCAGATGACCTTTCTAGTGCTTTGTTCCTTATGACTCAGAATATTTGTTCACTTTCTACACTGCAATGAAAGGCTGCAGCATTTATGTTCATATGAACAATCCCCATTTTGTTAAATGCTGAGAGTGAGGTGTTGCTGTACCAGCCCCAGTATGACAAAGCCAGAGATAAAATGAGGTCCAAAATTGTATGTCTTTGTATCCAGAGCTTCACTTTTGCCTCTGTGTAAAATCTGTCCAATCACAAATATTGCATCTAGACAAATATTGTGATGGTTTCAGAACATGCAAAGATGCTCATGGATTTTCACAGCCAGAACATTTTACAAAAAGGCTTTATAATTGCCTTGCTCAGGTGTGGGAAGTCCACAGCCCATAAAATGAGCTTTGAGTCCGGGAATTTATTTTGCATTTTGCAGAAGTATACAGAATTTTTATTCCTTCTCATTACTGGATAACACCAAAGATTATACCAGCCTGCTAATCTACAGTCATACTCAAAATTCATATTTTGCCCTGATTTTCCTTCTTTCCTGTGCCTGAATTTAGTCTAGCACTCTGGATAGCAAAGGCCATGCTCTAATGTAAGGAATTGCAACATGATTCAGTGCACGTGTCTGTGATATTTAGAGAGAAAAGGAGAGAGGTTATTTCAGTATGCTTGACAGAATTCACTTTTGTGAGCAGTATGTTGTATTAACGGATGAACAGCAGTGATAGCAATTGTAAATCACAGAATCACAGAATGGTTGAGGTTGGAAGGGCGACCTCTGAAGATCATCTTGTACAAGCTCCAGCTCAAGCAGGGTCCCCTAGGAGACGTTAACCCATGATCGTGTCCAAATGGCTTTTAAATATCTCCAATGAAGAAGACTCCACAACATGTCAGGGCAGCCTGTGCCAGTGCTCAGTCACCCATACAGTAATGAAGAATACCACACCCCCAGTTCCTCTATAGCCACTTGTTTTTTTCAAGTCATTTTCATTTTAGGGAGATTGTAAGTTAGTAAATAGCAGGACGTGTTTTGTTTCTGAGGGCAAACACACTGCAATTCAGTGGAAGATGTGGTTGTTGGGATTCATGTACCCTACAATGCATTCATGTTTGTGGTCACATCGGTAGGGCTTACAGATGTGTTCAGTTTGGGTTGTGTTCAAGCAAACTGGTTCAAGCAGACCTCAGCAGGTTTCCATGGCTGAATGGGCAGCCAGGTGAGTATAAAGCTGTCTGATGCCACAGCAGAATTGGTGGGAAAACTAAAGGAAACAAATAAGTGCTTGCTCTTCCAGAGGTTTTCCACTTGTTCATTACAAATACCTGCTGCCTCTGGAAGTGTGAAGCCAAACCCATACCACACTGCTTTCTAGATGTGAGTTCGTTAAAAGTAGGTATTCAGAAGTAAACTAGAATTTACTTAAATAATGAAGCATTTAGAGGTGCTTTTCTTGTCCTTGCTTGTATCTCCTACTCAGTGCCTCGCTTCATGATATGCTGAAACCTCTTTCTCTACCCCTTACCATGTCTCTGCCTTCCCTCCCACTGCCTTTGCCTGCCTGCACTGTGCTCCACTGTGCCAAGGCCCTTCCTGCTCCCTCTGCAAACCCATCTGTGCTGTGAAACTTCCCACCTACAAAGACCACACGTTGCTGTCTGGATCCCACTCTCTTCTTGTTTTGTATCAGTTTAAATCTGTTGGCTTCTGTGGTGCTGCTCCTCCCCTTGCAGCTTTAGAAAAGAATCACAACTCTGTATCTAGCTGGGCTGCTCAAGGATAAAATCTGCCTGGGGAACAAAAGGCTCCTGTTGTTTTCTCAGCAACATAAAGCTTTCTCTGCACTTAGAGTAGCAAATTAACAACATTTCCAAGTTGAAATGTAGCTTACTCCCAGGCAATGAGCATTTCTGCTTATCCCTGTCCTGCTCTAAAACTCTTCTACCTATGTGAGTCTGGGAGAGGGTGTTTGGCAAACACTTCTGCCACTGATGCTGGGAATTACTGCTGAGGCTTCATGAGAAGCCTTGGCAGGAAAATGTGTTCCAGGTATATGGTTCACCACTTCCCCAGGAGGCTTTCCTTTTTGTCTCACAATCTTCAAGAATGTGCCAGGGGAGGGATGGTTTTCGTATACCTGAGGCCTGAAGAATGTGAGTAATAATCAAAGGTTTTGCTGTGTTGTACAAAGCATCCTTCTGTGGTAAGAGGCAGTCTTTGTTACTGACTGTGAGACTGGGGTCTGACTGAGCAAAGTCCATTCCTTTGCCTTCAGAGTGTTCTTTCTCTCATTGTGGAATTGCCCCACCACTAGCAGTGCAGATGGATACTTCATGGAAGGAAACACCTTTTGAGGGGCCACAGATCCCAGGTACTCAGTAGTCATTGGCCTGGTACTCAGCGGGTACTCAGAAGAATCACATGAAGATGTGTATTTAGTGTTGGCATTGACTATAAAAACCCACAGTGTCTAAAAACAAGTATAGCTTCTCCCAGAGACGCCTGCACAATTGCTGCTGTGTGGGAAGAAACAGACACAGTGCAAGTGAAGTGAAACATGTTGCCCAGAATGGAATCTTACCGAGGCAGATCCTTGCGGTGACAAATCCACTTCCAAGCAAGCCAGATTCTGCATTTTCTACATGTATTCTTGTGTGTCCTTGTCATGACCGGAAACACCAGAGCTGAAGCTCTGCATTGATTCCAAGGGTTTGTTGGCTTACAGTGTTTGTGGTGGTTGGGCACTGAGATATCTATTTACCCCGCTTTCTCTATTTGCTTCTTTCCTAGGCATACTGCCGAGCCTTTGTGAATCCTCATTGATTTTCCCAGGAGCAAAATGTCATTACTGCAGCAGGCTGTGTACATCAGGTACACTGAAAAACAGGATCGTTAGGTGGTTGTGTCATTAGCTGTGCTTCTAGTGTACTTCATAGTGCTTTCTTCCCAAGGAGGTGACACTGATTGTCCAAGTTAGCTGCTTCATCAGCCTTTAATGCAGTGCCATTAGGTCTCACATTCCCTCTAGCATGTTTATCCCCACACAGGTTAGGTGCAGGGAGCAGCACAGCACAAAGCGTTCCTGCAGGAGGCCTGATGCTGGAGGGTCTTGCACAGAATCACTCAGCAAATCCCCAGCTGAGCAGGATTGAACCCGGGTCTTATGTGCCTGTGGGTGAAATGAGCAGTGAGGCAGGATTACCTCACAGCTGAAGGAAACTGTGCAATGGGTTGATGGAGTGTGAGACTTCGGGAAGGAGGAGAGAAACCTTTGGACTGCTTCAGGCTTGGTTTTCTCCATTCCTGTCCCAAACTGTCCTCATGCTGACTGAGTCATTGTGGCATCATGCAACTATAGATTGTGATGTGGTTGTTCTGTATACTTAAAGGTTAGATAAGTTTATGTCTGGAATATACATATATTAACCTTTTAAATATCACTTGCAACCTGTACATTTCCTTTGCCCATCTGCAGTCAGGAAGATATGGCTTTGATCTGGTATTAACTGCATCTGATCATCCACAATTGTTAATTCCTATGCAGTAATCTAATTGCCTAAAAGAAAAGAAAAAAAAAAGTCATGTATTTTGTGAAGCTTTCTTTTTTTGGAAGCTTTCTGGTGAGATATTTTCTGTTCAGACAGTAGAGATATAGGTCACATATCATATTAATTTTCCATTTATAGTTAGCTTTCAAGAGTTAACAAATGGTTACTTGTCACACAGCCCTGATGAAGCACCTGAACTCATTGCTTATCAAGCCATTGCAACTCAGACTTCTACGCTTTAGTTAGCACCTTACACTCACAAACCTCATCTGACCTAAGGCTGTGGCTATATCTGAATTGCATGTCAGGATGGGCCCTGGGCACACACTGTCATCTGCTAGGGCTTCTTCAGCAGGAAGCTCATGTGTGGGCAGGAAGGGAATGTAGTGTGCTCCCATAGGTCTTCTCCTTCCTGTGGCTGGAGACCAGCAAGCACCCTGTGAGGATGCCATGCAGGCCATTGGCTCTGCAGATGAGGCTCAGGCAAGGTACACATGGTACTGGGACGCGCTTGCCGCATTGAATCAGTCACCGCCTTGAGTTCTTCTTTTGCCTTAGATCAGAGGAGGTGCAGCTCTGCATCTCCCTTGGGCTCCTGGGCACAGGAGGTTACCCATCTGTGTCTCTGGCCACCAGGTTTGGGACTGGTTTCCTCCAGCTGCACCGTTGCCTGGTGGCTAACAAGTGTGTAGTTCAAGTGAAACTCAAAGCAAACAGATTGGATTCAAAACCAACCCCTCCTAGCTTTAACCAGCACAAAGCTTTGTCATACTTGCTTGGATTTAAGATGCATTTATGCCCTTCCGCCCTTCTGAGAACTGGGCACGCACTGAGCAGACACCTTATGGCTCATCTGTCAGGTGCCCACCTTGCCTCCTCCAGATCAGTGATCCAAGATTTCATCAGATGCACATAAGCCGATAACTTCGATTGTCATGTTAATCAATTGTTATTAACTGATCTACGATCAAGCAGGCAACAAAGCTCCTTACTGGTCATTTTTAACCTCTTTCACTGATGTGGTTTCAGCTATCTGAAACACAGTGTAAATGCAACATATTCATGACAGCTGCTATTTTTTTTCATAAGCTCTTTATAAGCCACTTATAAATAGAACCTTAATATGAAGTGTGACAGATTTCTAGTCTTTATTCTCTCCTTAGCCCTCCAAGCGCTTCCTTTCCGTAATATGGAATGCATCCAGTGTGCCCTAGATATTCTCCATTCTTGCTGATGACTTTAGCTCTCAGCCATTGATTCTCTCCACTTCTTTATCTGTGTAAATAGATCAAGGCTGCAACTGCCTTCTCTTTGAACATTTAAAAAGGACAAATAAGATCAGAGGGGCAGTGAAGAGGTGATGAAGATGGTGATGGAAGATGTATTTTGTAGTTCATGTGATGCAGCTGTAGTCTGAGGGGTTTCATGTCAATACGGTACAGATAAAAAATAAATATTTCTTTTTCATCGCAGTGGAGAGAACTGGACTACCTAGTAAATTACTTAAAGGAAGGAAAAATATTGTGAGGACATTGTGACATTTATGTAGCATTAGTGCTTTGTGACATTCTGTTTCACCAATGTATTTTGCCAAATTCAGTGTGTATAATGGTCTCCCTTTCACTGCTGAGCAAACACTGTAGCACAAAATGCTCCGGTTAGGGTTACATATAACATCAATGGCAAAATGGGTCTGGAACACACATTTCCTGGTACTCTCCAGGTAATGCTTCCCTTCACTCTGTGCTGCCAGGAAAGAGATTATTTATTGGAAACATATATATATATATATATATATATATATAAAATATGTTCATTTATAGGGAGGAAACTCTGAAAGTGCAGGGAGGAGAAATGTTTAGAAGTCTATTCTGGTTTTGTTTGTTTATTTCTATCGAGAAAATTCTAAGCATCAGAGACTTGCATGGTGTTGAAAGTTTAGAAGCAATATCCATTAATTTCAGCATATGTCATTCAGTTTTCATTGAGCCTTGTCTCTGCAGCAGCTAGTGTGCTGTTACTTTAATACTGAAAGAAGTAAAGCCCTGTCGTTACTTTTCACTCTTTCCTTACATTTAGCTATGAAAGTATAACCATGGATGCCTCGAGATAATTAATAATCGGCATCTGCTGTGTTTCTCATGGATAGCAGGGAACATCAGGTGCAGAACTTGTAGGATTTAAAGCACAGCCAAAGCTGAGGGCTGTGAATTGTGCTCTAACCTAATGCTTCTCAGCTATAGGTTCCTTCCCCTTTATTTCCTTAAAACTTTTCTGTTGCGTCACTGAAAAATCGTAGCCCCTTGCTTTGTAATCATACCCCTTTTTTATTTAAAGTTTTGCCTCCTTACCCATTAAACACATCCTCATTAGCTTTGCTTTTACTTTTCAGAAGCGTATATTCAGTATTATAGGCTCAGAGTTCTTTTGTTTTCTCCCCGAAGAGGTAAAACCCTGGGGAATTTCAGTATCTACTTGATAGGCTCACACAATCTTAATCAGCCTATAATGGAGCTAATGGCTGTTTGTCATCCTTGGAGATATAAATTTCCTGGTGATGTCTACTGCAGTCAGTACATGAAGTATGCTCTGACTGCCAGCAAGGTCTAATAACCAGGAGAAGGGCAGCCAGCTTCATTAGCGAGAGGGAGACTGTGCCGGCTGCTTTTCTGGATAACTCCGTTTTTTGAATGCTGAGGAGAGAAAATGGATAATGCTGGTAAGTGAAATAAAACAGATCTTTTCCTTCTTAGCGAGGCTACGGGGTTCGTTTGTCTCCTGTCTCACTTGCTGCAGGAGATGTGTTTCTTTAGCCTTTGTGGCTCTTTCCATTTCAATGTCCTTTATTAGAGTGAATTTTTATGTGTAAAATGTGACACACTTAAGTTTTTAACCCTTTGACAGTCAGCTTTTCTGTTTTAAGTTTGGTGTTTCCTTGAAATATGAGCCAAGACTGTAATGTAGGATCTGCCTTTTCAAGGTTTTCGGTTTAATTTTGGAAGCTTTATGCAGGAGATATGGAAGGAAGGGAAAATGCATAGCGTCAAGTGGGAAAATATCTTTCACAGATTGCAATAGGTGTGTGGAGGTAACTGCTGAAGCTAACCAAAAGTGGGTAATGCATTTCTCGTATTTGCAGTATTATTTGAAGCTTCTTCTATTCTCTCTCTGTTTCTTCTCTCTTCTATTTGGAACATAAAATTCTGCATACATTTGCACTTTTGTTTTCTGTGATGTTCCAACTTTAGATCATGCATTTTCATGCTAAATAATGCACTGCGTGGTTTCTGAGAGGCATGCAATACCAACATTGCATATGTCATGAAATGGTTTATCTGCATTTTCCTTTTGCATTACCTTGTATCCCAGAGCATTGCAAAAAGTGCTTTCTGTGATGGCTGTTTTGCATGTTACTTCGACTGCTGTGAAAGCGGAACATTTCAGTGTCACGCTTATTTATTGAGACAAGTACAATTCATAGTGGGATATAGAATATATAGTAGACTCAGTGCCCTTTGAAACATTCTCAAATCATCGGATTTGTCTGACATTAACCTTTAAAGTGATGTTCACCTCCATAATGTATGAAAAAAAATATATATATATTTATGGTAGATTTCAGAGATGACACTTTAAAGACAGCTTGTTGTTGTTGTTGTATCATTTTTTCATATAATTCAAGTAAAACTCTTGCTTGTGCCTGCTAGGCTGTCTGGGTCAATTTCACCTCAGGCGTATTGTCATCAACTTCTATGACAAACAAACTCCTGCTCATGTTTATATATAATCCAGGACAAAAAAAAAACAACCCACTTTTTCCAGAAATTAAAATGTTGGTGTCATGGAAGATTACATTGGTGGTAGCTGTGAGCTTAGAAGCTGACCTGCTCTTAGTATGATGAACGTTTCTGTGAAATAAGTAAGATCATAAATACTTTTTCTGCTTGGTGCAATCTTTTGAGAAGACTTAACCTAATAAATGCTAATGGCGTGTGTTTGATATTCTGTGATGAGGCAGAATTTTCCAGTTGGAGGAAAAGGACTCCTCCAGCATGGAGTGCCTGCAGGCAAGAGATGCTCTGAGCTGCTAAACCCTCCTGGTTTTTAAACTCTCCAGCATCAGCAACTAATGCTATTGAAGTCTTGACAGAGCTATTACTTTAATCCAGCTATCAGAATCTGCTCCAGAATGAGTCACGATCATTTTAAAGGCCAGTTTTTTGGGGGGTGCACAGGGAAGCTGGTGTCTGAAAACCATAGAAACAGATTTTCCTCTGTGTTTATGTACATATTTTTTTTGCCTTAGGAATAGTTTGTTTTTTTGTGATCTGTAAGATTTGGAAGTTAGAGTAAGTAAGCTTTGCTTTCTGTACAACTTTACCAACTAATTTCAAAGCCTCTTATATGACCAATTTCCTGAAGTTTCCAGATGTTTTGTTTTTTTTTTTTATCATGCGGGAAGCAATGACTGATGCTCTGCTTTTTTTTTTTTTTTTTTTAAATAACCATTTGTATACAGTAGAGCTTTGCTGAAGTAGTGGAAGGAGACTTGAGGACCAGTTAAGAATATCCAACAGCTGCTGCAAATAAGACTCAGTGAGTTCCCAAAGCATCTGCAAAGAGATTTTTAGGGTACTTGACTCCTGATAGAAACCAATCAGAGCCAGATGCCAGCTTGGGGAGTGCTCAGCAGGTAACCCCTGAGGGTCTGGCTGTGCCCCCTGAATTTCACAGGGAAGTGGGTTCCCTTTTGAATTTCCTGTGTTAAAATCTGGGCACTCATCAGCTGGTGATCAAACAGAAAAGATCGGGATATCTGGAGCCATAAGATTGTCTGCCTCATTAGTTTGTTCAGCAGTAGTTGGCCAATTGAAAATGTAAACATGCTAATGTATATCAACTGGATACCTGCCTGGATTCTTTTTAAAGAGATGCTATTTCTGGCAGCATAGAACCACAGAGCCCTAGCTCAGCTGTGAGCTTGAGCTGCTGAGTGTTAGAAATAACAATTTGGTTATCAGTGTTGGTGAATCAGGCCTTTGTTATTACATTCCTCGTGCTGCCAAAGAGACTTTCCAAGTCAGACCATGGATAATTGTTGGGCAAAACTCCATCTCCTCCTCTGCATAGCAGAAATATCATGGCTCATATTCTGTGCCATCATCAAAGCCTTTTTTCTGTCCAGAACTGTTATCTAAAAAGGTCAGTGTTGCTAGTAGGTCAGCTGTTTGGGTCCATGGTTTCAAGAAACCATGTTTTCATTTAGAGACTCCTTTCATTTAAAAGCTAGATTACGTATTTTTAATCTGTGCCACTGAGACAGCCCCACAACGCTGTTGTCTCGTGTATTCTTTTAAAAGCTTTTCCTGGAATAACAATAAAATATTCATCACTGCATGCATGGTGTGTCAGGGCAGTTCTGGCAGCGTTTTTTTGGCCTGTTTTGGCAGTGGTTTGGCTGCAGATATTCAGCTGTGAGGCTGCCTGGCACTGCAGTGGGAGGAACCAGTAGCCCCAGCCCCCAGCCTACCATGCAAGATTGGCCCAGGCCTGTGGCCAAAGGCAGCACTGGTACAGTAACACTCACTTTAAAACACAAAGGGAGGGCTGGAAATAACTCATGGAAATGAAAGAGAATATAAAAGTGGCAAGGAACTTGTGAGCAGGTCTGTTTCTGCAGCTCCTCTCTCCCTGCTGCACAAGTGATACTTCTTTGGGGATTTCCTGTGAGGAGGGGGGTCAGCATTATCCCCTCCCCCAGGAGCTCCTGTCTGGCATCTTACCTTGAAGTCGGCGAGTCTCATGTGGTCTGTAACCACACAGAGGTGTCAGGGCAGGGATTTTGGCAGGGGGAGACACACCACAGTCCTCAAGCTAAACCAAGAGGCCTTGTTTCATCTTTCTTGGGTTTATGTGGCTTCTTTGTACTTGGAATGTTGTTATAGCAGTAATGAGCTAGCTGTGGTTAATTGTTACCCTGAATTATTTCAGCCCTATGGCTGGGCCTCCCAGGAAATAATCTATTTTAAAGGGACCAGAAGTCTAGTATATTCAAACTTATATACATGTGTTGCATATTCAAACATCCAGCAGCACAGTGAACTTCTCTCACCAGTAGAGTAGAGTTGCCTATAGCTTATGCTTAGTTGTGGTGGGATGTGGGTGAATAGCACATGTTAGCTTAGCCTTCTTTTGCCCAGAGACACATATTACGGGAAGGTTAGGAGACACAGGAAGCTGTTTGCTGACTAAGTCCTTTGCTTTTGAACTAATATGTCACTTTTGTCTTTCAGTAAGTCAAAAGGACTTATTTAGCATCCTTTAAGTACAGGACTGGCAGGGTTGAACACTGGTAAAGACTTTGATCTTAAAGATACCTTGTTGTCTCTTACATGTATTTCAGGCAAATGTTGCACACCTTGATAAAATGTAAGGGAAATAAATACATGGGTAGTTAGTGAGAGCAAGCTCTCAGCTTGCTCTTCTGTGTTCACTGTATTCTTTACTACAGCCCAGCTTGTCTGTGTGTAGAATTAGCCTACCTAACAGTCTCATAGCATGTTGTAAGGTTCATTTGTTGCCCATGCAGGGGTAGGAAATACTTTGGCCATCTATGGCTTAAGCTTGGCTGAATTATCCCTATTCTTCCCTATCTAATTTGGAAACCTATTGGGGAGGGGGAGGGGAAAAAAAACACACTTGCAATGGAAACAGTGTCAGTGTAACTGCAGGTTTGCCAGTACCACAATGACAACTCCAAATTCCAGCAGCATTTCCTTTTTGAAAAGACAACAGCATCTCCTTTCTCTCCATTCTACACTTGGGTGTGAGTTCACACATTGTCTTTGCAAAATGTGGTTATCAGTGGTGCCACACTGACTTTTATTGGCTTTGTGTGCTGTTTTCTATAGGTCACAAGGTGATTGAACCTGAACAATGAAATACATAGCAGAAATCCGATTTTTATTCTACACTGTATATCTTTATTTGTCTCCTGTCTGTACTTGTGGCCTCAGCTGAGGCAGATGCTGTAGTATGTCACAGGTCGTCATCTCCTAAAAAGTTGACTTTTTTCCTGACATAATTTTAGAATAATACTCATGGCACATGCTCCTTTACCCAGAAGCTGGGAGAGTGCATTCATAAAGACATAGTAACATTTTCCATCAGCACTAAACTTCCCTGGGAGGCTGCTGTTCCCAACCTGTTTTCAAGTCCTTGTACAAGTAGCCTTTGAGTAAGTAATAGAATCGTAGAATGGCCTGGGTTGAAAAGGACCACAATGATCATTGAGTTTCAACCCCCCTGCTATGTGCAGGATTGCCAATCATTAGACCAGGCTGCCCAGAGCCATGTTCAGCCTGGCCTTGAATGCCCCCAGGGATGGAACATCCACAACCTCCTTGGGCAACCTGTTCCAGTTAGTCTGGAGTATTCTGTAGTAACTCGCACCAGAAGCAAACAAATGCTGTGCAGGATCAAAACAATGGTGCATCTTCTAACTTAGTAATGGTTCCCTCATGCTAACTAGAATGACTCTCAGGTAATCTTTTAGACAGAAATACTTGGTTGCATTGCACACAACATACTTCAGCAGCTATTCCAGTCTCCACAGCACATCTTTGGAAGAAGTGCCATGAACTCCATCCATAAGGTTTGGAGAAACGATGTAATGAAGATTCTATTTTCTATTAGGCTCTAACTCTGTTTTCTGACAAAATAAATGAATTAGCAAGCATCAGCCCATCATGTATGTACCTTATATTTACATCTGCTGATTGTGTAGGTTTTGGCAAAATGCGTTTTAAACTCCTCCTTCTGAGCTCTGAATTCTTACTGTAAAGAAGGAAACGTTGTGTACGGTCATAGAAACCCATATTATGCAGGCAGTGTTTCCTGACCAGCTTGTAGCAACCACCAGGCCATTGCTGCAGGAGCCAATCCTTTTAAGGGTACAAGGAAGAAATCGGGGGGGGGAAGGTTGTGTTAAGAGGTGCTGGCACAAATTGCTCAGAGAAAAGCAGCCTGGGCTCCAGGGACTCCAAGATATCAGATGGATGGGCCTGAAGTTATCCAACAGGGGAAAAGTAGCACCATGTGACCAAAGAGCAGGTGGCTGATAATAAGGGCCCTGTCTGCTGCTGTTTAATCATCGTTCATTGTCTCTAACTGTGAATCTTTTTGGAAATTTGATCCTTAATTATGGAGTGCCTTGCAGGGGTATTGCTTTGGGCTCTGAATGTAGACTGGATGGAATTTTACCAAAAAGTCTTTTTCTGTGTTCCCCTCTCATTATTTAACCATTTTTTAATATTTTCACATAAAATGTTTATGAGACCTCCTCCTGAAGTATAACTGGATAAAAATAAGTATCTTAGGACTGTAAGACTTCCTAGCAACCTTCCCTGGCAGGCAAAAGCAGTTCTGAGTGAAGCAGCCCCATGGCACTCCAGTCACACCCATGGCAGGAGGGATCTGGCAGATCCGGGAGGTTCTGAGCAAGTAGCCCCGCTAGTGCTGCTGAGTGGCAGTGGGCTGGGGGAATGGCTCATCCCACTTATTATCCCATGCCCAAGGAGCAGTGTGGGTTTGGCTGTGTGCACAGCTTGGCACCAGAAAGAATACTGGAGGCACCAGTATAAATCAGTATAAAAGTGTTCTCCTCAAGAATGCCATGGGGCAGTGGTACCAGTGGTGGGGCTTCTCTTAGACAGTAAAGAATGATGGTTTTGGATATGGTCAGCTGCTTTTGTCCTGGAAGAAACAAACTCCACCCAGGCAATGAATATCTGAGTTTCTGGGAACACGTGGCTGAAGCAGTGGATTTGAGGGCAGGATCAGGTCCCCATTCACAACCAAAACTCAGCTGAGGTAAGACTGATTAAGATTGATCTGAGATAAGCTTCTTGGTTGCTGCATGCAATCACAGCTAGATGTTGTTGTTGCTTTTTTTTTTTTTCCCTTCTGTTTTTATTTTCTTAAGTAAGAATTGTTTAAATAAGGCAAAAGGGCCAGGACAAATATTTACTTTTTCTTCATTTGCTCAGCACCAATATTCCTGTAATATAACTATCAAAAAATTACCGTTTGCCGTTCACAACTCATTAAATGCTAAAATGTTTTAAAATACATTTCTGAATAGTACCAGGAGTGTCATAAAGACTATTCCATGTCTCTACAGGGGGGCAGATGCAGTAGGAGACACTTGAAACAGTAAGCTTCTCAGCTCTGACCTGTGCTAGCAGAGGCCTTGCAGAATGTAACTCAGACACAAATGTGATGGCAGCTGGCATTGCCACAGGAACCAGAGCTGGGATGGATTTGTCCTCTTTGCAGCTCTTGCTGATTCACAAGTCCCTTCTGTCTTTATCACTGATGCTTGAGGAGGTCCAAAAACTGAGGGGTATTTAGTGGTGGAGGCTTGCATGGGAACCGCATGAAAGACAACATGTCTATTTCAAACCAGCAGAAAATGCATGTTGCTGGGGGGCTGCTTGTTGGCATTTAGAGCACAGTCCAGCAGTGCTGTGCTTTGCTGTGGCCTTATTGCCAGAGGAAATGGTCTGTTAATGCAGGAAACCTAGAGTTCTTGCACATGAGTATTGTAAAAATAGCATATGTATCTTAGCTTCTTTGATTGTTGCTGCAGTACTTATGTCTCCTTTTTCTTCTCTTTTCTGTTTTTGTTATTTGATATTATTAAAATAACTATCATGACACATGATTCTGTTTTAATTTCAAGTGAAATTTGGCAACTCCTAGTGGTGAGATAAGGTCTAATTTCACTCAGCGTTTTAAAAAGAAATGCAAATGATGAAGACATTAAACTGATAAATTTTGACAGCTCACATAACAGTTTTTAAATGGATTTTTTCCATGCATTTTTAATACCCAGAATAGTCAGCCTTAATGCTACCATATTTACAATAAATCATTATTCTAATGGAGACATTCTGTTTTGTCAGGCAGTACACAATCAGCGGTTTTTAATAAAGGATCTGAAAACTGTTTAATGTTAATTCTATGACACAAACTTGCAAGTGCCAGACAATTTAAAAATGGGGCCGATATGCTTCCCTTACATGGGATATTAAGAAATTAGATTAGATTAATTAGAGCACAGTATGGGCTGGTTGCCAAATGTAATTTTTACCTTCCTTAGTTTATGTTATGTTGCCCAGTGATTGTAATGCATTATAGGGCTTCTGTAAGACATGTATGTGCATTTCCTATTCTGCAACTGAAGGTTCTGAGTGGTGCCAGCAGGAGGTAGAAGTGTCTGCTTACTTAGGCATGTGTGGCTTCAGGAATAATGAAATCATAGAATCTCAGGATGATTTGGGTTAGAAGGCACCTTAAAGCCCACCCAGCCCCACCCCCTTACATGGGCAGGGCTGTCCCCCACCAGCTCAGGCTGCCCAGAGCCTATCCAACCTGTCCTTGAGAGCCACCAGGAATGGGGCACCACAGCTTCTCTGGGCAGCCTGTGCCAGTGCTTTACCTTCCCTCTGGGTAAACTTACTAACTGGGTAAACAGAATTCAGGAGCAAGAATGGTTTGGGCCTTTAAAGGTGGAATGTGTCATCAATAGCAGAGCCCAGCTTTCCTACTTTTTCTACAGAGCACAGCACTATCTTTATCTCCTTCAGTGCATCACAAAGACTGTGCATACCCTCTGTCAGGGCCTGAGCTTCTACAGCTAGCTCCAAGCACGCTGGTGTGCGTACAGTGCACGGTGCCTTTTGTCCAGCAGGCATCAATCCAAACCCATAGAGCAATCAGTCCTGGCACAACCCCATCTTGCTCACTGCTTTGGAGGTGCCACTACCTGTCAGAAGCAGGAGAAGTTTGTGCAGTGTCTCTTGAAAGTGTTGTGGACATTTGTAAGGTTAGACCATGTAGATAATGAGAAAAATATATTCTTACCTACAAGTGGGGGCTATAAGGCCAAATTAATGGTGAACCCTTGGGCAAGATTTTGGGGTCTATCAAGGTGAGCAATTTATCTGAGGGTGATGAACATGAAAATGTTTTGTCATCCACTTCAGGGCAATGCAGTGTCCATTAACATTCATTGTTTTAGTTCTGAGTACTGAGACTTCAACATGCATATCACAGTAGTTGTATGCAGAGCTCTGGATGTTCACACATTCCTGTCACCTCTGCAGCCTCTTGTGTTCTGTAGGCGCTGTGTGCATTCCTTCATCCTGCAGCTCAGGAAACTTACCTGCTGAGTGGTCAGGGATTATATTGGCAAAGTAGGCAGACTGCTCAGCTCAGTTTAGAATCTTATTTTAGGAGCAAAAATAGCCTGCATCCTTTCCCACCTTCCCACCTAAAAATGTTCCCTTCTCCCACAGAGCAATAAGAGGTTGTAGTGGGACCTCTTCCTCTCTCTGTTGGCTGCCTGCATTGCTCTTTTTATCTGCACCACGGGTGAATAAGCTAATGATATGGCACTGCATTGAGGGGGCAGGCTGCATGAATGTTGTTTAAAATAACTTTTTCTGAGAGTAGTGTTTTTCTGTTACGTTAGTACTGCTGTGTGTGCGTTGGTAAAGGCTGCATCCTGTTACCCATTGTGATGCTGTTGGCTACCTGACGCAATGGCTTACTATTTCAGTGACATGAAAAACTCAGCTGAGGTAAGATTGATCTGAGATAAGCTCCCTGGTTGCTGCATGTAATCACAGCTAGATATTGTTGTAGCTTTTTTTTTCTTTTTCCTTTTCTTTTTCTTTTCTGGTTTGCATTTAAAAGCTTGACAGCAAATTCAGCTTTATTTATCCGTTAGTGCAGATGACTCCCAAATGTTAAAGTCTGCGCACCTTTTCTGGATTCGAACAGGGTGTGTGGCCATTTCAAATGACTGCCTTTGAGGTGAACACCAGGTTCATCTGGCGAAAGTAAGCATCATTCCTGTGACTAATGTTGAATCATGAGTCTGTGGCATCGTTGTCTCTTTTCTGTGATCTCCTTTGCTTTGCTTTGCCTTTCAGCTTTTTTTTCAGGTCAGTAAAGAGCACCTCGAGTAGTAGGTCAGATTGCCAATAGAGAAAAGTGTTGTCACTGTTTTGAATGACAGCTGATATGTGCTTTCCTGAGAAAGCAGCAAAAATAAACTTCTCAGCACAGTGCAGATGGAGCTGTGTGACTGATTTGGTTTCTTAAAACAAAGAGTGAACAAATTTTCTAAGAGAAAACTTACTTGTGGCAACTGGGCTTTTTTTTCAGCAGAGAGAAAAAGCGGAGAATATTTTCACACAATGTGTGACTTTCTTTCTGGTCACCTTTCTGATCATGTTTGACTTGGCATGAACACACAGAAACTGAATGCTCTTCCTAGCTGATACCAAGCTATTTCCCACAGCTGGGATGTGGTCTCCTAGGTTATTTTGGATTTTGCTGTGATAAAGATGACTAGTCCAAAATCTTGCTATCTTTAAAAAGTGTATCCACTTTGCTCCTAATTCTTTCCTCCAATTTTAGTGACCACTGCTTTAAATCAAACTGCTCCTTGCACATTTATAGAACAAGCTATCTCTCTGCCATATTTGCAGATAGCTGTATCCTGTGCTTTGTGTAGTACAGAAGGCATTGCAAATGGATGGGAACAAAACTGTTTCCCAAGCAAAACAAGGCAGCAAGCTGCGAGGTTCATGCTTAGCTACCACACAGAGCCTGTGGAAAGCCAGCATTGCTTAGGGTCGCTGTTGGAGATGGGCTGGATGGACCTTTCCTGTATGTGTAGGAGGAATGCAAGCAGGAAAGAGAAGTGGGAAGGTCCTAACCTGCTGCAAGATATAGCCATGGCTGGGAAAGTGTTACCAAAGACAGATCTCATCACCTTTGTGAGAGCTGTGTGCTTTTAAACAACTGGTTATTAATCTATTATAGCATTTTTTAAAAGCAGCAAGTGAAATACACTGGTAATCACTAGCTGGTGAGTCTGACATCCATCCTGAGCAAAAATATGGAACAGATGATACAGGGACTGAGCCAGAAAAAATGAAAGGATTGAATACAAGTAACTCCCATTAACATGGGTTTTAGGAAAAACAGGTTTGGGGAAGTTCTATCATACAGCTAACTTGCTGCATTGAGTTGTTTGGCTTTGGTCTGCCATGTAGATGCTAACATGACGTACAATCAGTATGTTATGTATCAAATGAGTACCTAAATGCTAGGCTTCAGAATACAAATGTATTTTACGAGTTGTCGTCACACGTCTGGTGTGATTCAGGAAGCATCCAGCACGAACTGGTTCTCTGCTCTGTTCTGTGTGCTGCTACTACCAATGACTGGCAAGAAAATATAAAACTATTTTTAGGTGAGATACCAATGTATTCAATATGGACAGATGAAAAGCTATATAATCAGTGTGGGAAATAATTAGGTCATAGTTACAGATTGAGAGGCTCAGCATTGAGAGCAGTGATTTTGAAAGGTACTTGCATAATATGTGTCATTAAGCTGGGAGCACACAGTCAGCTGATGAGCTGTGTCCCAGAGAGCTAACAAACTCTTAAAATGTATTTGCAACACTGAAAGCGTCTGACTCCGCTTTGAGCTGCTGGGAAGCTGTAACTTCTGGTGTCCCACATCTTGTTTGAAACCTAAAAATCTTGAGAAGATGCAGAAAAGCCTCGTAACTCAGAAATTGATGTCACTGTGGAAGACTAACCAAAACAAATTTCTTAATACTCTGAACTTTCTTTGCATCTCACCCTAAAATCCCTTTGTATCTCTGCAAATTTAATAATACTGCAAAAAAAAACCAAAAACAAACAACAACAACAACAAAAACCCCACACAGAACTGTCTCAATACTGTTTCTTACCAAAAATCATTCGTTTGGACCTCTTCATTCCCATTTGACTAAGTATCACCAAGATCTATCTGTAGATTTATGTTGTCAGGAATGGTGACGTGTGTGTATATAAATACTGGTAATGGCTGATTCAGATTAGAATAAAGAAGGTAACTTTTGATGACCATCAGGGGAAAAACAATAATTCAGAAGTTACAGCTAGTAGACTGCTAAAAAGGCTGGAAGTCAGGAGCCCCAGGTATTAAAAGGCCTCAAGAAGGATGCTTCCTAAATAAAGCTCATAATTCCTCCTTCCAGATTTAATAAAGCCCCAGTTTCCAGTGGAGCTACCCATATCTGCCTTAATTGCTGGCTGTTGGTCACAACAGTATGGTAATGCTGAGACATACGAGTCTTGGCTACCTCCTCAGCATGAGAAAGGCTTCTTGAAATAATGCCCATTACAGTGTCTCTCAGTGCATGTGTAGTGAAATGAAAGATGCTCAATTCTTTCTCATTATCACAGAGCCAGCACTGGCCTGGGTTCCTGTGCAACACATTAACTCATGTTACTTTTATGCCTAAGTACTAACAAGTGGGGCTGATGGGTGTAAGCCAGAACCAATTAAACCAATTATCACCACTTGCTCCAGTGGAGGGCAGATCTTGGAGTTTTTCCAGTGTCTGAAATCAGGCAACATCCTCATTTCTCAGGGTTGCTGTCAGCCTGGAAGTGCAGTTGGAACACATACAGGGCTGCAGGGAGGGCCATGGATAAAAGTCACTTTGCTGTTCTGCCCTGTAGGAAGGGCTAGCTTCCTGAGTCTGGCAGCTTGGGGGACAAATTGCTGGTGCTGATCTTCACACTGTGAAGAACCACTTCTCTGATCTGGTACTGTTCTTTTACATGGATGGTATACTTTTCTGCTCTGATGAGAAAGAGTTTACTTAAATTTTATTTTTCCAAAGAACATCAGGAGAAACATTCATGTCCTTTAATGTTTACGACACCCTTCCCTGTTTGTCACCCAAGAAGCCAAAGCCATGAGGTATCCCATGTCAGGTTCATAACTAAAGAACAGGGCACCTCACTCCCTGTCACTGTAGTGTCTAGGGAAAGGAGACCCCCACAAGAGAGGATAAGAATCATTAATGACAGACTTTCCCCCCCCCAAAACCTGCATTCTTTTGGTAGCCCGGTATCAACTGAAAGCAGACAGGCTCCTCAAGAAATTCTGTCTTCAGGCTGTTCTCCAGAGCAGTGTTAAAGGGATTGGACACAATTTATTCAGTGGTGCAAGTGCAAATAAGGCACTACTATGGTTCAGGCAGCTGTGGTGGATCCCTTAACAGGGCATCTTAGTGCCAAGGAAGAAAGTTTCACTATATAGGTAATTCTAGAGCTTCTGTGATTAGGCAGTGGTGAAGGAGGGGGCTGTGGACTGTGAAATCCTGTCTATGGGTCTAGCTACACTTCTCTGAGAGAGAATAATTTCTCACACAGCTATCCTGGTAGCTTTGAGGTTATGACTGTTGCAGATCTGTCTGGTGGGTGCTGGGAGGTACTCAAGTATTGCACTGTCAGGAAGCCGGAGGTTTGCCTTACCTCACAGATGGTAAGCTTCCATAGTTCTCACTGTTTCAGCTACGCAGTGCTTCCAGGGCAAGAGTGCTCCTATAACTTGCTTTCTTCTGGCCTGTAGAAAGCTGTATGAAAGACTTTGAGCACAATGGAAAAAGGCTCAGAATTACTACACACATTTGTTTTCTTCATCTCAAAGAGGAGTCGAGTCAAGAAGCCAAGTCTGAGCGTAGGCTGTTGTTCTAACCTTTTGCTCACATTCAGAAACAGTGCTCTATTGTTATGTTGTTTCCTGCAGATTACACTAATAACCAGTGAGTGGTGAAGCATGAAAAGTGTTCTGGTTGCTTAGACTGAATTCTAATATAAGAAACTGTCAGCTTTCAAAAGGCTGATCAAAAATACACAAGAGGGCAAATTAGATAAGATAGAGCACCAGAAATTTGGTGTAACCCTCAAAACTCAAAAACTTCCTGGAAAGAATGAATTTTACACTTAGGGAACTGTGGCACTTGCTTTCTTCTCAAATATTTTTGTAATTCGGCAATTACATACATAAATCTCTTCCCCAGAAAAGTGTAATCTGTTGATAGTGGAATTTTCATGAAGGCTGAATTGTCATTATAACAGGGATATGATTTTTTTTTTGTGTGTGTATATGCAGCATACTGCAGGTTATAGGCATATTATCAACAGCAATTAGAAAGTCTATGAATTATAGGAAACTCAAGTTTGCTTTTGGAGGAGAGGAAGAGTTAATAGAATGCATCTGGTCCTCAGAAGATACCCCATTCAGCAGGATCCCCTTATCTGTGTGTTTGGCCAGCAGCAGAAGCTGAAAGTGCCAGGGAGGGAAAGAATGAGCTCTGCGTGCTTACAGAAGTGTCACAGTTGTCTGCTACTTGTCTCTGATATATCAGGTATAAAACTCACTGTCACTGAAATACGCTCCAGCGACTTCACTGATGCAGCACCAGGGATGCACTGAGTGACGTTCAGTTTTCATTTTGGCAATTCAGTAACAAGCTTTTAGACTAAAGGCACATTCATGTAAATGTTTTATCTGCCTAGGTTGTCAAGTTTTCTTTTGTCATCTAGACTGGCTCAGATTTTAGTGAGCGTTAATCTGGGAGGTGCAAAATGCCACAGCACTTTGAAAGTTTAGCTGTCAGACAATGGTGTTCAATGTGAAAGTTGGCAGATAAGTCTAAAGTAACTTTGTAGAGGGTATGATCTTTTCTTAATAAGGTGAGATGTCCATTAGTGAGCCAGTGTTAATAGATAACATACATGAACAAAAAATTCTTTGCTTGTATTGTGGATCCAGTTACTTCAACTTGTGCAGACAATTATTTATCATATGATAGATGTTATCGTGTCATATCATAAATGCCAGATTCCTATGACCTGCCTGCACCAGAACTTCTTCACCAACTTGTTTAATAACAGAATACCTCAACATTCAGTAACTTAATTTTGTTTCTATCAGACTGGTAAATAGACTTCTGCAATATTTTTCCACACTTTTCCAGTCCATGGGTCTGAATGGCACCAGCCCTTTCTGCTGGAACTCTTATTCAGACCTATAAACATTTTCTAGGAATAACAGGATGTTGTAACACAAACATCTGGGCACACAGTGTTTCAGCAGTGCTGGCTGCAGTAGAAAATGTGTACCTTTTCTCCTGCATCAGCATTCAAGTAACTTGTACTAGTTTGGCTTATCTATTCACAGATATAGTAGGTCTAAGCAAAATTATTTATTATGTAAATATATTTTAGATCATCCATCCCATATCCATAGACAGGGTCTTCCTTGTAAGGCATGGAGCTAGCGGTCACTAAGCAAAGGTAAATCTGCTGAACCCTGACAGTGTGGTGAAACCATAACCACACCACATCTTGAAATGAGTGGAGATCTGCCTGGAGCCAGATGCCATATCCCTTGCTGAGGTACTTGACTTTTGTGGAATTTGGCTGCAAAAATGAAGGTAGCCCTGTTTTGTCACTCAAACAAAAGTGAGTGCACACAAGCTTCAGAAAGTGACAAACATTTTCTCAGCTCACATTAAAAAGAAACCCCACGCCCTCTGTGTTTTCCTCAGATGCCAGTTCTGCACTCCGGTTTATTTTCAGCATGCCAGGATAATGAGGATGGAAAGAACAGTACGCACTTCTTAGTCACATAAATAAGTTGTAAAACACTCTAAAGGTTTTTGGCATATCTCCAGCAATGGATCATTAAATAAGAGGAATAAACAAAAAGGGACCATCAGCCTGACCTCCACATAATGCACTTAATGGCTGCCAGCTACATTCATAAATTTGCAGGCTCTGGCTTTTATCACTGTGTATGAATCAAGGTCAAGTTTCATACTTGCTGTGGAGTTCATGAGAAAATGAAGACTCTGACATCTTGTGTTGTATTATAGGAGTTTAAATGAGTGGGATGTGGGCTTGAGGGTGCTTGGGAACACCCTCCATTCCCCCC
>JAPSGF010000004.1:6730517-6818635 GCA_035772895.1 Perdix hodgsoniae | reverse complement strand
GTGTGTGGGGGAAGGACCTCTGGCACTTCGCCCGGTAGCACGGTTAGTAACCCGCCCATCTGGCTGCTTTGGCTGCGGGACGTTTTTATGTGTAAGCAGTTATTTATTGGAAGTAAGTAAAGAGTATGCGAGCAGGGCTTCTTGGTTATTATTATTTCTCCAGTAGTTATTTGTGGATTAACTTGAGGAAGGCAGTGCAGAGCGTTCGGTGGATTGGTTTGGAGGTGCGTGTTGGTTACCGGGGAGCAGTGCGGGGGGGGCTCCTCCCCATCTCTGCAGACATAGGAGGAAGAGTCTGCAGTAATTCCAGGTCTGGATTAAATTAAAGCCCATTAAGGCCAGGTCCGAAGTTTCTTGCAAAAGTGACACTGCGCGTTTTGTTCTTTGACGCCTCAAATCTCGTGTAGATTTTATTTCTCTTTAATGTCAGTTACATACTGAGCGTTATTCTTCCTTTGCTTTCTGCTGTTAACATGGGAAGGTGCCACCGACCAGGAGGCAGAGCACCAAGCCTGCTTTTTCCCCTTCCTTTTCTTTGCGGATCCTTCAGAGCAGAGTTCCAATATTCTCACCTATATGTTTAGAAAGCTCTGCTGTGCTGCCCATGGTACAGCTTTCTGGTCACCCCATCCCACTAAAAACCACAGCTGATCTCTTCTCCTGCTGCATCTCACATGGAAGAGAAATGTGACCATTTTCAGCCGATCTCCCCTCATGCTGAAGGTCTCACCCTGCAGTAAAGTTGTATCAAGGTAGGCAGCAGGGAAACAGCTGTGAGGAAACAGATGCACTGGCTGCAAGGGGTTGTTGGACTTCCTGCACCAAGCGGTGTCTGAGCTGTTCTGTGTACAAACGTGTGTTGAGGGTTGGGAAGGAGCCTGTATTCTGACAAATAAGAGCCCTGGGGACTGTGTTCCCTCTGCAGAGTGCAACTGGACAATAATTGGGCTGGATCCGTAGCTTTAACTAAAAGAAAAAAGTCAACTTTGAGTTCTTTCCTAACTGAAGGCAGTGTTTTCATTTGGAGCAATAAGAAGCAGTTATTGGACGGCGCAAGTCATAGTGGTGCTACCACAGTGCTGCCAAACAGATGCCATCTATCACCCTTCTAAGAGTGGTGGGTCTTTGCCTAGACACCGACAGAGACTTTGGGTGGTGGTACAGAGCCACAGTCCTGTGGAATCATTAAGGTTGGATAAGACCACTAAGATCTTCTGGTTCAACCCACTTGGGTTCCAGTTCTGTTGATGGCAACCCTTGGGACAGGCAGGGTAAGGGTGGCGCAGCTCCTCGGGAGGCGCAGACGTGTTTCCTTTGCACTGCTGCACAGTATGTCTTGAACACACATCACACAGTTTGGGTGGCCTGGTCCACTCGGGTCTGGGGCTGACTCCTGTCATTTCCAAGCGAGAATGATCTCCCCTTAGGCAAGGAGTTCTAAAATCTTCATTGATTTTGACACGCCAGCCAACCACAAGCCCTTTATGTCTTTGACAGCTGCTGGAGATTAGAGTTGAAGGAGATCCCTGTCTTGTACACACAGGAGCTACAAATCTGTTTTAGTGCGAGGGAATCAATAGAGCATTCAGACCCCTCACAAGCCAAACAAAAGCAGCTGTGAGAAGTGACTCGCCTGTTGGCTCCATTTTGGTCCCCAAGCACGCCAGCCTCCAAGAGTTGCAGTCCTGCTGTCATGCCCTCACTGTGCCCATGCAAGGCTCATTGGGGCTGTTTGCTGTGCACAGGAGTGACAATACGGGCAGATCACAGCAGGGCATTCGGCTGGGCTGATTTAGTGGAAATGGTTTGGTACAGAATGGTGGAATAAAAGACTTTTCCCCGAAAGAGTGATAGAATAAATACAATATGATACAATACTCAGTGTGGACACAATCCAATGTCCTGCTTCATTTTGCTTTTTTTCTTTTCCCTCCCAGGATTTACTTTCACAAAGTATTTTACTCTTGGAAAGGAAAATATTAAACAGGCTGAGGTCCTGATGGCAATTTCCCATTGGGCTAGGAACAAGATGGAGACCTTACTGTAAAACTCAATTTGGCAAAGTATATTCCTACAGCCTGCGCAGAGCTCTGTGCAGCAGATAGGAAGGATTGTGGTTTTGTGTCTCTAGCTTTCTAGGAGCATTCTGGAGAGCAGAGCTCTCTGCCTGGGGTTTGCCATCAGTTGTGTTTTGAAAAGGAGAAGGAAACAGGACTTGAATCACCTCCCAAAACTGTGATGGGGAGATGGACAAAGCAGGTCTCAGCTGTTTGTGGGGACCCAGTGTGCAATCCATAGCTCCTTCTGCCCCTTGGGTCCAATTCTTCTGTTGTTTAGATTAGTTTTCTATAGCTTGTTTATTTGTTATAGTCTGCAAAAGTAAACAAATAAAAGGAGTTGGCCAGTGATAGCAAGACAGCATAGATAAGTGGAAAATGATGAATTTCTGCCGTTCTTGTTCATCTTCCTTCCTCTTCTGTGATTATCCCGTGCCTGGCAGGACTTGATTACAGTTCTCTCTGTTTGTTCATTGGCTGAGAGTCAGTGCATTTGGAGGCTATCAGCTATCATGTGCAAAGTTTTACTTCTCAGTTCTGATCAACAGCTTATCGAAAGATAAGAGTTGTGCACAGAACAGAGGGGTTGTTGTTGTTTGTTTGTTTGTTTTCCTTTTGGATTTGTTGTTGGGGAGTTCAGTACTGAAGAACAGCTGAGTCCTCAAGTGAAAGTGCAATTGGTTGGCTTATTGGGGAAGAAAAAAAAACCTGCTTTTTTCTAATAGCGCTGTCTTGCCAGTTAGTGAAACTTCTGGTAAAAAAATATCTATGGGTGATGCTGCAAAGAGGCCGGTCAGTGCAGCATGGAATCTGTGGAGCACATCAGTGTGCAGATGGGTAGGAGCAAGCTGCAGAGGGAAGATCTCAGTACCTCTTGCCCCGATGGCATTCAGCTGGAGACGGGTTTTGGATCTCTGCACTGGTCTGCAAGAGCCACGTACAACGTGCACAGTCCTTGGGCCTGTTTACTGGGGAGGTAGGACTTCCTTTCATCATATACATTTTGCAGAAATAGAGCGTGAATTTTCAGGCCTGAGTTCATCCCGTTACAGACCAGAAGTTCTTTTCCAGGACATGAAAATGTACTTCGACAGCACAGGAAAACCATTTCCCACCCAGCTCACCCCATGAGATGAAAGCACTCGGTCTTAGGATCCTATTGTTTGTTGACTTTGGCACTCAGTGAAACAATTATCATAGGTCAAAAGTTAACATGTTTCTCAGACTGCTCTTTTTCATCTCTCTTGGTATTATGGGATTTCCTCTTAATTGACAAGAAAAACAGAAGCTTCACCTGCATCTGTGCAGAGGAATCGTGATTGCCTTAACTGGGCAACCTTACCTTAATTCTGAAATGAAAAGGAAAACAAATGTTTGTTTCAGCATTTCCTGGCATTGGTATACAAACTAATGGGTTATCAGTGCAGCAATTTCAGGACTTGTCCAAGAGGAGAGCTTATTCCAGTAGCACTCTTCACTGGTAGCTGTGTCTGAGCAATGCTGAAAGTGCTGTTCTGGAGCAAGAGCTTCTATTCCTATGGAGGTGGGTATGGAGATAGTCAGCAATAGGCTTACATTTTTATCCTGACTTGGTTAACCGCTGATCTGAAGATGTCAGTAAGCTCTTGTGGTAATCTGTCTTAAAGGAAACGAAATGAGGTTGATTTTTCTCCTCTATCTTCTTTTCCTTTCAAAATGGAAGAATTTTGATATCATTGTACTTTACAGCAGAACATCTCAAAGCATTTACGGAAGCACTAAGCTACTCACAACACAACTACAATCTGGTTGTTTCAGTTATTGGTGCACGTTGAAGGGGGAGGTCAAGGTATTCAGCCAAAATGTCAAGTGCCATTTGATGAGAAGCCCTAAATGGTTTGCTCACAGTTGCAAAGGAAGTTCTTGGCAGAGATCATTGTCTTCCTTATTTTTTCCCAAGTTTACACTGATTGGGGGCCTTGAGACTGAGCCGTTGTAATGCTGCGCTGGGAATCCTATTCCTTTTTAGTCTCTTCTTTATGCTTTTATGAATTGTGGAAGAGTTACAAGTAAAGGGAAAGCTGTTTTCAGTTTCTGCAAAATTGACATCCAACGCTTTTCCGTCTTTGTGGATCGTGAGCCAGGGATAATATTCTTCACTCATCTTACCCATGTTAGATGGAACTACAGCGGTGATGGCTCCAGAATTTTGACTAAGTGGGTAATTTGCCCAGAATTTGGGGTGATTGAGTGAATATTTTAGGTATCTACTCAAAGGCCCAGAGGGCCCATGTCTTTAGATGGAATAAGTTGCTACAGATTCACCTGATGGGAGCTGCAAGCTCTTAGACCTTTTAAAGTACTGATCCTTGTGTGTTGTGAGCTGGAATATCAGAAATAATAGGGACTTCTGTAAATGTAGGTCTCAGTGCCCACAACCACATGCTGATTTGTGCTGTCAGGAAAGATCTAATCGTGAGCATGTTAAATGAATCACTATGTATAGGGACTTTGCAGATTTTAAAAAAGTGATACTTGTAGAATGTATTTCAGCCTCGATAGGTGCTGCCATATGCTCTGTGATCCATCCAGAGCAAAATTCTGCCCCAAGTGCCACTGCAGTTGGTGCCACTTGGTCAGGCTTAGTTCCTCAGCTGCAGCAGGAACTCATTCAGCCTGAGCCTTTATCAGGGGCATGCAGGGAGCAAGGGTCTCGTGAGGACATGGAGGAGCAGCCACACTGCAGGGACTGCATGAAAGTACTGCAGTGTATGAAAATAAAGTGCCAGTGCTCAGCAGATCCCAGAGCACTGTATCACCTCTCCTCGCTTGAAGGCTATGTCAAGGATGATGAACTCTCCATGTTTTGTTGCCAAGATGTGTGACCTTTCATGTCAGGCCTGCTGGCTGAGATGCCTCCATGTGCTGGTGCTTGGGAGTCACTAATCACCTGTTCGCAGCGTTAATCATCACCTTCCTCCTCTGCATTGAGGAAAGCAAGAACAGACTCCAAGGAGCTCAGTGCTGGTGAGGCTGCAAAGCCCCTGGCAAGCTGGCAGGGCTTGTGTGGAGCCATGTTATCCAATGACCACCCTGATACTTCCCCCAGAAGCTCACAGAAGCTCTCGTTTCCTCCTGAGCCCCCAGTGCTAAGGCGTGCTGAAAGCTGATCCGCCTCTGTTGGATTTCGGCCGCCCCTTGGATCAGTTGTCCTTCTGTCCTAGATCCTCAGCTTCAGCTTGCTCACTACTCTGGGATAATAGTGCCTTGTTCTTAGATGGCCCTTCCCGTCACAGGTTTCAGAGCTCTTTCCAGCCTTCTTTGTTATATTCCTGGATTTAAGTGGGAAAACTGAGGAGACAGGTTAGCTTACTTGGAATCAGCAAGGCACAGCCAGAAGGAAAAATCCTCATCGACGCCTTGGGCTGTGTCACAGTCCCACCTATTAAAAGTAGAAAATGCTTGGACTTTGATTCCTTTCTTCATAGTTTTGACTACTAACAGTTATTTATAATTCATTTTGGACACCCCTGCTTTTCTAGATTTAAAAAGTGAAGTGGTAACATAACTGAATAATTCTTCCGAGTCACTGCTGAGTTTGGATTTATTTTTCAGTCTTGTTCTTTTAGAACACACTGGTGATGATTAAAAAAAATAGAGTGTGCTTAATGCTTTGAATCAATCAGTGATGTGTTTTTTAAAAATACTTCAGCAAACAATCTGCTGCCTGAACTTATTTTTCACCCATTGTATTTCAGTCATAATGATGGCTAGAAAAATACTTCTGATCCACAGGAATGCCCAAACCAGGTGATATTCAGTCCCACAGGGATAAGTTATTTCTGAAGCGTCCCTTTGTTGCCTTCTCTGGTTGACGTAAGTGGGATTCCTGATTCTGTGCTCTTTCTGATAGGAATGGTAACAGTGTGGTAGGAGGGTTTTCATCTAGAGCCAGTGCAGGACCAGTGCTAAGCATAGGGAAAAACAGAGGTAGAAGTTTCCAGTGATGCTAAAATGGCTCTGGTAACAGCAGTTGTATGTTGTCTGTACTTTTGATTAGACAGAATCCAGTTTTGCTGGCACTGCTGATAAGCCTTTGGTCGGATCTGTTTTCAAGCCACATAATGATATTGATGATGTGTTTCGGACTAGCAATTTGTGCAGGCAATGCAATTACTTCTGTCATCATGTGGAGACTCATTATTAGGAAATTTGATTTCAGATTTGAGTTGCTCAAAGGCTTTATGCAGGAGTGCTGCATAGGAATGAATTTGCTCTGCCCCTTACTTGGTTTTCAGGCACCTAGGAATTAAGCCTCTGTACAAAGTGCAAGTCTTATTTACCTTTGCTTCCTCACTGCTTTGAACAGCCACGGTGACCTGTGTAACTGGAGGGGAAAAATAGATGGGAAAATAAGATGTCATTTTGTACGGTAGTCTAGAATATGCAGTCAGGTTGCGTGCAAGTAAAATGAGAAAAAATGCCTAGACTATGATTTGCTGCCTGCTTTGTTTTGCTAAAGAGTTGCCTATCCACAAGTTGGACAATATGCTTCTATGTTTATATATCACTACAAAATTGTGATAACACTTAGTTACTTGGCAGATCTGAATATTAATGCAGAAGCCTGTGTCAGTGATACATTTATGAAAATGAAGTTTTATAGGAAAAAATATAACCAACAAAGGGTTGCCTTTTTCTATCTACTCTAATTCCTGCCCTAGATTCCAATGAATTTGAATATTTTGATGAGTGGAATTAGCTTGGCACACACATCCTAACATTTGATACTGTCAGGAAAGCCAGTTCTGTTCCCAGAGCTCAACCTGCATCCCCTACCCCTGAGAACATGCTCTATCATTAGTGTTACAACGTCTCCGTTCTGACCAGCCACCCAAAGCATCAGTGAACAGTGGTTGTTCAGGCAGACTATCCCTGTTTCAGTATTTTGTTTAATCATTCTTGTGTTTCTGGATGTTTTAATGCATTGCCCAGTAAAAGGCAAGAATGCTGCAGAAAACTTAAAAGTTGGTTGGGCTTTTAAGCATTTTACAAACAAATCACATTGTTTGGATTTTGAAAATAATTTCTTACAAATACAGGCAATCTCTAGTATTAACTGATTAAAGCTAAATAGATGTTTTGCACAATTGGAATAACTGTGATAGGCCATGAAGATTGATCTGTGACCATATTACTTGCAAGATCTACAGTCACAGAGGGACTTTTTTCTGGCTTAAGAATTTTTCTTTAATGCTTGAGGCTTCAACTCAGAAAATTAACTCTTGACTGGGGATCTATTGGATCTGTCACCATTGGTACAATTTGTAGGGTTTGCAACCCAGACTTTTATTGAGTGGTTATGAAATTGTTGTCATTTCACTGGATCTTTTCCACTGAACTCTTCTTTTTGCCCTCTGTCTCTGCCTTCAGAGCAAGGATAGGCAACAGAAAGAGATTTGGATCCAAGCTTCTGTTTGGTAGCCACCTGGTCTAAGAAAAATATCCCTTACCGTGAGTGAAATTGAGTCTGGGAAGCCTGTTCTGTATGGCAGTCTCATATCTTTAACCTCAACAAGCTGCAGCCTCCGTTGATGCATCTCAGACACTGATATAAGTCAGTGTGTGTTGCTGCACAGATACCAAAAGGCATAGCAGTTCATGGAAGAATCACAATGCTACAGGCCCAAACTGTGCTCTAATGTGCCCCTGGTTGGTTTCTGCAGGCACTGTAGGGAGTAAGAAGCCTGTGGTACTTGTTCTTAACTAACGCTTATTGACCCATGGGACTGTGGTAGAACTTAGTGTGGTTTGCAGGTTGCCAGCCTCTCCTTCTTAGTAGATGTGTGGAGGTTTCTAATGTTTGGGCAACAAACAAGTGACATTAACCAGTACAGTAGCATCCTGAGATAAAAACATGATGTGACTATGAAAAGGGAGGGACCGTCTGCTTTGTTACTTTCATCCCAGTTGCTTTCCTTGTTCATAGCCCCCAGAGCTTCAACTTACCTGAAGCTTACCTGTGACAGCAAGCAATATGAAGTCATCAAGGCTGAAAACTAATCTCCAGTGGGATTTCTTTTTTTTAACTCCTTAAATCTTGGATGAGTCAACAAAGAAATGACACTTTCATTGTGTGTTTATGGAACACATTGATTCAATGGGATACAGTCAAGTAGTTAGACTCACATGTTCGCTTAAAGTTATTATGAGCTGGTGGGAAACGATTTTTAGATACTGGCTGTCTTTATGAGGAAAAAAATCACCAAACAGTTCATTGCCAAGAAATTGGGCATGTTTAAATTATACGTACATAATGTGTTATAATTTATTTCATTGTTAATAACTCAAAGCTGGCTGTGTGTTTCCTGTCCTGTAAATGCATTCAATGTGTCTGAAGATTACTGGTTTGTTTCTTTCAGTTTGGTAGATTTATTGCCTTTCTGAGTGGAAGGAAATGTTGGTTTTGGCACAGATGCTTAGAATATTCTTGTTCTGAAAACGTGAAGTAGTGTTCCAGTACACTGCTGATCTGGCCTCTTTTATGTTGATACAAAGAAGGGAGTAGTGGTTTTGTTGTCCTGTGTGTTATATGATCACGCATGTTCTCCTCTTCTGATCAATTTTTCAAGTGTTTCATAAAAAGAATGAAAATGTTAGTATCAATAATTAGTATTAAAAATCCACGTGATTTAAAACAACTTCACTAATTGTGCAGTAGTGCTTAAATACTCAAAGTGAAAAGCTTTGAAAGGCTGATTCAGTCTTCTAAGAGAATACCAGACTTGATTACTTGAGAAGAAAATGCTGTTGTTTCTTTCTCGTGTATTGCCACTTTTGACACACAATGTGAAAGAGGCACATAAGGTCTGGTGGTGAGACATGAAAGAGGCTGTGTGAGTGAACAATAATATGGATGACTTGAAAGCTGTGGATTAAGCCAAGTTGTCGGGAGCTGGACGAGCACCAAGGAGAAATGAAAAATGATCTGTGCTTTAGTTGGAAGGGAAAGTTGTGGAGAGTAGCAAAACACGAGCCAATGGGGAAAGGCAGAGATGTTAACTACAAAGTGTTGCAGAAACTACATGACCATGGTGCTTGGCTTTTAAAGCATTTTGTTCAACAACACCATTATGTTTACTGTATGATGAACATGATTCTGAAGAGAGGACAAAAGTTTTTGTTGGAAAAGTCTGGGGGAATTCAGAGATCTGAGACTGAAAAAACATCCTGAGTACTTACAGCAACACCTCTGCCTTAACTCCCCTTTGATAGTATTCCTCCTGCTGTTTCGGTTTTACCATTTCTGCTAGAGGTGAGTGAGGAGAAGAGGAGGGCAAACTTCTGTAAGACCTAATAAGGCAGGGCAAACAGTTTACTTCTGAAACATTTGATGTACCTGGAAGACCTGTAGTTTAGTATGAAATGTGTAATTAAAATTTGCTTGCAGAGAAAAGTATCCAATATCAGTATTGAATCTGTAGGATCATGCCATAGGAAGGTAGGAAAAAAAAAAAAACCAAACTTGAAAATTGCTAGTCTCTTAAAAAGCCAAGTGTTGTTCACAGCATCTGTCCCCAGATGCTTACCATCCCTTAGCCCAAGGTTCTCCCTGTTCAGCCCAGGCCAGCAAGCACTTCCCAGGCTGTGAAAGTGGGGCTTGCTGAAACCTTATCTCAAGGTGATGTAAACTTTTCTGCTGATGTAGCCCCACATTCAGATAGGGATCACACAGCATGTGATCTCTTAACATGTAGGGATGAAGGTCACAGCTCATCACCCTGGCATAGACTAGGAAGATTTGCATCTCACAACTCTAAAGTCTTCTGTGAGCATTAATCAGTTCTGAGAATGGCTTCTGTGGGAATTAAATATTGTCATCCCCTCTGCTCGCTACAATTGGAGCTTGCAAGACCCGGTGAACTGAAAGCCGTAGATTAAATAACTAAGTGAGAAGAACTGAACAAAGCCAGGCCTTGGATTTTTGTGTTCCCATCTTTCAGCCAGCTGTCCTTGTAGAGAAAACATCTCTCCCTGTTGTGCAGCCTGCAGTACATCCAGGGTTTGCTTAACCGCAAAAGGAAAACACTGCAAGGAACATCCCTGCAGGATGAGAAGAACCAAAAATTAGTCCTTCATTAAGCGAGTTCATGCTGATGGAAGACTACATCTGGAGATAAGTAGTGAGTTAACCCTGTATTGTGGTTGATGGTCCCTTTAGTCTGTCAGAGGGTGCAAACTCCTCTCTCCTTCCACATCTCTGTTACTCTGCCTGTGGTTTAACAGATAATATAATTACATCGTGACAGCCCCTGGATGGGAGTGCTGCTGTTTAGCGTAATTGGCAACCTGTTTTTTTTTCCCTGAGGGATATATGCCAGCAGGGCAGAACTGAGCCTCCCTTTTCAGGGTGTCTGATGGCACAGATCAGGTTTTTTTTAACCCTGAAGAACTGACACACCCTCTGTATCTGTGGGGCCAGAAGTCTCATTGCAATGTTTGTTTTTTTTTTTTTCCACTCTCTCTTTATGCAGTAAATTCCACATAGGGTGAGAAGTGAGTGGAGGAAGAACAGAGGAGGCAGAGCTAATTAAATCATCCATTTCTTAAATAAATACCAGGCAGTTCAATCTCATAAAAAATAAATGAATAAATGCCAGCATGTAGTGTATGCTTTATTGGTTTAAGCAGTTCTTGCATGCCCAGATATCAATGCAAGGAAAGCTTGCAAATCTAGAGAGGTTTATTTTGTCTTATTCAATTTCTTTATAAATCGATCTGTGTTTCATCTGTTTGGGGCAGGTTTATTTTTTACATGTGGGTAGCAAAATTTTAAGGCAAGCAAAAATACATTGTTTTTTGCAGTGTGAAGAAGTGGTAAGGCATGTTTTTGTGGTGAGAGAGAAGGGAAGTTTGGATAGTGCTGGGACAGTGCACCTGATGACCCTTCAGTAAGAGACAGCAAAGTCTTTTCCAAGGATGTTCAGCAGCCTCTTCTAGCCAGTAGCTTCCTGTGAAGTTGTCTGAGAGAGCCAGTCGTTAGTTTATCTCAACACAACTATTGATGGTGTTGTACTGATGGTGGGGTTTTGTTGTTTTTGTTCGTTTGTTTGGTTTTTTTCCTGACACACTGACAAGAACTTTCCTTCTCTAACCCGAGGCTTGTGGCCGGAGTCCCACAGAGAGAGATACACAAGTGTACAGTCACAATTATTTGACTGTTATTATATATATAATTACTATATATATAATATATATATAATATATTATTTTTTAATGCTTTTAGTGTTGGATTATGATTTACATTATATTCTTGCTGTAAATTTCTGTAGCACGACTTATAAGACAACTGTTACATTTTTCAAAGTATTCCTTATTGACTATCAGTTAAAATGGAAGCACAAGTGATCTGGCAGCAATCTCTGGGTTTAGACATAAAGAACCTTTTGCAGTTGAGGAACTGGGACACGAGAGGGGCTGAGATTGAGCAGCACTCCCCTGTGGTGAGATATCGTAGGTTTAGGATTAGAGCCCTTTCTACAGCAGGGATTTGCTCAGGTCTCCCGGGCTCCAGATAGGTGCCGTAAGCTGTGCCTTAGGAGGTAAATGGGATCGTTGAGTTTGGTGGGCACAGCCCTCCGTTTCATCCAGTGCTGTTTTCTCAAACTGCCTTTCACAAACATGAACCTGGAAAGTTTTGTTTTATTTTTAAGTGAGAAATTTTAGAGAGCCATTTCCTGGTGTCTTGCTATTCACATAAATATGAAATGCAAGATTTGCCAAGAAACTTTTAAAACTTTTAGTTACGTCATGCATACCTCTGCTGCTCAAGTTTAATATATTATTTTTAATTTTAGACAAGGATATTAAAAGAAAGCCAGTTAACAACTGGTTTTAATTTCATTTTATTCCTTCTAAAACAAGAAAATACTCGGTGAAGGTTAACAATGCTTTTCCAGCCTTTTTTTTTTCTTTTTTTTTTTTTCTCCCTGGAGGAGGTGCTGTTTTCTGATGGAAGCAAGTTGCTGCTGGAGGAGCCTCAGGTGAGGCTGTGCAGTGCAGTCAGGTAGCAGAGAGTGCTGGGGAGTCAGGGCTGGAACAACCCTGGAGTAAGACCCCAATGCAAACAGTACCAGAGGAACTTGGCATTTGCTGTCACTTTGTGGGAGAAATCTGACCATGGAGTTATTTACTTACTAAAGTAATGATTAAATAGCTTGCTCTCTTGTGCTGTCCACAAGCTGCTGAATCCATCACATGAAAGCCCACCATGAGAAGCAGTCTGGGCAGGCAGGAACTGAGGATGGCTGTTCCTGAAGTATTCCTATGGGCTTTGTAAGAGATGGCTCTCTTTCCCAGGGACTGCTGGAGGCAGACGTGTGCTCTATCACAGAATGTTCCCTCTCTAGGAAAACATTTGGTAGTAGTTTAAAAAAGAAAACTTCACAGAGATTAAGTAAAGCCAAAGTGAATTTGTTGAACCCTGATGCTGTACATACTTTACTTAAGGCAATATTGAATTTCCAATCCTGATTTGAGCTTCTAGAAATAGTTGCCAAGCCTTCCAGTGATATTTGGGCTCTTTTAACTTTTTTTTTTTTTTTCCTCCTAATCAGACACTTCCTTTTAACACACCGCTAAATACAGGTGCTTGAGTTCTGTTCATCTGCATGAATGTGAACATGGTGCTCACGAAGTGGGAAAATGCAGCCTTTGTCCTCAGCTCCATATACTCTTTTTATTGCCTAACCTTTTGATGCGGAATTGTCTTTGAGGTACTACTCTTAAGTGTTACACTTACTCAGTTTGTTTTAGGTGTGTTACATGTTAGCTATGATTGGGTTAGTCTTTTAACACAGTACTCTTCCCCTGAGGAGGTGGGATTGGCTCTTCCCTGCCAATGAATTTGTAAAATAACCGGTAATATCAGCTGCAGTTCCTACATACTCAGGAATTTCAGTTGTCTCCTAGCCCAGGACCAGAACACGCTGCTTCTCGCTGCTTCCAAGTTGTGAAACTGCAATGCACTGCAATTTTTAAAGGTTTGGGCATCTCTAGGTTTGCTCATAACATCAACGTAAGTGTGACAGTGAATGACGCTGAAATTGAATTATTCGTGTTCATAGCTGATTTTAAGTTGATGTTTATATCACTTGCATTGGTCATGATGTTTCTGGCATTTTTTTTTCAAGATACCACAGAACTGACTATTCGTGTTCACAGCAGTGACATACATCAGTGGAGCTGAGTGGTCACAGTTACTTCATGTCAGGCAGATGCATTGCTTACAGCATGTTTGGCACTCATAACAATTTGGCAGTCATAACAATGATGCATGCTGAAGCTAAGTGCTAAATGAGCATTGTTAAGTGCTGGGATGGTTTAGCATAGCATGCATTGGCAGGGAGAGGACAGGGTCTTGTGTTTTACAGTTGCTTTGAGGCTTGAGGGATGCTCACCCACTTTCAGCTAAAATAATTCAGTTTAAACTGCTTCATAGGAGTTCACCTTGATACTTTATTTTAGTGTGCGGATTACAAAAATATATTCTATGATTGTTGTTCAGTGCCAGTAAGATTGAGAGCGTGTCCTTTTCTAATGACATGCTCTGAAATAAATAAATAAATTAGATATCTAGCAATTGGCATGATTTTAAAAATTATTTGAAACTCAAAAGCTGAGCAGGTGGCAATGAAAAATCAGAAATCTGTTATTTAAGCTCTTTCACTGATGCAAGAAAGGTCTCTTGTTTTTTGTTTGTACAGCTCTTGTCACAAAGAGGGCCTGATCTATGACTACACCTCTTAAGCACCATGATAATACAAGTCATTTGTTACTAATGGAGAGTGGAGCAGAAATACAGCATGAAACAAGGAAAGGGGGAAATGAAGATATCAGTTATGCATTTGCTGTGTTGATGGTGCTTTTAGTGTCATTATTTTCCCCTAGAGGATAATGGAAAATTCTGCTGGAAAAACTGAGTGTGTTCTCAGTGTCTTCTCTGGTGGCAGGACAGCTTCTCACCACCCACAGCTTCACTAAGCCACTGGATCCCCTTGTCCATTTGGTCAGGGCCCTTCAGGAATAAGGACCTACAAAGGGCACCTGGCTGCTTTCAGACAGCTCCCCTGTCCAGGCCCAGCACACAAGGCACCTTCCATAAATGCTGATTCAATTAAAAAAATGTCTAAAATGTATACGAGTACGTACTTCAGATCTACTTAAAGATAGTACTGTAATTGTAGTCAGTTTTTCTGGAGTAATTTATGATGCTGCCAGCTTGCTTGATGGAATTACTGTCTTCATGGTGTAAGAAAGGGAACGTGTGTTGTTTTTTTTTTTAAAGTATAACTAAATCCCATTGCAAACTATGTATGGGCATGTCCTTTTACATGAACCCGCCCTTAAGCATCAGAATTTAAACTGGTAAAGGGTGAGCAGCTGAGCTGACAGATATGTCTGCTTGTGTCTGATTTTCCCCACTCTGTCCCTAATAAGGAACAAGATACAGGGAATAAAACAGCTGTGTGCTGTGTGGTGAAGCATGAGGAGAGCAATGAAACATGATGCCGAATAAAAGTCAGCTGCAGTTTGGTGACTCCCATTTCCTCACAGCAAATGAGATAACTTCTTACTAGGATCCTAGCATTACTCGTACAGAAAAATATGAACAGTTTTCACGTGCCATGGCTTTGGAATTGACAAATTGGCGTTTTGACTGAGAGGAACTGTTTAATTGTTAGTACTTTCTTGTGAGTATGCAGGAGTTGTGTTATTACTGTTTATCCAAGCTGGTATCTAGCAACAAAGACAAATATTTTAAAGGCAGCAAAAAAAATACAATAAAATAAACATGGTTTTCTCTACAAAGACTTCAGGGCTAATCGCTTGCATAAACATTTATAATGACAGCAATATTCAGAAATTTGCTAGCTGGATTTAAAAGTGCCCTTGACCTCTGCTGTGGGGGTTTGGAGGCCAGCTGGGTCACAAAAAGAAGCTGTTTGCTTCAGGTTTGACTCACATGTGTTTGGACAAGTGCAATATGCTGTTTCTTGTACTAGAAGAAAGATGTTGAAATGGTGCTAGTGTGAAGGAAAATGTCACCTTTTAAAAGGCAGCACAGTGAGTTCTGGGCTGTGCGTAGGGGATTTAATTACATGACTGACCAAATTTCTCCTCAGCATTTTTTGTATGTGAATGCTCTGATAATTGTAGGTCAAGAGCTCCTTGTTGTTTTACTTAAACATGAGGAAGTGTTGGCCTGGGAGCCCCCAGAACCAAACCTGCTCTCAAATTTATAAATATGATAATCATGGAAGATTTGGTTAAAGACATACAATAATGGGAAAAGCACACGTGTAATCTTCTTGCATAATCCTTTTTGGCTAGTATGTTGGATGGTCAGGAATGAGTTGGGATGAGATAGGCAGGGGAGTATAGCGGTATAACCACCTTTCCAGCTTTCTTCACAAAGAAAGGGAAAATAGCCAACAGTGTTCGTTCTCCAGGTGCAAGAGCCTTTGATGCGATGTAGGGGTCAGGATGTCCTGCTGTGAGGAGGAGTTGTCACCCATGTGAGACCTTTAGGCTCAGGCACTGCCTTCCTGGTATAACTCTCCCATGCCCCCCAGACTTGTTCCTATTCTTTCCTGTCCCCTCCTGTTTATTCCTGCCCTAGGCACACCACCCGGTTCAGTCTAGTCAGCAAACTTTTTGCTGGATCGTCTTGTAATGTAGTAAGGAACTGATTTGGTTTTAAAATCCCTTACAAGAAGGTAGGCTTTTTTCAGTTGGCTCAGCTCAGTGATAAAGTGCAGCCTCACAAATAGTGACCAGCAGAGCAAACCAAGATGGTGTGAAAACATGAGGGGAGATGACTGAGTGTGCAGCACCTCTCTAAAGCCATATGGAGATGCATCCCACTGCTGGTTGCACCAAGATGAGCAGCACAGCTCTTCAGCTGTGAGGAAGTACCTCTGTCTGTCCAGGTGCACTGGGAGGATAGTGGAAAGGCACCATGTGAGCCACAGAGCCTGCACAGCAGGGCAGGTGGGTGTTGAGCAGCCTAAATCCTCACCCAGGGTGATGTCAGCCTGCAGGTGGAGCAGCCAATTAGCTCTGAAGTGGCCCCAAGCCTGCGGTTGCTTAGGTATGAAAAGAGTGAAACCAGAAAGAGCCTTCCAGGAAAAGCCCAGAGTAGCTTTGGCTGTGTTTTTCCCATTTTGCTGGGTTTTTTAACTTGGCTTTGGCAGTGAGTTGTTCAGGCCATCTGATGGTGTGCTGATTTGCTCTGCAGGCTCCTGAGAGGGGTCACGGTTAAACAACCGAGCCTGCAGCCTGAGGAAACAAGGATTGCCCAGCAAAACTCGCACTAGGCTACGAGGCTGTCCCTTACTTGTTTCAGTTTTTCTTATAACTAATTCCCACCAATTGTATTTCTCATGAAGTTTCTGGGAAGTCTGAGGATGGGACTTGCTGGTTCAACAGTGGTGTAGCATACCTGTTAGATCCATCTTGCCGGGGATGAAGTGGCACTGGAGAGCAGCAGGAGTGCGGCCCGCCCCTGCTGTCCCGGTACTCAGCAGAGGTTTCTGATCAATTGGGTGGTAAAGGGGCCTCCTGGGCCCTCAGGGGGATGGGGAGCAGCTCAAAGCAACGCGGAAGAGTGACAATGGGGTCAGAGGCTTCCATGGGACATGCTTAGTCTGCTTTTATCTCAGCTTGAGTAGTAGTACATATGCATTAATTACTGCAAAAAATGTTCTTATTTTCATTCCTGTTTAGCACTACACAGGAGAAGGGGCCACATGCTCACTTCAGATCATTTTCTAGTAGCCAGTACCTGCTGGGAGGTTTTGTCAATTGTCTGTGGCGAAAAATACCTACTGTAAACTCATAAGAGGTACTTTTGTCCCCTGTATTAAGACTGGACCCAGAAAAGTCAATCTGTAAGGAAGTATCTACAGTTCTGCACTTCTGGTTTTCAGAAGTGACAAGTTGAAAATACCATTATGGGATTTAATAAGATGAGTACATGGAGTGTACCTTGAGGTTAGGTTACAGAATCATCCAAAAGATCATTTTAAACTATTAATAGAAATCTATACTACTGTACTTCAGGACATGAACGGATAAATCACCCGGATGCAGACAGCATTAATTTTCAATCCTCAGCAGTTTGGTTGCTCTTTCACACACACCGCTTTTTCATTGTTTTCTTTTTTCCTTTCACATCTCTATTTCTGTGCCTGAGCTTTTCCTCGTTTCTGTAGAAAAGTTGCTAGGATCCAGAATGTGACCCTTAACCCCATTTTTCATATATCTGAAAGACGTAACTGTCTGGAAAATTCCCATTTACTTCTTTCCACTGGAGTACTGGGGTTGAAGAGAGAGGAATAAACAGCCTGCCTTAAACTAATGATCCCTTTTCTTCTGGTCAGAGCTACCCGTGTTCTGGTCAGCAAGGAGGTATCGAGACCGTGGGAGCCAGATCACTTTCATACCTGTATAATGGAATTGCTGAGGATTTGTTTATTCCTTTCTGGGAAAGCCGAAGGGATGGAAATTAAACACTGGGCTGGAGATCAAGAGGTGGTGCGGATGTTCTGATAAAGGCTACACGATGCCAAAATATAAATACTGAATTTGCAAGCGAATTATTATTGCAAAATATAAATACTGAATTTGCAAGCATGTTGATGGGCATATTACAAGCCTTATTTTTATTCGTTCCTTAAGCAAATCCCTCGTGCATTTTGATGTGAGGAACAGGTGAAAGCAGGGAAAGTGTGATTATAGAGGTATAACAGCTGTGTTAGTGTGCCAGAACCATCCCCCATTACTTGCCCTTGTAGATGTGGTGGGAAGCTCTGCACAGGGATGAAAAGGGCAGTTTACTTGGGCCTAGTTCGGCTGTATGGCCTGTGGAATTTCTGTTGTCTATATACAGTGCACCAAAGCCATTTTATCTATTTTTTTTGTCAGTAGAATCAACCTCATGGAAATGAAAACCATACTGAGAAGCAACTCTGAAGTTGCATGTTACAAACACTTCATCTGCATTTAGGTTGCTGTAGTTACCTGTGTTAACTAAATGTGATAGCTTGTGAATTAACACAACCAACAACACTTAAGATGTGGCTGTTGTCACCAAATAAGCAAACAGTAAAAAAAAAAGAGCAACACTTAAGGTAACTCTAAGGCAAAGAGGTGCTTTGTAGTTTACCCAACTGTAGTTAGAACAGAAATCCTGCCAGGGTGAGAAACTGAAGCAGCAAATGTGTCTTAAGCCCTCATTTTAACACTGCCTCTTTCTCTTTCCTGTGTAAGGCAATGGAAAACCAAGCTGAAGTCCCCTGCTTGCCTGCTGGGAAGCAGTTCCTTGTGGGGTGAGGTGTTCCTGCCCAAAAGACAGACAGCTAAACAAGCTCTCCCAGGCTCTAAACAAATCAATCCCAAGTGTACAACTGAGAGACAGAGAGAGAGCTTGAATAAATGCATGTTGGAGTCAGCATCATTGCTGAAATCTGAAATGTGTGACTTGGCTCATGTTCCTCTTCTGTGCACAGCAACTGTGCTTTGGGTGGCAGGGTGTTCCTCTTCCATGCTAACATGCTGTTCTCCAAAGACTTTAGAAGTGTCTGGTTAATATGGTGCTGGCAAAAGGAAGAAAAGAGCCATGCAGAGTTTGCAGCAGACCTAACTTAACATAGGATTTCCTGGCTTGTTTTTTCCTGCAGCATAGAGCTAACATGTTGGAGCCTTGGGTGTGCATCACATTGTTTTGGGGGGAGCATAGTCTCCCATCTATTGTAAGTACTTGTGTAGCAGTGTCTGTGCTTTATGCAGAGCTTAGGCAGGGAATTCTCACCAAAGGGGGGAACAGAATATGGCCTCTAGTCTACAGATGTAATAGCTGGATTTCCTGCACTGCACTGTGCTCGGCTTTCTGCAGCAAAGCAACATATTGCCTGTGATGAGATGGGAGTTGTGTGGTTCATTCTCATAGTGGTTCAGCTTTCTGAACTTCAGCACTGCTGGTTCGCATATGGCTCCATCAACCCAAAAGGTGCATATACTCTCATGGAAACCTGAGGGCATTCACGCTGCGGCTTCCCCAGGTGGATCCACCCACTAGCCACATTGGCTGCTTTCAGGCAGGAGCCTGAACCCATCTGAAGTAGCCACTACCCACCCTGTTTAGCTCATTGCCAGCAGGAGGCCCAATTAACATTTTGCAACATTGGCAGTTCCATATGAAAATTACCATTCAGCCGCCTACATTTGAACTTCAGCTTTTTCCTTTCATTTAATTAAAACACAATCAAGTCAATTAGCTCATGACAGAGATTCTCCAAAGTTAAACTCCAGATGTATGGCTAGGCAAAAGCATTCAGATGCCAACTCATTGTGCTGCTCAGAGGTAGATTATAGCTCTCCAATTTGTCAATCTATCCACTGGGGATTAGTTGCATTTTGTTCCTTCCAAGTAGAAAGCAAGAAAAGAGAGAGGAAAAAGACCTGTCTTTCCATCTGGTTTTGGTCAAGAAAAATTGTTATAACATTACAGAATTTGGGAGATTTATTGAAAATGACATTGATTGTGTCAGAATGACTTCTGTTTTTTAATGACCATGTCAAACATTTTACCATGCAGTGTCTTGCTTTTTTTTCCAGTAAGCTGTGGGAATAAGCAGCTTACCATACTCTATAGCAAGTCGATGAGTTATTGTTCTTGTCACTAAATTGGGATAATATGCAGCTGCACAAACATGTTGATTTTGTTGGCATAAGAACCATGACTTCAAACTCTGTTCCCTTTGGCAAGACTGTATAGAAAATCATAACACTGTCAAAAAGAGGTTTTGAGGTCTCAATAAACCAAGATGACTTTTGCAGCACACTCCTGCAGACATCTGGGGTGCAGTAACAGGAAGAAAAATAGGACTGAACCAACCAACTGGTAGTAGTATAGAAATTCTGCTGACCTAAATCCACACATAAGGTAACTTTGAACTGAATCTGCTGTATCTTCTGTTGCACTTCTCAATTCATTTACAATTAGATATGACAATATCCCAGGTCACTCGTACTGCAGCAAAAGTTATCCTCCCACACTTCAAAGGTGTTGAAGTGATACCACATTCATATTGCAAGTGAGATACACAGTGCCTGTACTACCCATAGCACATCAATGTCAGTGGAGCACTTGGTTCCCTGCCTTTTCCCACTCAATGATTCAAGTGATTCTTATCTAAGCAGAGTAACTGTTCTTGTCAAAGAAAGCCCATACTCTCTGCTTCAGTTATGTACATGTGAATCCCCATGTCTTTGCAAGGTAATTTAGCTACTTAATTTAGCTAGCTGAGCACAACATCCATGGTGTTCTCTCTCTTGTTCTTGGCTGAATGGCCTCCAGATTGCTTTCTGCAGACGACTATTACTTCCTCTCCTAGGTAGGGTGTTCTTTGATAAGGAGAGACAGGAGGTTTCAACACTATTCTTTCAGGAGGGATGAGGAACGCGTGAATTTAATGGATTCATTCAGGCACAGGCACATGATGTATGCTGAACTGTTCAGTGCTGTTGTGGCTGTGGCTACAATTTCACAGTATTCTGGTTGCAGCTGTGAAGCTGATTTAGGCTCTCCACCCTGCCTAATCTGTCCCATGTCACAGCTTGCTCCTCGGTCCCAACACTTCAAGTTTTGTAGGATTGGGCTAAAGGGTACAGCACTGCAGTGACCCAGGTTAAAAATAACCTTTTTAAAAACGAATGAGGATGGAAAGGGGGAGGCGTTTTTGGTCTGGATCATTCAGAGATCTACTTGTGATGCAGCCTGATGAACAGCTGTATTTTTACAATTGAAGGAAGGGCATATTTTTATAGGGTCAAAAATGAGCAGATGGAAATGCAGAGGAGAAACTTCCTAGGCTGGCTTCATCACCGAAGCTACTCTGCTGCAAGACTCGTCTAGGTTTCTATTTTACATGCAGAGAAGTGGAGGTTTCAGGTAGTGTTGATGTCATGAATTATAGCACCTACACTTTCAGAGTCAGGGAGTTTGTGATCAGAGTCTTTCAGGCTCCCAGTAGCACAACTCTTGACAAATACACCTAAATTCTGCTTTGTTTCTTTTGTTGGATGTAGCCGGAATTGCTTTTACTCCAGGATCTCAAGAGTCTTTGTGAATAAAATTAACTAATTAAACTTTTTCAGTGGCATTGATTCCAGTAATTTCACAGCAAATTTATAAGATACGTTCATACTTGCTTACAGCACAGTCTACCTAATAGGTTCCTTCTCCTTATGACTAAATGTAAATATGTACTAATATGAGAAAGAATCTTAAAACTATTCAGGTTCAGGAAATAAGACCTTCTGAGTATAATCCTACTGTAGCTAGATAGCTATCTAACTATCCAGGTTTTATCTTTATTAAGTTGTCACTGACATAAATTACTAGCATTAAGCTACCAGCCAGTAATTTTGATCCTTTGCCTATTAAAATATGGTTCTACTGGAAGATTTTATATATACATATATATACATATATATGTATAACCTGCATTACTTCTAGTATTCAGTCTTGAAGTTAGCTTCTTCTATTGGCTTGCTAGTTTGGCTGCCATCAGTAAAAGTACAGAACAGCATACTGCATAAATAGAACAGCCTTTTTTCTGTTCTTGAATTATCTTAAGCCAAAGCTTTAAAAAGGATTATCCTCACTGCATTCTAGACCAAAATGCCTGGAACCAGTAGAATCACAGCTGTTTATTTCAAGGGCGTTTTTATCAGACTTGCTTGAAACAATTGGATGGAAAGTTTTTGTTGCATTTTGTAGAGCAAGTTCTTAATTGAAGAAGGTATTTGCATATTTCTGTGCTGACACAAACATCTCAGTACTGAAATGTACCGTGCCACCAAAAAACTAAGGAATTCATACTGCTTCTGCAGTTGCACAACATCTCTGGAGGTTGTTCAGAGCACAGGTGTCCCTCAGACAGCTACAGAGATCAAAGTTGCTTCTTGAAAGTAGCCTTCCTAGAGTCAAGCAAGTTAAGGCATTTCAATCTTGGGTGGTTTATGGGGAAGTCAAGGTCATCTGTAAACTGATCTAATCTTTGGTGGCTGCCTGCAAGCTCAGGGAAGGGCTTTTGGTTTCCTTCATCGAGTTCACAGCCTTTGCCAGTGTGATTTGGCTTTTCTGTGTCTTGGTTAGCGTTGCAGTTGGTCTTTTACAACAAGATCTCCTCTTGGGGGTCATGATAAAATGCTTGGGATGGTATCAGTGGGAATGGTTAATATGTTGAGAGAATAATGTCCGTTACAACTTATTTCCCTTGTATCTTTTGTTACCTGGACTGATAGATCCCTGAGTATATTGAGCTAAATGCTATCCTCTAGCTAGTAAGTAAGGACAGGCACAGATGTGTCAAGCAGTGCAGGACTGGATACTTCGAACCTTTCAAATTATCTGGGGTACTACTGGTACCAATGCATTGTCTCCGTTTATTCAGGCTGTGTCTACGTTAGCAAGCAGTGCAGCATGATGGGAATGAATGTGTGGAGTAAAACAGTTGAAGCTATTTTGGTTCAAGCTGGCTGTATCGTGGTACCCCAGACTGGATGTTCCTCAGCATCTAGAGCATGAGGCACTTTCCCATTTAGTTTTATGCTTAACAAATCTAGTTCATGCTCTTCAGAGCAGCTTTAAAATAGAAACCAAAGCTCTGCAAGTTGGAGCAGCTTGGAGATTTCCTTCGGAAGCAAAAACTTGATGGAAGCAAGAACAGTCAGAGCCACACTGTTTACAGTGAATGTTCAGGGAACATTAACACAGAACTTACCTCCAACGGTAACTTCTTTTACTTCACTATGTTTCTCAATCTCCATTTTGTAACAGCCTTATCCTTGGACTCCTTGGAGAGATAAGCAAATTCCTAATGGTGAGCTTTCATGAAACTCATTTGATAAATAAACTCATCTTTTAATGTCAGAAGGAGTTAATGTAGAATCCTGCTTTCAAGAATTGCAGTCTTCCTCAACAGAATCACTCACCGCTAAATTGATCCCTTTTTTCATATCCTGGCTAATTTGAAGCAGATGGATTTCTTCAGCTGGGATGAATATCGCTATTTCAGAGTTATATATTTTCAGGAGAGGGCAGAGCAGCAAGTGATCCAAATTCATGTTTCTCAGTGGAGAACTGTTGGAGCCTTAATCTTCCTCCATTCCTGCGGCAGGCACAGGAGAAAAAAATTATACGAGGCTTTTGTGGAAGTGGTTGTTTGCAGTAGGCTGGGCTCCGTGACCCAGGAGGATTTGAAAAGATCTATGTTCCGGTATTTATAGAGACTGTGCTGTCTATCACCAGGGTGCAGGATCTTCACATCAATAACCCAGCCTTTCTAAGCCAGTGAAGACAAGAACATGGGCCTTGTCCTGCTGCCACCAAGGAGTGGGTAGTCTTTCACTAATGAACTCATGGGCTGCCTCTGCCAGTGAGATAATTCTTGGCTCCTGTCCCAGGACTGAACTCTTCAACCACCAGATCCTCATTTCTTTTCCTCAGCTTTTCCTCTTCTGATTCTTAAGATTTCCTAGCACAGATTTCACAAGTAACCATGCCTTTCCACATCCCCCAACACTGCAGAAATGTTGTCTGGGAGGTGACATAGTCCAGTCTCTCACTCCAAGCATGATGGCTGCTGACAGCAGATGAGATCACCTGGTCAAGCCCTGAAAACCTCCAAGGACAGAGATTCCCCAACCTGTTCCAGTGCTGTGCCATTCTCCTGGAAGTGTGTTCCTTATATCTAACCTGGCTCACTGGAATTACTGCCTGTGGCTCTCAGCCCTCTTTGTGCCTGGAATTGCCAAGAACTTTGTACCTTTGTAACTGCCCTTCAAGTAATTGTACTTCTTTCACTCAACAGACACTGACTGCCAACCTAGAGAGAAGTGCATTCCCTAGTTACAGGCAGGGCAACCCTGCAGGGGCCCTGCAGCTGCCCCATGCCTCTTTCTTCCTCCATAGCTGCTTGCTGGCTGGTGTTGGTGGCCTTCTGATCTCCATCTCTTACCAGCCATCCCGCCTGTTTGGGACTCATCCTAAGCTTCCCAAAGGACTGCCTGGTTAAGTTTTCTGGCATGTGCAAGCAAGGAAGCTTGCTCATGCAAGGGATAGACCTGGCCTCCTCCTTACCAAAATCTTGGTGTTACACTTTTCAATGCCATCCTTTCATTTTTTTTCTTTTCGTTATAGACCAGGAAATACCCAAGGAAAACACTCGGGGAAAAAAAATTAAATCCTGATGTATCTGAATAATGGTAATTTCTGCTGGCAAAGTTTTCTTAAGCTATCTGTTTCATCTCTAACAGCATAGGATTTGTTATATTCTACAGCATAACTCAGATTTATTGATTTGAATGTTATCATTTTCACACAAATTTATCTCTGGTTTTAACTCTGTAGATTTCAGTGGGGTTATATAATGGATCTTTTTGTCCCAGTACTTCATTTCAGTGTTAAGGAATAAAATTTCTTGGACTCTGATTGCATTACATCAGCTTTCTCACACTAAGAATTTTTTTTAATAGTATTCTAGACCAATCTAAAGTCTGGGACAAATATGGGATTCATTAAATGCCATTTTTTCTGAGAAACAGAATAGTAAGATGCACCGTGATATCTGTCTGAATATGCATCTTCTTAACAACTGGGACAGCGGAGTAGGATTCAGGAAGCCATTCGGCAAACGTGACATTAAACGCTTAACTGTTCTGTGCCTCATATTTTCCATCTGTAAAATGGGAACAGTGATACTTCCTTCTTTGAATAGCACTTTCTGATTTAATGATCTATGATTATCATTATTTCTGTTGACAGTGGCATCAGCTCTGTTCCGAATTGGTTATAATTGGAATGTTTAGATGAATGAAAGCAATTACAGAGCCCTTATGCTGCAAACATTTAAGCTTGTGATTAATTTTATGTACGTAAGTAATAGCATTTACTTCAGTGAAGCTTCTCACGTGAATAAAGTTATGCACATTTGAAGTAGTTGGAAGTTCAGGAGTGGAATGTTCTAAGAAACCACAGTTCTTATATAGAAATACATAATGGTGGGCTTCTCAAGGATATTTCCAGAAAATTCATTTTAACTTTATGCTACATTTATCTACCTGTTGTGGAATAACTGCTAATTTTGTACACAAAAACTCAGTATTAAAACCATCAATGATGAACATTGGCTTTAAATTTTGGTTATAACCCAAAAGCTTATTGTTAAATATGTTTTGTTAGTGTGAAACTTGACTCATGGCAGACTCCTCTGTGAATGACCGGTTACCAGGAATATCTAACTGAACTATTCTGTTCCATAGCCAGAACAGTAACCAGTAGAGCTTTTTTAAAAAAGGATTTTTTATGTTTTTTTTACTCAGAAGAAACAGTTTATGTTTGTCCATTGTATGGGTTTTGTTTTCTGTGAGGTGATAGCTACTTATTCAGCTTTACCAAAGATATGGAAAAAACATCACGTAAATGTGTTGAAAGGAATTCTTCAGTAGAGAGGAGAAACCACAGAAGCACACACAACAGAGAGCTGTTCTGGCTGTAGTGGGGATGCTGAGCGAAGGGAAGTGTGGGGCTAATGAGGGTGAGGGACTGGCTTGCGGTGCAGGTTGCTATAAAATGCCCATTTTCTGCCTTCTGGAACAGAAAAATGGGAATCGCCACACAGCCTTTTGCAATCCAGCAGTGGAACAGTTCAGCTGCTAGCTACTGTTTTGGTTTTCATCCTTCAGTGACCTTTTCTTTTCTTGTTTATTTGTGCAGTTGATGGCTTGGATAAAGCTTCAATCGCTAACTCAGATGGACCAGCCCCAGGATCCCAAACTCCTCCCTTCAAGAGAAAGGGCAAACTTTCTACCATTGGCAAAATTTTTAAACCTTGGAAATGGAGGAAGAAGAAGACCAGTGACAAATTCAGAGAAACGTCAGCAGGTATGCATATGGCCCTTTAGTGGCAAATAGCAGGAAACGCTGTAATGGCTTTGCAGGGTAATAGCTGAAGAGGTGTTGAGACGTGTCAGGGACTATTTAGGCACAGTATTTGATATACACAAAAATTGACCTTTGACAAGGAAAAACCTTATTCAGATTCTGTCCTGAACCTGTTACGAAAGTGTCTGGTCTATTAACTTAATATTCATTACATTTTATATTCTTTTGATGTTGGTAACACTCATTTTTTTAACTAAGAAACATGAAGCTGTGTAGTATGTATCATCAGGTATCTTGGGAATGTCTCTGTTCTACTAGTTGCCAGTGGTTTGGAGTATGAAACAAACCTTGCCTTTGTGGGAACAGAACTTTGGTCTGTTCAGGGAGGAGAAGCAGATGTGATCATGCGCAGGAAAAAAAAAAAGATCAGCTTTGCAACCACTGCCTTTGTATGGGCTGCTCAGCCCCTTCGCTCTACAACTGGACAGGCTTGAAGAACAAGTGTGAAATAAAAGGCTGTGACTGGGTAATGTTCCTTCTGAACACGAGCGTGACTGAAGGCTAGGATTTAATTGCCTAAACACAGGTCCTTGGTGCCACCTGAGATGCTCTGGCTGTCCTGGCTGCTCTCCCAGAAGGTTTTGTCGTGTTTGCCATTGCTGTGTGGATGTCTCCAAAACCTTGAAGCATCTCAAGTGGCTGTAGTCACTCATGCTGTTAGGAAACTTAACCCACTCTGCATCTGTGAATGTCTCTATGTCACAGCTCCGGCCAAGATTTCTCCAGAAAATTCCCAGACTTCTGTTTTGGGATTCCAACATTTGGCACTGTGCTTTTGTCAACTTCAGCCCAACCAGAGTCCATGGCTTTTCAGATTCATTACCACACTGTGAGTTCTCTGTTCACTGTCTTCCATACCTCTAGGCTATAAAACCAATATCCCAAAATATTGAGAAAATTTGGGAGTAAACTGCTTTCCATTTTAAGTCCAGGAACCTCAGAAATTGCAGCAGAGAACTCTTAATAAAGAGTAGTGTCTATCTCAATGACCTTAGAGCTAATTTTCCCGTGATAATGATGTCCTCTCGATTATCTCAGCTGTGTATGTTTAGTTCCACTGCCTCCTGGGTACTGGCACCTGTTCTGTCATGAGCTATATCACAAACATGATCCAGCAGAAAGCTAATACAGTGAAGCATAACAAGAAGTAGTTTTTGCTTTTCTGCAAAGGTTACTACTTGTGGTCTAGCCGTGTGATTACTGTCAATAAAGCACCCTGAATCTGAGAGGAAGTACAGAACCTCTGTTAGAACTTTTTAACATTTAGAAAAGCTGATTTTTTAAAATTTCAGCTGTATTTTTGCGTCACTGCCTTTCAGGTCTGGAAGTTAAAAAATTAATGTTGTTTTCCTTGTCTTTTTTTTTCCAGGATTAGAGCTTTATGATAAATCTTTTTTTAAAACAGCACCAGAGTGCAAACAGAAATCCATAAGAGTTAGGAGAATTTGCACTTCGAATCAGCAGAATAATAATAGAGTTGATGGTAACAGATTAAGATAGTGCATAGATCATGTAACTGGGATCTCTTTTGATCAGCTGAATATGTGGTTGTATATAATTTGTATTGGCAAATAGAAGTTAATTATTTGCACAAATGAAGTATATCTATAGATGTTACAGAGCATGAGAAAAGTTAATGCAGAGGGAGGTAATAGTTAAATAATTGAAGTTCCTGCTCTAAGTTCAGTCACAAAACTTTATATTTAATAGTTCTTATTCCCCCAAAAATCAACTAGCCCAACTGATTAACCAAACTTGGGTTGAGTATCATCTTGTACATAAACTTTTAAATTATCCCCCCAAAACCTTTAATTTGTTTTAATAGCATTGCGCCAGGTAACCATGTAATATGTATCCATGTTTTATACAGTAAAGGCTGCTATTGTATTTAGTAACACGTAGTAATGTAAAATTGGTGTTGTAAAACACAGCTTACAAAAAACCGAAACCATTCTAATAATCTAAACTGTATAAACTAGACTACTTCAGTGCCTCTATAGTTTGTGAAACACAAATATACAAAATTCAATGCATGTCTTGGTGAACAAAACCTAAGCTTTTTTATGCAACTTTGGAAACTTCTGATATTTTTTCATTATTCAATAGATTGGTCTTTGTTTTTTTTTTCTCCCTAAGGAGTCCGTATGTTCTATTTTTCATAAGGCTTTAATCATCTATTCCACTACATTTTAATATTTCTTTTATTTGGATGAGATTGTACAAGTAAAGTGATATGGGGAAATAATTTCAGATTTTGAAAACTTTAGTATCCTTTTGTACATTAAGTACATCAGCTTGCATTTGTAAATTTCAGATTACATGCATTCTGCCAACCATCACATATTCAGTCTTTTGGTTGTTTTTTTTTTCCCTTAAAGTGAAATGCTGGGACTTACGTAATATCTGAAGATCTCATATTTCATCTAAGAAGTAGCAATAACTTGCTACTTTGCCAGTTGTCTAAGAGGGGAGATTAAGAGGAAGTAAATCTTGATTAAATTAGATTGTAAATTTTAAAAGTTAAAGGTTCCCCTATTATTCTTCTCCCACATGTTACACAGGAATTTATCTTTTGAGACTCTCTAAGGTGTAACCTATAGCTAGATGAAAGTGGCACAAATAGAGTTCTCAGAGTTTTTATGCGGAGATAGAAAGAGGTGTCTAAATATTAACTAATATCAACATAGTGAACATTTAGTTCATAGTTTTGCTTAGGTGCCGTTGTCATTCACCCTCCTGTCAACAATCAAAGCTTTTACATCCAAGTCTGGCTGTACTGGTCCTATGCTAGCAGCCTGTTTGAGGCTAGATACACCTTTAATTCATGCTGATTGCCAACTAGTAGTATCAGTAGTGCTGGCAGGAGCACACCAGAGTAAGTCACTTGTGCTGACTTTGAGCATCCTCCTGCAGTTTGTCCTCTGTCTTGGCCAGAAACACAGATTACCTCCCCTCATAATTCCATACAGAGAAAAAACACAGATAAATCATTGTGTTTTTGCAGCAGTATTGTGTCCTCAGAAGTCCTAGAAACAGGGTGGCAGCCCCAGCTACACCAGGAACAAGCTATGTGTATTTGGTGCAAATCAGGTTAGCTTGAAATGGAAGCATATCTTAACGTGACTGTGTTATTTTGCTGTTTGGAAATCCCAGAGCTGTAGGGATGTAGTTATTAGTTTTTAAGCTCTACATAAGAAAGATATGGAACCACTTCTATTTGTATACGTGCTTCCTGTGAGGCTGGAGTCAGAAATGAAAACCAGATTGGACTGCGTTCATCCTGCCTCACTTGGTTGGTTCAGGAAAAAAAAGTTACCCTTGTGCTCCTTGAGGAAACAGACCTGAGGCCAACGGAGATTGAAAAGATGCATTTCCTTGGCAAGTTACCCCTTGTTTCTTGCTAATTGACACAGCAGAAGAAACTCGCTTATCTGACGTGAGAGAGGGGAAAACATCCGCACAAAATAAATTTCCTGCAGGAAATCCTCTTCCTCAGACAGCTCAGTCAGAGCTGTATTTAGATTACAGAACGGGATGCGTGTGTGCATATCTCAGATGCAGGTGGCCAATCTCCTGGTCTGAGACCATGGGAGATGGTACGACGGTCATTGCATGTATTGGTTATTCTCTTAATGGGGCCACAGCTTGGTAAGAATGTGTGAGGCTGAAGAAAGTTTCTTCTGAAATGGAGTATGGGGTATTGGAAAGAACTTCTATTGCTGTAAATGGGATTTCAGTCAGCTTTTTGAAGTAGGTTCTTCTTACGGATTTGTCAGGGCTGTAATATGTATGCAGTGTGTTGACAAGATCTTATGTGACTGTATTATCGCAGCAACTGGGAGTTATTCATAAACAGCAAATACCACAAACAACAACAAAAAAACATGAACAACTAGATCTGGAAGTATTTGGTCTGATCTGGGAATGGTGGCTGGAATTTTTCCCCTTAAGCAACATATTTCCCATGCTGTATCTCAGGAAATCTGTTCTCTGGGCACTAATTGTATAGTTTCTGCCTAAAGATTTTTTATAAGTAAGTAAACAGAAGATGGCATAAACTTAAGGGCTTCCATTCCCCCCCCCCCCCCCAGTCTTTTACTCACAAGGCAGAGAAGGCAGCAGTTAAAGGCTTGGCATGAAGTAAACACCACTTCAAAGCTGTGCTGTGAGAGTATGTGCAGGCAGGGAGCAGGAGGCAATTTTAGCTTGTACTGGGTCAGAGAAAAATTAAAATTTGGAATTCTCTTGAGCTTCTTTTGGATAAGCAAAACTAAAGTCTGGAGAATATCCAGAATCTCACATTACTCTTTAAATAAAATTATGGGTTCTTAAAACTACTTGAGGTTTGTAGCTGCTGAATGTCGGTAAGTCTTCTCTTTTTGAGGGAGCAGGTAAGGAGGGATGTGAATTGCTTTTTGAGGTAGACTGTTATTTTGATTGGTTTGCTATTATTTATGTTGGGCTAAAAATAACACGTTTGTGGGATCCCTTGGGTAAGTAAGATTTACCAAGTGAGGTCTGCAATTCAAGACTACGTACAGTATGATAAATTGACATACGTTTTGTTAGTTACAACTGAAGTTAATGGAGGCACCAGTGCAGTTTGTATTCTAAGTTAGCCAGGGGTTGCAAAGATAAAGCACATAACAAATAAATAAAAGCTGTACCATCTGCACACTTGTCAACCCACATTCAGACATTTTTTACCTTCCCAATGCTTGACTTTGTAAAAAGAACATTATATTAAGAGAGTTTACCTAAACTAACGTGGTGGTCTAACGTGATTTGCTCAACTAAATGTATGAGATCCTTAAGGTCAGTGCAAATGTTGTGATCAAGATAGTTGGCTGTATAAATGTGAAATGTATTACATAGTGAAAAGTCTTTAATAAGCAATAAATTAAACTTATGAGTCCACTCTGGCTAAATAGTGCCCAGTGCAGGCTCATGAGTAGAGAGTAACCTCATTTCTCTTATACAAGAGTACATATTTATGATCACTCTTATTTAAATTAAAATTCTGCTTTTTTTGTAGGAATTAAAATTGAGATACTTACAGTGAATGCCAGCATACTTTCTAATGTTCTTTCTGTGAGTCAAATAATGCTTTAAATAAATTATCATTTCAAGCTGAATTAACTGAGGTTAATCAGTTTAAATCAAAACAACACTTATAGCTAGCATTTTAGATGATTAAGGATTTGGGCTTAAGCTTCTTATGTGTTCATAAATATTCTAATCTGTAAAATGGAAATAATCTAAAGGACGTAACAAAATCTGTGTAATGTCAATACAGTTCTTTGAGGTCTTCAAGAGGAAGTGTAAGGTGTCAATGTCTTTTAATGCCAAATGGTGTTTTCTATGACTCTTCATTAAGTGCAATATGGTGCTGCAGAACTGAAAAAATACATCATCTTGAAAACTTCAGAAAGACATAGGTAGCTAGTCAGATTCAGCATTACTGAATTTGATGAAAAGGATGTATTTTCAAGTAGTATTAGATTAAATTTTACAAAGAAATATATAAGAGAGCATCTGATTTCACTGTCTCCAGTAAAAAAGTGCAGAAAATCAGAGGGGAAAAAAAAAGATGGGAAGTAAATTATACTTCCAAAACTGAAATACAAGCGAGTATTTATATTGCCAGCAACAAAAGGACAGATGTGGTACTGAGGGATATGGTTACTGGGCATGGGTGGTGATGGGTTGACAGTTGGATTAGATGGTCTGTGTGGCCTTTTCCAACCTTGATGATTCTATGATTCTAAAACATAACAAACAAACAAAAGCTGTACCATCTGCACACTTGTCAACCCACATTCAAACATTTTTTACCTTCCCAATGCTTGACTTTGTAAACTATGTGCACAAAGAGTTCATCTGCAGGTTTCATATCAAAGGAGATTTCACTCTGCTAACAAATATACTTATTTCCTGGGAAGATTACAGCCCTTGGTTAGTGCCTGCCTTCATAGTCCTGTAGCCTCATTGTCCATGTTCTTTTCTCCAGAGGTCTTTGAGGGAGTAAGTGTTCACCTATTTGAAGAAAAACTTGCTAGAATATGGCACGTGCACATTCCTGTGCTTTGCTTATTGTGTAAACAACTTGCATGGCATACAGTTGGAAGGTATATACTTTAACAAGTAATGGTGAAAAATTGAAATAACTTTTTAAGAATGGAACTTGGGAAGGCAGTCTCAACTGGTCTGCATTCAGGCAGCCATGCTCACCCATGCTCCCATCTGTGCCCTTCTGCCCTGGCTTTTGCACCAGCACTAATTTTTGTGAGTTCAATCCAAGCAGCTGCTTAACAGGGTTAGGTTCAATTTCTAGAATAAATTAAGCCAAAGGAAGCTGGCAGTGCTATGCTCCTGCCTCTCTGGTGCCTCCTCCATTCTTGTTCAACCAATTGCAGCAAGAGCTACCTGCTGCTGGGAAATATGTTTGTTGGAATACAGTATGTTTATTCAGAAAAATTGTTATCCTGGGCTCCATCAGAAGAGGGGTAGCCAGCAGGGAGGTGATTGTCCCTCTCCATTCTGCTCTTATGAGGCCTTATCTGGAGTACTGTGTCCAGGTCTGGAGTTCCCAGTACAAGAAAGACAGAGTATTGGCGAGGGTCCAGAGGAGAGCCACAGAGATGATCAGAGGGCTGGAGCACCTCCTCTACAAAGACAGGCTGAGGGAGCTGGGCTTGTTCAGCCTGGAGAAAAGAAGGCTGCAGGGTGACCTCATTGCAGCCTTTCAGTACCTAAAGGGAGTCAACTCTTTGGAAGTGTAGATAACAGCAGGACAAGGGGAAATGATTTTAAGTTGAAGGAGGGAAGATTTAGGTTGGATGTCAGGGGGAAATTCTTTACAGAGAGAGTGGTGAGGTGCTGGAACAGGCTGCCCAGAGAGGTTGTGGATGCCCCCGTCCCTGGAAGTGTTCAAGGCCAGGTCAGATGGAGCCCTGGGCAGCCTGGTCTACTATTAAATGGGGAGGTTGGTGGCCCTGCATGTGGCAGGGGGTTGGAGATTCACAATCCTTGAGGTCCCTTCCAACCTGGGCCATTCTGTGATTCTGTGATTCATTTTGTGATTCTGTGTTGTCACAGAGGGTAAATTCCTGAAATGTGTGAGGACTTTCTCTGTCCTCGCTGTAGCACTCACTTCACTACATGACTTCTCTCAAACTGGTCCAGTTCAAGTGAGATTGAAAATACTTTGTGCAGTATTTAATCTGCATAGAGCAGTTAGACTTGCACTAGAGAGTAATTGGATTACCGGAGTGTTTGAATTAGTTGATGAGATAAATCACCTTATCGTTAAAATCACCACATTATTAATAGGATGAAGTCCAGTGCTGTTGAAGCTTCTCTACATGACCTCAGCTTGAACTCCAAACATTGCTTTGGTTTTGATGCTCATAAGTAAGCAGAATTGGGATAGGTGATTAACTTCTGCTAGCAATGCAGCAAAGAAGGGGTTTTACAGTAGTGATGTTCACATTTTCTGAACCATGCACCAGAGTTATATAAATCATTTCAGTGGCTTCCCAGATCACCAACCAAAATTGTGTTGGTGTAGCGTTAGGGTGGAGTGGGGAATTACTCTGTTTTGCCTATAAAACTGTTCTACATTTTTCCCATGGGAAATAAGCATAATAATTAAAATGTTTGATGTCACAGTCATTTTTATGTGTGCTGTATGCATTTATTTTTTTTAACCTAAAAACAGGATGCTTCATTTTTTTCCATGACAGCCAACCGGCCTGGATGAGGATGTTATTCTTTTTTAGAACAGAACTTTCTAACTTTTTTTTTTTAAGTTTTACTTCTATTTTTTTACTTAAAATAGTTGTGCAAAGTTTACTCTGTAAGCAGTTTTATGACTTGACCAGAAATATTGCTTGCTCTGTGCAGGATTTGTCTCTCAAAACATTTGTAAGCATAGGTGGAGGTATCTTGAGCTGACATAATCACTCCAATCATTGATGAAGAGGTGCTTTTAAATATTAAATATCAATGCTTGGATGAGTTTAGTTTCACTCTGGAAGTACATATTCCCACTGACTGTGAAGGAAGCCCCACTGGGCCTAGCTCAGCTGAAGACATTGGATCAGATGAATCCTACCTTTTGTGGCTGAATTTGTGGGAGTATCCCTGGAAACGCAGAACACTTCTATAGAGCTGAGGGAAAGAAGACTTATCAGGGGTTCTTAATTCTTTTCTACATTTTTCACAAGCGTCGTCAGTATGAGAATAAATCTATTCTTAACTGTGCTTTTTCTTTAGTGTTGGAAAGGAAGATTTCGACAAGACAAAGCAGAGAGGAGCTGATAAGAAGGGGAGTGCTGAAGGAAATGCCTGAGCAAGGTGATAACACATTACCTAGAATTTAGCTCCTAAGTGCTAAACGTGGATGGTAAAATCCCATTGCGTTGCTTCTGTGTAGTATAACTAGTTATAAGGAGATAAAGCAGAGGAATGTGAGAAGTAATTTGAGCCAGTTGAATGAAACAAAGATGGAGTAAAAAAAAATACACATTCTGTAGCTGATTCTGCAAAGAAACGCAGCCTCACTTCTGGCCATATCTTCAAATATCTTTATGCTTCCTGTAAACATGGATGGCTGCCATCTCAGTATCAAAAAGCACCAGTGCTGGGATCATACAGATCTCACCGCTACCACACAGGCCACGTTCACAAACAGCACAAATAAAGTCTGTGGGGAAAACACTCCTTGTTTAAAAACAATTTAGAGTCAATAACCCCTAATTTATGCCTGGAAAAGTATGGGTAGGCCATAGTTAACATCTCTGCCCTACCTCTGGTTGTTTCTGAAATGCTCCTAGCAATATTCTTTTGAATATTATTAAGTATCTATAAATCTAGATGGGATAAAAATCAAGTGATTAAAATAATTTTCAGTAGCTTAAAATTAAACCATTCATCACTTTATCAAGAACTCCATGACTTTTAAAAACAGATCTATCCTAGAAATTGTACTGCCCTGCCTGAGCTGAAGAATTTCAACGTTGATCTTTGGAAGTAGAGGGCTTGTTAGCACGTAACATCACTTGTCTTTACAGTCTTGTCCAATTACTAAAACGTGACAGGCAGCATAGCTGGCTTCTTAACTTGTTTCTGCCACTCTCTCTGACTTAACACAAGAAATTTGAAATTTCCATACCTCAATTTTGCCTGTATGTAATTTTGAGCATTTTTTGCTATGTGCTTTTTTGGGCAGCTGTGCAACTTTGTTGATTGATGGTTGCAAAATGCATTTAATCTGTTGGCTCAGTTAATGTAAGCTGTTAACGTTTCAGGTAAGTCAAAAACAGTTTGAATTTAAGGAGTATCGTTCATATGTTTGTTTTGGTCATTAGTGTCCTTGACCTGCTATTCCACTCTTAAAAGGGGTAAAAGGATGGAATGGTAAAAAAAAATTCCCCTTTTTCCCCTCTTAAGAAGGCCATCAGTCCAGTCTGTGTTGCCTTCATCACACTCTGTTTCATGTCTGATGAAAATTATAATCTTTAAGGAGCAGTTTGGAAGAAACAGGATTGTTTTGGATGGGCTGAAAACAGATATAGGGAAGACAGTGGTTGGGTGATGTGAAGCTAGTTAGAAGGAATGTCTACAGAGCTGAAAGCGAGATGAAGAAATGTTATGGAGTATTGAAATGTGAGAGGTAAAAAATGCAAAGAAGTAAGTGTTTCACAAGGGATGGAGAAGAAAGAGGTGGGAAGTGGCAAGGGTGTAGATGTTAGCAGAATATGAGTAAGGTGGGAATCTTACACGTAGAGCAGAAAGGGAAGTGGATTTAAGTGCTGAAAGGAAAAAGCTGAGGAAGTTGAATGCTGCAATCAAATAAGAAGAAAACCTTGTGCAAATATTAGCTATAGTAAATCAGACAAGGTTAAGAAGGCAGAACTTAAGTTTTACACATCATTTTTACACATCAAGAGAGTTAGTTGTGTGGTTAGAGTGAAACCATCAGCTTAATCCACAGAATAGCCTAAGGAAGTAAGAGAGGCTGCATAACTGTATTGAAATGAGGGAACTGCCAAACATCCAGATCTCACAGCACCCAACAAGGAGAAGAAGAGAGTGGAATTACCACAATTAATGAAGAAGCAACAGGAGGAACCAGAAGACATTACAGGTAAAGTTGCACAAATTTTGGCTGATAAGAGCATCCTGTAGAAGGAGGGCAGTCATCTCTGAGAACTGGAAGTGTAGTGTGAGCAACCTACAGATAGCAAGTCTTGGACATAACCAGAGAAGAAAATCAGCAGTGATTTAAAACTGCATAGAATAGAGAACAGATACAAGTCAACAGTAAAAGCTGTGAGCCAGCAAGAGTACACAGCATTTTTCAGGGACAGAGATACAAATAAAGAAGAGAAATTATTTATTTATTTATTTATTTATTTATTTTTTCAGGAGGAGAAAGAAAACATAGCTGAGGTAGTTCACATGAGTCAGTAATAGTCATAAAAGCTGGCGGAGAATTGGACTTGCAAAATATATTAACTTGATTCTTAAAATTGGATAATGACTCATCATCATTAATAGTAATAGTAAATTTACATTTGGAAATGGATCACATATATTCTGAAAATTTCTGCCTGATTTCTGGCTGATATCACCAGGATACAACATGGTTGTTCTGCAACTCTGTGCATGTCCAGGTCTGAGACCTTTGGAAACACACTATAGATACATTCTATTCCATGTGAATATCTTTAAGCTATGTAACACAAGATCATAGAATCATAGAATAGCCTAGGTTGAAAAGAATCATAATGATCATCTAGTTTCAACTTCCCTGCTATATGCAGTCACCAGCCACTAGACCAGGCTGCCCAGAGCTACATCCAGCTGGCCTTAGATGCCTCCAGGGATGGGGCATCCACAACCTCTCTGGGCAACCTGTTCCAGTGTGTCACTACCCTCTGTGTGAAAAACTTCCCTATAAGGATGGGGGCAGGAAGTGTATGGGATACTAACATGTACAGAGTTCATATCAGAAGACAGAGCCTTGAAGCTGAAGCTGGAAAGTAAACCCACTACTGTGAAGATATCCACTCAAAGACCTGACAGCTTATGAAGATCATTTAGAGAGTTACTTTTCAGAGCCTGTTATGCACTCCAATAAATCTTTCTGCTTTGCTTCCATGGTAACTTGAAAGCAGAAAGTTGATGTGTATTGTCAATAAATGCTAAGCAAGCAGTTAATTTGGACATTGGCTTTTTAATTTTTATTTCAGATGGTGATGTAACAGTAAATTTTGAAACTTCAAATGGACACACCATAGCTATTGGTGAAGAAACCATACAGGAAGAAAATGCAGTAAAAGCCAGCGGAGATAACAGCACTTTATCAGAGAAACCATGTGGACTGGAAGGAAAAAAAGAAGATCAAAAAGGTAAATGGACACATTTATCAAATTTTTTTTCCCACCTACTTTAAACACTAACATGTTCTTCCATCAGCACCAGTACATGCTGTAAGCTCTATTTCACAACAAGGATGCCTGCAGAACCTGCCAAGAAGATAGACTGTAAAACATGGGTATTTCATCACTGGTAGGCATGCATTTTACTGTGGATATAGTAAGGTAACAAATAGAAGCATGGTATGAGCATGAAAATACATGCAGAGATGTTTCTGATTTCACTGTGAACCTTTTGTTGTAGATGTGGGCAGGCTTTGGTTCCAGGTTTTCCTTTTGTGAAAGAAGACATTAAGTGCATCACCTTGCAATACCATTGCAGAAGCAGCTCATAGCTTAAATGTTCAAGTGTTTGAGCTACTTGAAGACAGTGTGTCATTTTGAAAATTACTTCAGCAGCTCATTCCCATTGGTTTTAATTGCCTCTTATGCACTTAAATTCCAGCTCTTCAGAAATATTCCAGGGAATATATTACTACTACAAATTGAACTGATTTATGGAAAATGTACTTTGTGCCCATGTAATTTTCTATGGATAAAATGCACTAAATCCTGTTAAATATTCACTGTGCCCCAAATCTCAAGGTCCATATTAATTTTGTTACCTTCATTCAGATTCATTTTGGTGACAAAGTTTGAATAAGGAAAAGTTAGAGACTCAAGTGGAATCACAAGGGTTTGGACTGCATTTAACCTCTTTCTGTAGTATGTTGAATACTGGACTAATTCTTTTCAGTGTTTAAAAAGAAAGAAAGAAAGAAAGAAAAAGTGAGTGTTCCTAAATACTGCTCCATCTATTGGATTTTCTACAGGAAAGAGCAAGTATACAAAAGACCAAGAACTTCATGGTTGGCTGTTAGACACACCAGTCTTTCCAGTGTTACCTAGTAACCTTTACCTAGTGATGAATGAGCCTCTGAAGGATGTGAGGGTCAGTTCAGCTAACACAATAATTTGAATTCTTCTCTGAGCTATGTAAATCACTTGACTGTGTAAAAAGTGGCTGGATTTCCAAGGAGAACTGCACTTATGAGATTCCTAGTACTTCCTGTCTCCCAACAAGCCCAAAATACATAATTATCTTTTTTCATGACATTTAAATATGTGTATCTTTTTTATGCCAACTAGAACCAGATGTGTATTGGGTCAGTAAAAAAGATTTGCAAAAGCCATGGAAAGCTCCTTAAAAATGATTTTGGGGTTAGATCAGATCATTTGTTATTTTATGCATCCCTAAATACAGCCTTCTGAACCTGTCAGGTCTTGAAAGTTTTCCTAAGGGGCACATTTTTAGAGATACACAGTTCTAAGTATTGAAATCCCATCTAGCTAATGCTGCAGAATGCAGAACTGTAATGAAAAGGGGAAGGTACAATATCTATCTCAAACACGTTATTTCATTCAGCTCTCTCTCTCTATTGTGCTGACCTTAAAGAAATTTGAAATGATTGCTGTACAGGAGTAGGCTCAGGGCCAAGGTATATTTAGCTATCACTTTATCACAAATTAAGCAAGAAGGTGAGTGAATCAGTTAAAGAGTAGGGCCTGCAGATGCACCTCACAGATGTCTCTCACCTGGTGTTGTCGTCTTCAGTGCTTTTTTATGGCAACTATAGTAGGTCTGCATCACACCTACACCCATTGGCAGGGGGAGAAAGAAGCTGCTGATGTGATGGTTTGTATTAGCATTATCTTGATGCTCAAAGAGCATCAAAATCAGAGCTGTGGCAGGACTCTGGGTATACCTGGCAGTGTCCTCTGGTCAGACCGTAATACATGTTGCTTTTCCAGATCAGAGATCACAGTCTCTATAAGAAGAACTAAGATAGGTGGAGTGAATACTAGCTGGACTGTCACAAGCAATGAATTCAAGGTGTTTTTTGTAGAGATTGATGTTAGTCTTTCTAGAGTCGCAAACTTATATGTGTAAATCTTACAGGAAGTTCTTTGTACTTTCCATGTCTGTAAGATGTGAAGACAGGAATAATTCCTGCTGTTTAGGAGCACAGCATGCTGCAAACTGTGCCAAATCAAAGCGTTCCAAAAAATGCAGCTCAGCCCCTGAAAGTTATCAGGTTATTTTAAAACTCCTTTATGAAATGGTGTTAGCTCATGCTTTCTGGTTCAAACGTCTTGAAAATGAGCTTTCTGCTTAAATATGATGATGGCTGCTAATGCTGGAAGTTTAAAAAGACCAAGTGTGGCAGGCACAGTGGTCAAGCAGTAAGAGTTGGCAGCAGTGCATCATAGAGCAGGGAATGTGTTTGGAGTTAAAAGAAGTCACAGGAAAAATCTTTTAGCGTGAGCCACAGAAATGCAGTATCTACAGGGCAAACACAGTTGGCTCAGCCACATACTGTAGGAGTGAGTTAAGCAAAAGTGAGTGAAGCAGCAGCCTGAAAGCTGTTCCCTGTGCTGCCAAGCATCCCTGCAAATTTTGCACCCTCTGCTCACGGTTGTCTTCTGTGTTTGGGGAAAAAAATCCCTTTGGAAATTTCATAGTGTGGCCATTACTTTTTGTGGCGATGATATGGCAATCATCCAAACAGGGTGTTTAAAAGGAAATTTCTCCTTTATGGCAGCGTAATAAGAAGCGTAATGGTGATACAGGCGATGGAGCGATTAAGTTTTTCAAAAACAGGTGATTGAGTTATTAAGCTTTGCAGATGGGAAAGCAAAGCCCTGGATCTTTTTCTTGGATTGTTTATTCCCATTATATGTGTACTAGGTTGAGTTCTGAATAGTATTTTTCCTTAGTTTGGTTTTGTTTTGACTACAAGTCACTAGCATCTTTTGCTGAAAACACAGAGCTCAACTGTAGCCATTCTCTGTGAGCATGCTGGAAGGGATACAGAGCAGCACGTGGGCAGGCAGCGTGCCAGAGTACGTGCTGGCTGTCTGGCCAGCAGGCTGGGCTGTGCTGGCATACCAGGGCTCCTGATCGACGGCACTTGTCTGAAAGAGCCCCTGTGGGCCTCAGCGCTCCAGGTTCCCAATGAGGAGTATTCTCTATGAACCTTGCATAGAGGATCCATGGATCCCCTTCTTTCCTCCTCTTGTACCCTACAAGAGTGTTGGAGAAGAGCACAAGCAACATGGGTAGAACAGATATCAAAATTGTTTCCCACTGTTTCCCCCTGTAGGCATAGGGACATAGCATGATGGCACAGCATGCTTGCTGAACATTGTAAAACCTCCTGATACTGTGTCAGAGCTCCTTTTCTCCTTCATACTTTCCCAGGATGTGTCTGGCATTCAAGACACACCAGGGAACTGTAAGTTTGTAGCTGAGTTGTTTGTAAACTTTGATCTTACTCTTTTTTTTGATGTGGCAAGTTAAGTCTTTTTGAGATTCTGGTAGATAAATTCATTGTTAGCTTAAGTTGAAGAAGTGAAAGTAGGTAGTTGAAAGTGAGGAAGGTTCAGTAACCATTAGTGAGATACTACTTGGGAAAAAAAAATAAGTTTCATTTTGCCTACCATCAGTCAGGTAGGAGTGATAAATAACTGCACTGCACAAAGCCAGAGCTCTCCTGTGGGTGCTCTGGGTGTTCTGGGTGTCATGGAACATAAACTTCTGAATTGTTCCAATACCATTTATAGCAGACCCGAGGCCCTCTTAGGTTTTCTCATGTATTTCAGTGAAGGAAACAATTTCTAGTCCTGTTTCCAAATGAATTAATAGGATCCATCTGTGTAGTGCTTTCCACAGCATAACTAATCTGAGAGCTGACAAATTTCTATGTTTTAGTTTAAGTTTTAGTTTTAGTTCAGAGATTCTTTCTCCTACATTTTGTCACTGTTTCTTATATCGACCTTTAAATTTATCTTCTGTTTTTCTCATGCATAAGCAGAAAAAGAAAGCTGGAGTCATAAGCCCTGATCTTACGAGTATGCATACTTGCTGACCAACACTCTAATTTGCATTCAAGGAAATGTTCTTTAAACTCAAATTTTCTGAATTTCTTTTCTCAGACGCCTTTGCTTTCTTTCCCCTAAGTGGGAAAAACAGGGAAACAACTGCTGACTTCAAAGTAGTAAACCCCATCTTCCAGGGCCTTATACAGGAACCTCTCAGCTGATCAATCCTGCAGACCACTCACTGTGAGAGAAGACAAACTTTCCTCTCTCTTGTGTTACAAGCTGGTTTCCTACACCCCTCAGCTCTGTAGATCATTATTATGTGCACCTTATATAAAAGTTTATTGGTGTTTCTTTTTCTTGACTCCCAAAGAATCTACTTGTAGGTCTCAGTCTAGCTGAGTTATTTGCTGGCCTACAACTAGTTATTCTAAGAATAGTTTATCTTCTATTTGTCACCTGAACTATGTAAATGAGACTGAATCCAAGTTTTCTTAAAAGGAAAGGTACTCTAGATAATGCTTTGTTTGGGCAGAAACCATCCAGTAAGTCAGCCAAACCAGGCAGGCTCCTGCCAGTAGACTGACATGAGAGGTGCAGGCTTTCACCCACGTAATGTGAGTGGCAGAGGAAAGCTCCTAATTTGTAAAGCTGCCATTTGTTGGTTGGTTTTGTTTGTTTGTTTTTTAAATTAAAAAAAAAAAATCCTACTTATAAATTTGAAATAAAATAAAAATCCTATTGTGGCTCCAGGAATAAGATTGTAGATTAATCATTGAATTGTTTGAAAATATCTATACGGATAGTATGAGGGAATATAGAAATTAATATATCTGCTCACTTTCCAAGTATCTTATAGACCAATAAAAGGTAAAAATATGCAATTAGCAGTGAAGATGTTACAGATATTCTGTCTTGATTTAACAGCTTACAACTTACACAACAGTTGAGCAATCAGCATGTGCTTGTTTTGTCTTATATTGTGGGGTTTTTTTCATTTATTATCTTAGAAACAATAAATATTTAAAGGTGGTTACTTATGTTACACCTTCCCCTTTCTCCTCCTTCCTTCAGATTTCTACCCTTCCTCTGTTACAGGGTCTTTTGCACATGGTACTGTTAACATTATTCAGTAAGCAAAAGCTGGAAGTTTGCAGATATACAGATCAGTTCATCTGTCTTCAAGAAGGATGAATTCAGGACTGGAATTAATGCAGAGAGGGTTATGAGACAGCTGTTCTTGTTCAGCATAGCAAAACAGAGCCTGAGTCTTGAGTGCATTTGGTGAATGTAACAAATTGGTATACAGCCAGGAGAGACTGGGTGAAGGACAATGCTGGCACAAGTAGAAAGGAATAAACAGAGGCTTGAAATACATTTGGACTGGAAATTAAAGGAAGCATTCTAACAATTAAAATAGGTGTTTTCTTGAACCAAGCTTTAGTAGTAAAAGCATTAACAAAAAATAGAGCTAACTGAATCTAAAATTTATGAAAGGATTTGTATGAGTTGACCACCTGCATCAGCACAGTCAGTGAGTCCAAAAATGAGACAAAAGACACCTTGTGTTGTCTGGTGTCCCATGTTTCTGAATGACAGTTTCCTGGATTTTGATTAATCACAACACAGCTCTCTGCACAGGCTGGAAAGGAAACTCTTGATTCTCAAAACTTATTTCATTTTGGAGGGATTTACTCTGCAGTAAACAACAAATTATACCTTATTTCCACCTTCCATTTCACATAGTGTTACTCCACTAAATTGTGCTCATCTTCCAGGAGAAGGGTGGTTTGCAGCTGATAAAGATTACATGCTTGTAATGCGGGACTACTGGCTCTCCGTGAGCTAGATTCATATCACAGCATTAGCTGTAGAAACCAAAAAACCTTGGTAATGTGTGACAAAATCCTGTAGTAGAAAAGTTTGGACTAAGAAATTTGCAAAAGTAAAGAAAAAATACAAACCAGTTGTGCATGTTTTCTGAGACTATGTCAAGGACTTTTGTAGATCTTCAGAACCAGCATTTAGTCCACAGTTTACAAACAGTGGCGCATTTAGCTTCCAAAATAAGTCATTTGATTTTCCATTGAATATGGCATACTGGAATCTCTCAAAAATCTGTGAAAGTTTCCACAAGAGCTGCTGCATGCTGAGTATTTTGTAATCCTGGTCATGGTTTTGGGTTTTTTTGTTTGTTTGTTTTTTATCTTTAGATGTTTATGTAAAAAGACAGCTTTCTTAAAAGTCTGGCCTTGATCACAATTTCTGGGAACAAGAAAATCCCATTTCAAAGTGAGCTTTCTTGAAAATCTGGCTTTTGGAAAAATTGTTCCAAACATGCTCATATTACTGATCTAAATGCTTAAATGAGACATTAGCATTTGCTTTGTTTTCTTATTAAAAATATGACAAATGCTTTTACAGAAAATGTCTTGATGAAGTGCATAAAATATATTATTATCTGATGATCATTTGGTGACCTTTTGTTTAAAGTCTTGTTCATGATGAACAGATTTCTAGATTAAGAATAGCAATAGCAATAAAAATACCTTGAAGCTGGTTCTGGGGTACTGAGGGGGCAAATAGATGGGCTGAGCTGATTCAGCTGGCTCTTGATTTGGCAGTCAGTCACAAACCTGATGAGAAAGAAGAAGCATCAAGAACAGGGGCCCATATTTAAGCAGGGGCATGCTAGAGAGGTACAGTTGTAACACAGTTTTATCTCAAAAGCATCTACAGACATCAGACCATCTCTCTCCCTCTGCAAGAGTATTCCACTGTTGCCATTGTTAGCTACTATTTGTATTTCTACAGTACTCACGCATAGACAAGAAATTTATTGAATAGTGTCTTACATGAATACAAAAAAAAATAATAATAATTAAAAAAAAAAAAAAAAGTCCCAGTAGGCTGGTAATAAAAGAGAGGACACCTTGGTTAGATGCTGAAAAACAAGAGGAGATTAGACCAGGATAATAAGTACAATGCCAACAGCCTAAAAATTGTTAGTTTTGGTATCACAACAGAGTGTAATGCAAAGGAATAGAGGTATCTTCATGAATGTTTACATGGAGAGTCTTCCAAGCATGAGAGCAGCAAGGGAAAAGCAGTTAAATGTGTTTGCTTCAAAATTCGGCCTGCTAGTGACAAAAGCTGGTCAGGTGAAAACTGAGTATCAGTATCTCAAGTAAATGAGAAACATCAGTTTAGGCAGAGTGAAACTGACATTAAAGGCCATCAGATTTATCTGGTGAGATTAAAAAAAAAGTGAAGCTAACACAGAAAATACAAAGGTAACGTGACACCAAGAGGCATTATATGGTCAAAACAATGGGCAAGAGTAACTATCTTCATCACACACTTCCTCATAGATACGAGCAAGAAGACTCATTGATCGAAATGAAGAAAAGGGCATGTATGTGATCAAAGTATATTCAAGGCTCAAAAGGAACTATAACTATGCAATCAGATTGAGTTCTGCTGTGCAAAAAAGTCTGCTAGACCTTAGTGTAATGTGCATAACGGTATGGAAAGAACTGCCCTAGAGAGAGATGATATCCCAGTATTCAGGGGTATTTCAGTTAAAATTGATATTACATAAATTGTCCAGCTTAAACACAAGTGAAATCTGAAAGCGGAGACATTGATTTGGAAGAAATGTTCAAATTTTGTTTTTCATTAATAATTTTCATTTATTTTTCTATGGAAGAGAGAAAATATTGAGTGTAGGATATGCTTATTTGCGACTAAGTAAAGATGTATCCTCACATTTTGTACTTCTTTACTAATACATAAGATATATTGTGACAGATTATTTAATCAGTTAAACAGTTGAATGTAAATTGACTAAGATTCTAAATAATTCTCCTGCATTTCTTTAGAATATGGAGGATAGAGTACTAGGTTATCATTCTTTTCTTAACACTTTCTGTATTAATGACTTAAGGCAAAACACAGTGACAATGTATAAATGCACAGGTTTTCAACTGATTGTTTTTAGTAAGTAGAGTTTTAGGATGCTGGGTCCGTAAGGAAAAAGAATGGTATACACTTAAAATTCTTTCTGATCGTGTCCTTCAAGATCTTCAAATTAGAAATATTATCTTTTCTTGCCATGTTTGTCATAATGGAATTAAAATGTAACAATATCTTGCTTTCTCACAATTAAATCAGTTTTTCAGCTTTGAATGAAGGTAGGTGGAGTTTAATAAGGAGGTACCATTTGCTATAAAAGAGGAAAACAAAGTGTAACAAATATGTTTTTTTCTTCTTCCAAAGTCTTTCTCTGGTCCAGGAGAAAGAGGTAGGAAAACAAAGATGTTGTACAAGGATCTGTGCTTAAAAGAATCTGCCTGCTAGCTCTAAAACAATGATTCTTGCGTAATGTTAGCAAAACCAGTTTATTCTCTGATGATATAGGCTGGAAATAAATGGGAACAACACTTATCCATTAATTCTCTTGGTTGATAAAGAGTTATGTGTGCATGTTGCTTTCAGTAATTGCAGAGGTGATGCATCAGGTTCATGTTAACAAGCCTTAAACTAGAGATTGAAAAGGCTTTGTTTCTGAGATAAGGAATGTTGATGTTGTCCGACATGTTTGTTTCTGTTTTTCATCTACTAATCTTACAGTGAAAAGATACTGCTTATCTCTTGGGAATCTTTTACAAAGGAAGGAAAAGGTCAGGGAATGGCCAGGAGAGCAAGGAGCTGCCATGTAATGTGTGTTAGAATAGGCTCTTGTGGGAATGTACTGAAATAAGTGAATTGGTTTCCTTTCAAGTGCTAAAAAAGAAGTCGTTAAAGTTCTTTTTGATGTATGCTTGGCTCCTTCATTCCCTTATCATTGTAGTTCATAATAAGATGCAAGTAGAGCTCTTATGCTTTTGATGGTATGCTATTACTTCTATAAAATCCTGTTTCTGCGAGGTGTAGAAAGACTGTCTTGAGACCAAACGGACACAGAGATGGTGTGACAGAATAAAGAAAGATTCCCATCTGGCTACCAGCTACAGTCTAAACACCATAGAGTTTGTGTTGCAGAATTTAAGTTGCATATCAGTGGCTCAACTACATTGACGTTGCTGTTTTGAAGTGAATTTCCAGATCCTTCCCACTTGCCTGTCTTCAGTTTGCAGAGCACACAAACAAGGTTCCCTTGGATGAAATTAAACACAAAATTGCATTCAGGAACTTGTTGTGTTCCCTCCACATCTGGACATGCAGTCCACAGAACTAGCCTGAAGCTACTCCAAAGCATAATCTTGTGAAGTGCACAGGACAGGGACACTGGATCCCCTGTGTTACTTGTTTCACTCTACAGCACTGTTCACTCTATAGCACTATTCCTATTGGACTATGAAATGTGGATAAATTCCAGTTTTCTGCTGAGTGAGTAACTGTTGATTCTTGAAACTGCAGTCTTATATGAATACCTAAAGGATTGCAGGTGGGAAGAGCATTCCCATGCCAAATGACATCCTACTTAATTTAGTTAAAAGTAGAAATACCCTGGGGAAGATACTCAAAATAAAGGTGCTGTTTCTGTGAACCAGCAGGCTGCAACATAGGAAAATGTGTTGCTTCAGGGGAAAATTTCAGCTTGCATGGCCATATTTGAATTTGTGGCTGAGAGAACAGCCTTGTTTACATTCGCATTCACATGAATTTGAGTTTTATAGCCTATTGATCTCACAGAACTAGAAAAAATCTAAGGGAATTTTTTAGGAAATGGCATTTGCCTTGCTTAGTTTGCAGCCAGCAGTTTAGCTGGGGATACTAAAGAGAGTCCTTGGAAGTCTAGAATAGATAAGATTGAGAGAAGTGCTGGGCAAAAGTCTTCAATGAGAAGGACTTGAATTGAGACAGGTGGGAATTTTTTCTTTTCTTTTTGACTGAAGTAGTAGTTCAATAAGAGAGAAAAGGTGAAAAAGTCTCTCCTGATTCCCAAGAGATCAAGCAGCAAAAGTAGTCCTTGTATAGCTTGCTGTTGAATGTTTGTGGTGTCTTTGTCAGTTGGCTTCTGTTCACTTTCTTACCCATAGAGAACACTACTGATCACTGCCCAGAAATAACTGCATCCCATGCTCCACCACTACCCAAGTCTAAGCCTAAATCTAAAAAACCTCCGCTACCACCAAAAAATGCTCTTGCTACTTCTACCACCACCAGCCATAAGAGTAATGAAGCACCGCATGCTAAAAAAAAGGGAAAGGCTCCTGTTAAGCAGCCTCCTCTCCCGCCTCCCAAGCCAACAAGCCACAGTGCAAATCGAGAAGTTGGTGAGTACTGCACAGGCAGTGCCAGTTATGGTGGGTGCATGTGCATGAGGGCTTGATCCTACCAGGACTTCTGCTTTTGTACATAGCTATGCTACTAAAGAGCATGCCACTGATGTTTTTAGCTAACATCTCACTAAGTTCTGGTTCTGCTGTCTGCAAACACCCCAGATGAATCATTTTGCTGTCTAACAAATGTATGCACAACACCAAGCACAACAGAGACTATATTGAATTCCCAGTTGATGTGCAAGTGCTGGCAATAAAATGACTCAGAGAACTGTCAAAGGATCAGCAAGGAAAGAGGTGACTTTTGAAAACAAATACATCTGAACTGCCCCAAAGTAAATTTATTGATTCTTCTGTAACCTGCTGGAAATATCGACTACTCCATGTAATGCTACAAGATTACAAGTTTTCAAAGTGATAGAGAACAAAACCATGAAGATATCCTTAAAGATTGAGTAGCAGTTGTTTTATCTGAAAAAAGAAAGCTCCTTAGGAATGGACAGGCTTTCCTGAGCTTGTTGATGACTTCATGTGGTTGTAAATATACAGTGAAAAGGGAAAATGCCAGTCATCAGGCACACAGCAGATGTATTTATCACTGCACATTTTAACCAAAATTCTGCAATTATGCTAGATTTTACGTAGCTGTTCTAAGGTACTGATCTTGAGTTCAAGTGGTTCTGATTTAGACAGTGACCAAAATGAAATCAGCCCAATATAATTTGAATGCAAACAATATTACGATGAATTGAGTATACATATGCATTGGCCAGCTTATACAAACCATGTGTTCTCAATCCTCTTTCAGTCTTCCAAAATCCTTCAGTCCCTCCATTTTTCTCTCCAAGTATACTTCTTCATAACTTGTACATTTTGGCAAGCGTTGTATTTGAAGCACACAGAAGAGGACTGTTTGAAAACACTGCAGGAATGCTAAAGTTACAATAATAACTACCTATTAAAACTACCTATTAACTTGGTATTAACTGTCCCTTCTACATCAATAGGTCACAAGAATAAACATTTTGAAAACCCAGAATTTGCTGCTTGTATTTCATTTTCAGATGGAAAACTGTTACTCTCAGCTGAAAGAACCTCGTAACAGCAGACCTTTCAGAAACAGAACAGCCCACCGGGTAGAAAAATGTTTAGGCTTTTGACTGGTAACAAGCTCTCAGATATCTCAGTTCATAAATTAAAATACATTCAAATTCCAGATTTGTCTTTTACTAGCCTTGCTGAAATTTCAGGTGAAGGTTGAGAACATATGGATATAAAATATATCAATGTGCCCCTTGTACAAAATAGCACATATTCTACCAATGATTTCTGTCAGCATTGAGTATATTATTTTCATCTGCCATACTTAATAAACATAACAGATTGGGAGTGATATTTTATACCTGAGGTTTATCACATCCCGTGAAAGTGAATACAATGATCCAGTCCGGTGATGGAGAACAGGAATATGAGGAACTGAAGTTACTCAACAGATTTCCAAACTGAAATAGTGGAGTTAGGAGGCATGTTAACATATGCACGAATGTTTGCACAAAGTTGAATAATGTTCATCAGCTTTTTTATGTAATCATAATCTAAGTTTTCTACTGAAAAAGGGGCTTGATAGGAAATTGTAAACCAGCCCAGTTTAAAGCAATAATAGCAATAGCACTACTGACTTGAGTCAGTGTGGGGAGAATTTCTCTGGGAGAATTCTTTCTGTTTCTGATTGCAAGACCAGAAAGGTTCCAAGAACAATTTAAAGCTTCATTCAATGGAAACATCTTTTTAACTTTTCCCAGTAATAATTATAGTGTGGCTGTGTATTTGTATTGTGCTGCAGTTCTTGAGGTTAGGCACGTAACTTGGGTTCATTGATTGGAGACTGTGTTTAAATGCTTTGCTGAACCAGAACCAGAGCCATTTGTTAGTACCATCCACTTACTCCGTAAGGTTTCTGCTCAGTAATATGCAGGTTGGAGCCACTATTTATTTCCACTGCAATTATGAACTGTTGCTTATAACATTTCTTTGTATCCTTTTGATTTGCTGGTAAGTGAAGTCAGTGCTTTGTAGTGGATGGACTGATAAGAGCAAGTGTCAATAGGTCCTGCACTGTGCTCTGTAGAGTGGCCTCAGAGCACATAAGGACAGTGATTTGCCTAAAGCCATGAGTTTTTGCAGATTTTTGCAGTTGTACTGAAAGCCGTACAGCTCTCTAAGTGTTTATAAACCATAACATTCTCCTGCAGAAGAGAACGATATAATGTGTCTTTTGAATTATTTTCTATTTTCTTTGAGGCTGAGAGCAGCATCACCGTGAGAGCTATTTTTGTACCATGAGCTTATTGGTGCGAGTGTCTGTATTTTGGTTCTATCCTAATCTGCTCAGGTTTTGTTTTTACTTAAATGCTTATAGGCCTTTCAGCAGATTTCTTTTACAGCTTTCTGTTCTGCTCTCTGTAAGCTTAACTTCGAGGTTGCTGTGCAATTTTATAATGCTTTCACTTGTGCTCTTGAGGTTAATGCATTTTTACTACAGCAGAAGAGTTTGAGTTGGATGCATTTTGATGAAAAGGACTGAACTGTAAGATGGTTGTCATTTTTGTTGCTTTTTAAATGTAAGTTCGAAGTCTGAAGCTCCCAGTCCAGATGATGGCTGTTTAAAAAAAAGCAGCCAGAAATGTGACTGGAATGCAAATGGGAATACCAGCAGCAGACAGCAGCATTACTTACTAGTCAGCAACTAGTGTCAAAGTCTTGTGTCACCTTGTTTTCAATGCTGAGTTGGTCACTGGCAAGACAAAGAGCTCCAGTACATACGGGAGGTCTTTCGTGCCTCTTTGCTTCAGGAGATCATTTGTGCAGAATGAGATCAGTAGTTTCTGCCTCTGTTAAATGGATGTACCCAGCTGAACTCGAAAGTACATCTTGTTTTAATGGCCTTCTACTGCTTGTCATTAACTCGGAACACACAGCTTGAAAGAACATTGTGAAATGTGATTAACTGATGCACACAGGGATCCTGATTTGTCCACTGAAAGATGTACAGAAAATCATAGTGTTCAGTATTTACTCATCTCAAACATGTAGATGAAGGATTATAGAAATCTCATTTTTTTCATTTTTTTAAAGTATCATCACAAAAGTCAACTAACGCAGAAAGATGCTAGAATTGTACAGTTACAAGGCTGCAAAATGCTTTTTCTTTCTTATTTTAGCTAGTGCTTCACATGCTAAAAAAACAGCAGTCTCCAAGTCCTCTTCATCACCATCTACTTCGTCCACATCATCTCATCCCAAAGCCCCTAAAGAGACTTCCAGCAAATCAGGCACATCAGGAACTCCCAGGGGCAAGAAAAAGCCTGGGAAACAAACAGCTCCACGAACGGCACCAGATGGGGCTGCCTCTTCCCCTTCAGGTGGCACTACCAACAAGTTGGAAGTGAAGGCAGAAAAATCTGAGCCTGAGCAACCTTCCAGTGTAATTTCTGAAACAGAGGATGTAGGCGAACCAAGCAAGCTGGTTGTCCCCCCTCCTCCCATCACTGCTCCTCCTCCACCCCCACCCCCACCTCCACCTCCACCTCCGTTTACTTCTGCAGCTGGTCAACTCATTGTGTCTTCAGATGCCCAAGATCCATCCGTTCCCGGATCAGATAGTAAACCTCTTCTCCAGGCTGAGCGAGGCACAGATGAGGGCTTGAGCAGTACAACCACAGACAGTGGTCCAGATGCTGGTGGAGAGGACACAAAAAGGTGAGATGATCATTGATAAGTCATTGCTGTTATTAAAAAATAGCAAAGCCTACAGCTGAGGGAGCCACGTTTCTAGTGTTACATTGCACGTCAGCACGATTTGTTCTTTGCATTTTAGAGCCATTCTCCTATAGTACCAAAGGTTTCCCCCGAGATGTCATTTCTCATCATGTGCCAAATACGTTATTGCTTGGCTTAATACAGCTTGCCTTGTTGCACTGACACAGGTGGTCCAGAGAATCTCTGGGTGCCCCATCCCTGGAGGTGATCGAGGTCAGGCTGGAGCTCTGGGCAGCCTATGTGGGGGGTGGCAGCCCTGCCCATGGCATGGGGTTGGGCTGAGTGGGCTTTAAGGTCCCTTCCAACCCAAGCTATTCCGTGATTCTGTGAATTAGACCCCTGTGTTCAACTGCTCAGCTAGGCTCAGATAATACTTTCATTTCTCTCTTATAAAAACAAACAAGAAAGGATACTGAATTATGAGGTCATTTGTTTTGGTTTTGTTTTACTTTTTTGTAGATATCATTAAACATCTCACTGCTAGAGCTTCTAAATTCAGTAGTTGAATTTAGCTGTGGGCTTAATAACAGTTTTAGACTTTAGTTAGTAAATGTTTGGTCTGCCACTGCCCAGTACCTTTTCTTAGTCTCAAATACTATAAAATCTAGTCAAGAACAAGTTCATAATTACATTTTTTAAGCAAAATAGTTGGCAGCAAGAAAATGACTACTGTTAATCTGTCTTTCCCCTGACAAAAGAACCAGTGTCTTTCATAACAACCCAAGAGGATTTAGTCAAAGGTGCCGGTGGCCTAGAGAATTTCCTTTAGATAGAGGAAGTCTTGCTGGTGCATCTGTGTCAGTATTACATTCCTGTGCTGTGTCTCTCCTTGATCACACATTCGTTTATGAAAAGGATTTTCCCACAGCAAACAGACACTCTGCTGCTCACTTCCATGTTCATCAGTGATGGAAATGAACATTTTGCTCTCATCAGTAATAAAACTGTATTTGCAGTAAATACATTCGCTCATCCAGAACAGGAAGCTTTGCAATCCTGCCTGCCTGCTCTCTGACTCACTCCTCTTACGCTCAACTTTATGAGCTGCTTTTCATTTCTCATTATCCTTTATTTACTATTGGTCCCATCGCACAAGAACTAAGCAAGAACAGTGATGTTTCTTTATTCAAACTTTGCAGCTCATCATTTCAGACCGCATCTTTTTTCCTGATGTACTTACGCACATATAAGTATGTACACCCACGTGCATACACATACACTGCATAGCTTGTACATCCATATGATTGTAGAAACAAAGAAGTTAATTTGAACAACAGAACTTTTATTTTCATTTTTGCTTTTATAGTCCATCTCCCATTTGAGTTCTGTGCTGCTTGAATTAACATAATATCATGTCTGTTTATGAATTAACAGCTTGGCTAGCAAAGACAACCAAGAAGCGAAGGCAGCTGGCCAGACCCACTCTGAACCAGCAGAGAAGACTTCTGATGCAGCTGCTGAGAGTGAAAGCAGCAGAGAGAGCCACGGCAGTGACTCTGATTCTGATGGACCTATACTTTACACAGATGACGATGACGACGATGATGATGATAATGCGAATGCTGAAAGTAAGCCCCTAACAAAAGGAGCATACTGGGGAAAGGGTGACCACCTCAGGGTGTATACATTTATCCTTGGCTGGCTCAGAGGGCCTGCTAAGTGTCTGGTTGCTTGATTGCTAAACTGGAGCTCACTGCTTGCACACAGTCCTAAGACACCTACATCCAAGTGAGTATTGTGTAGCTGACCCTGTTTAGTTATGACCGGCAGGAGAGCAAAGACTAAGGCAGAGCTTTTAGCAAGCACATTGTTCTGTGGGTGATTCTGTTCCAAGATGCAGTGCTGCTGCAGGGCATCTTACCAAGCAGTTGCTCCCTATGTTTTACGTATTACATATGAGCGTGCTTGACACCTGTTAGTGCAAAGTGAAGAGAGGCACATATGGCTTCAAGGAATGATAGCTAAGTTTTACCACTGCTGGTAAATGCTTCTCCACTCTCAGACAGTTGTGATCAAAAACTTGCTGAGGCCCATGCAGTTTAAGCATTGCACAGGTAGGAATGGAGATGGGGGAGCAGGTTCAGGAAAAGAAGAGGGTGTGACAAGGTCTGCCATTGTTGGATGTGTGTAGCTCCCTCAGAATATCAAGAGACAACAGAAGAACAGAACTGTTTCCAGAGCTAGCTAATGCTAATGCTAGTGGAATTGCATGGCTGTTGTCACTACTATATCTGTCCTACTGACAGAGATTGCTTCAGTGCCTGGGGCTGCTGCCTAGAATACTTTACAAGCACTTAGGGCATTTTTCTAAACTGCATTTTTCATTTTAGTTAACAAATCAGTTAAAGATAGAAAGCACTATGCAAGAACTAAGTGACATAAGAGTGAGGAAAAAAAAAAAAGGAAGAGGGCCATGATGAGACAATGAGGCTAAATCTTTTGAAGCTTAAGAAAAAGAGCAGCATTTTGCAAACTGTACTGAGTAGGTAAATAAATCAACTTGTAAAGTATCATACTTCAAAGACATGTAAATGTAGATTTGTCATTTTTGCCCTATCACTTCCCAGACAACGAATGATCCTTCTAAAATTCCTCTATTGTTCTGGTTGTTAGCTTTTTCAACCAAGTCTTCCAACTTTTTATTTTTGTGAGCTGAATTGAAATTATTTTCCTTTTGATGTTAATTAAAATTCCTTTCCTGCATGCGGGAACAAGGCTGCTCTGGGGAAGTATAAAAGTCCTTACTTGGTTTGTGTCTGTAACCTAAGCATGAATGAACTAAATCCACCCTCCTCTTCCTTTCCTCAGGCTCTTTGGCAAGTAAAATTCGTCGTAGGGATACTCTTGCTATCAAACTTGGCAACAGACCATCTAAGAAAGAATTAGAAGACAAAAACATCCTGCAGCGTACATCTGAAGAGGAGAGGCAGGAAATCAGACATCAGATTGGAACGAAGCTTGTGAGGTATCAGTTGCAGAGTAAATGTGGCTTTACCGAGTTGGACTAGATGACCATTAAGGGTCCCTTCCAACTCAAAAGGCTCTGTGATTAGCAGGGACTTGAGCTTACATATCCCCCTTCTCAGTCAGAGCTATAGTTTCAGACACATGGATTATGCCTGTGCACGTTCCTCCTTTCTGTCCCTTCACTCTCTCCCTGTTCTCTAAGATGTTTGTGTCCTGATTCCAACAAAAGAAATTAACATAGACTGACTCTGTAGATTACTACTATGTTCACCTCACCTCTGAGGAGTATCTTTCTCATGCTTTAAACTCCTGCAGGACTTAAAATAATTGCATGAAAAAAAAGAAAAAAAAAATCACCTGTATTTACAAACTGAAGAAAAATTCTCCAAAGTGTTAATTCTGTTTTTTATAGTTCTCTGAGAAGAGACTACAATATGTCTACATTTTCCCAGGCCTGTTCTTGTTTCTCTTGCGCTCTGAAATGTTATCCAGACAGACTTGGAGGATGTCCTGTGTTTGTTAGAGATTTCCAGATATTGGGCAGTGCAGCCAGTGCTCCTCCAGTACAGAAGCACAGCAGCCTGGCCCCAGCACTTAGCACATGGCTGAAGTGCTCTGTGAACTGGATGACCAACTAATTTATTTCATTTCATAGTTATAAGAGGGATACATCTTCATAGGGCCTGAGGGACATTTTTCTTCTGTTAATAAAGAAGCCTGGTTCTTATCACTGCCTTCCTAACCAGATTCCAGCTTTGGTAATCACATCCCACTTATCTGTATTTCCCGTGGGGCTGATGCTGAACAAGCTGCTCTTTGATTCCTACCCTGAACTCTCTTGTCTGGCATTGCCAGTTCTGCCCAGCTGGCACCTTTACCACGTAGCCATATTCAGTGATAGGCGATAACAGGCATGAAAAGCTTATGGCGTGCATTGCAATACTAGGGTTGCACTCAGGTCTGAGATTATGACCAAGATTATGGCATCCCATTTTAAAATTCCTTGTGTTGTGGTCAGCACCTGACAGCAGAGATATGGTGGAAAGGTGGCAGAAAGCAGCAGAAGCCCTGTTCCTCCGGTGTTGGGTCAGGAACCTCCTGCAGTGTGGAGTTTCCATTTGATGTTGATGAGCATCCCCCAGGTCTTCCCCTTTGTATGCAGGTGTTGCAAATGTGCTAAGGGTTCTTTGAATTAGATGTTTTTTTGAAGCCGTAGGTGATCCACAGTGAACTGTGTGGGGTCTGTGGAGCAGAGGCCAAAAGAACTTACAGCTTCTAGGACGTCTGCAGCATGCAATTTTTGTGCTGAAAAACAGAATAGCCTTTGCATTCAAAATACCCGAGAACAATCTTGTGACTGCACAACTTATCATAATTAGAATGCCTAGGGACAAAAGACGTGTATATACTCTTTCATAAAATTACACCTGTAAATGAGAAATTTAAATTTGCTGGTGCAATTTCTGTAGTACCGTGCAAGTATCACTTCTGTATTCAAGTGGTGAGAATATAAATGTTAAATGCCTACTAAGTGTGGAAGTTACATCCACTAGTATTATAACTGTGAATGGAAATCGCCTGTTGTTGAATACCTCCACATAGCTTTATGACAATGGCTGTATAAGAAGGACATAAGCATTTCAAATTGTAAGTTGTGATTTGGATTCTAAATGAGCCATTTATTTTGCTCTTACAGGAGACTTAGCCAGAGGCCAACAACTGAAGAGCTAGAGCAGAGAAATATCCTGAAGCGTAAGTATTTTATTCAGCTTTAGTTAGTATTTACTTAGAAAGTGAGAACAGCATATGTTGGATTCATATGGAAGCATGATCATTGTTACTCTCACGTTAGATCCGTAACTGGAAAAAATTGATGTTCTCGAAAATAATATGTCAACACTAGACTTGTATACTAACCTGGAATGGTAGCTGTGAAAATTGCACACATTCAAGATGCTGAGTTCTGCTTGTCACCATCCCACTTCTTGAAGCTGGTCCCAAAGCCTGAGAATGAATTAGATACCCTTATAAGCAGTTCTAGGCTGGTTAAACTTCCACCTAGTGTTTCTGAGGAGGGAGAGGGAATATCAGTAGGAGCTGGATGTGGGATATAAGGGCAGAGTTCACAAAGTGGATAAAATTCATGGGCTGATCGCTGTCACCTGGTCAGGCCAAAAAATCAAGGAGGAGTAATAATTATTGGCTTTGAGGCAACTGTTTGTGGCAATAAAATTCTGTTGCTTCTGTGGAAGCTCTGTGAAGTAGGAGTGTCATGTCCTACTGAAAAGTAGAAGTTACTGCCTATGCATTATGGTGCACAGAAGAGGGCTTAAGGGACTCCAGTCCTATACATAACGGGTATGGACTTTCTAAGAGCATAATTTCTTAACCTGTAGATCACATAGTCATAATAAATTGTGAAATACAGAAGTATTTTAAGTAGCAGCTCATCCTGAACTATGTGAGAAAAGTAATTCAAAAACATCTTCGGTGGCCCAGGATATGGCCACTGAGCTGGGAACACCAGCTGGGCTTCCCTGTCCAGCTAATCCATAGATGACTGAACTACCAGCATACCCATAGTGTATTTAACGTTGCTTTTACTCTTATTTATTCTGAGCACTGATTTTGCAATAAGAATCTCAAGACTAGAAAGTAGTTAATAGATTTCTACTCTTGTTTCAGCTTATTTATTGATGTTTTTGGTAGAGTACAGCACTTTGCACTCAATGCCTCTTTGCTGTTCTTTTCCTCAATAGCATGCTATCATTCCCTCTTGCCTTCCCTGCAAGGGACAAGGGAGAGCAAAAAGAAATGCTGGAGCCTAAGCCATTCTGTGATTCTATGAATGCAGACTTATAAATGGCATTAAAAAAATAAAAAGAAAGAAAGCTGAGACACTTAATCTGCTTTTTGCTCATTGCAGAAATGTAAAATATTTCAAGTTAATCTTTAAAAAGCAAAGCAAAATACAGGAAAAACCAGTGTTCGTAATGGCAGTCTAGCCAGAGCCCTTTGAGACTGCAAGTTCTTTCTCAGCTCTAAAACTTTCATATTATTTATTAGAATGGTTACATTCCCTTACAGACAATCACTCAAAAATGTTTACATGTCTTAGATGCCTTTCTTGTTGTACGTAACTTTTGTGAGTAAGTGTGGGTTTCTTTCGTAAGGCTTCCTTCCTCCTATTTTTAAGCAGTGCGTGGGGAGAAGCGGTTATATTATTGCTCATATGTAAACTGCAACTAAAGGAAACTATTGTTTTGAGTGATATTTATCAGAATTAGAGATTATATTAAGTGGCAAAGTTCCAAGTGTTTATTTCAGGCTTAAGTTCAAGCTAAATCCTTCAAGAGTTTCAGGAAAAGTCCTTATTTTTTCTTTTTTTGTATTTCCAGTTAAAGTGAAGAAATCAATGTTGCAAGTTTTGTTTTGATAATATTACCAGATAAACGAGTTATTAAAAATTTTGTGGATATAATGGCAAGACATTGCAGGCTGATTTCTGTAAAACAATTTGGATAAAACTATCCAGGCTTCTGAGTCTTCCCACACTAAAACAAAGTTATGATATCTCAAGAGTCCACTTGAAGGAATAGATAAAGCCCTGTATTTTTAATACAGACAGCTCTGAGCTAGTAGTATTTATAGTATTGTGGCAAAGAAGCTTTTCATTCTTTCAGAAGTTTTGGATTAAGATAATTGCATTTTTTCCTGTATCTATAAGGGCAGTGGAGTTGTTGCTCTGTGCACCTGTACGCTTGCCAGTGCTGGCTTTGTAAAAAGCAGGGTTTAGCCCGTGGTGCTGGTTAGGGGATATTAATGATTATCTTTGCTTTTAAAACCAGGAAAGAGAAGCTGCTTCTTGCGTTCCGCAGCATTTCAAGACGCAAGCACTTTGTTTGTCTTTTCTTTCTCTTTCCTTAGCAAGCCCACAGAAAAGTCTAAACATAGCTAATCCCCACAGGGACACAGTGGAAAGTTTGGTTTCACGCTCCTGGAGTGCTTTCTGGTCAAGACCAGGACAGTCCTTAGGCAGTGCAATTCCCCTCTTCTCTTTCCCCCCCCTCTGCTATGAAGCAGATGTCCCACAGAAGAGAAAGGTGACTGGATTTAATATGGCAGAGGTTGCAGAAGAAATAATGTACAGATGCCAGAAATGCTCTTCTAAGTTTATCACTGGGTTTTTTTAACTCAGAGACCATGACACTAAATAAAATGGTTTCACTGCAGAGTCAAATCCCCCTTTGACTTGTGTGCCTATGCATCTCCTAGGAGCTGCAGTCAGGGAAGGGGGGAAGCCCCAACTTGCTGGGACCTGATCAGAGATTACTGCAAAAGAAAGGCGACTGCTCAGCTGGTGCTTTGCCAGTTCAGCAGCAGGACGTTTGAGGGGACTTGCAGCTGGGAACATGTTTATGCTTACTTTTTCCACTTCATACAGATCAGATCTGCTTTTAAAACTGACTAAAACCGGTCAGAAGGGTGCTTCTTTGCATCACTGAGCTCCTGTTTGGATCAGTGAGTCAATTTATACCTGCAGTTATCATTTGGTGCCTGGGTGGGATTTTCTGCAATACTTGAAAGATTACGAGCCTCATTATTTTTAGCGCATTCATTGAATCTCAGAATGGCTTGGGTTGGAAGGGACATTAAAGACAATCCAGTTCTAATTCACCCTGCTATGGTGGCAGCTCACACTGCCCAGGGTCCCATTGAGCTTGGCCCTAAATGCCTTCAGGGATGGAGCATCCACAACCAACTTCTCTGGGCAGTTTGTTCCAGTGCCTCACCTCCTTCTGGATAAATAATATCTTCCTAATATCTAATCTAAATTTCCCCCCCTTTAGTTTATAACCGTTCTCTCTCATCCTGTCACCATCCAGCTGTGTAAAAGGTCAATCTCTCTCCTGTTTATAAGCTTCCTTCAAGTGGTGGCAGGACACAGTGAGGTCTCCCCAGAGCTTTATATTCTGCAGACTGAACAATCCCAGCTTCCTCAGCCTTTCTCCATAAGAAAGGTGTTCTAGCCCTCTGATCATCTTTGTGGCCCTTCTCTTGACCTGCCCCAACAGCTCCATATCCTTCTTGTGCTGCACTAGATGCAATACTGCAAGTGGGAGCCCACAGGGGCAGAGCAGAGAGGGACAGTCACCTCCCTCTCCCTGCTACCACCCCTTTTCCGATGCAGCTCAGGATACATGGCCTTCTGGGCCGCAAGAGCAGCTTTCTGTCCACCAGGACCCCTAAGTCCTTTTCCAGAGGATTACTCTCAGTGAATTCTTCTCCCAGTCTGTACTCATATTTTGGTGCAATGCATCTTCTTGTATCATTACAGCAAAACTTCTACTTTAAAAGACCAAATCACATTTTAAGTGTTAGTAAGAATTTGTATCAAGGCAGTGTTTCTGCAGTGCTGTTCCACTCAGCAGTCTGGAGATGTGCAATTCCAGGTATTGCAGGAATGAGGGGGAGTTGTCAGTGCCATCAACCAGGAGCTGCTGGAGAAACAGTGGATTCAAAATGCTAACAAACAGCAGCCACCAAATTTCAGTCCTTTTTCTTTAGCTCTTGAGTTTTCTTTCTAGAAGTAAAAAACTTGAATGTGTAACTGCATATTTGTGTATCCAGTGACGCACGTATGCAGTTGCATTTTCTGAATAAGAGGTAGGACTAAAGTGACTCGTGAAGGGACAAAAATGTATATGTCAAGCAAATCACAGCTGAATAGAACCCTAAAATCATAATTTGTGTTTAATTACCTGAGTTATCGTGTCTATTGGTAGCAAAGACATTATGCTTAAACAGAAGTCTCCAAATAACAGTATATTGTGTCTGCATTCCTTAGTTTTTGTCAGTGTACAGTTTCTCAGTGGAAACAGGCCATCCATTTATTTGTAGTTTAGGAGAAAAGCTATAGATAAACCATGAACTATATTTGCATTTTAATATTTTAATAAAATCACCATCAACAACAGACCCAGGCTAATCTTGGCCACAAGCCTGTACGACTGCATCTTGCTGATGGAAATCTAGGGCTGGGATCTTCTCCTAAAGCAGTTCTTGTACTGGCATTGCCTTTTATTTACTGTCTTCACTTTCTTCTTTTTGCCTTTTTATCATTTTTCCCTCTTTCCCTTTCCCTTGATTCTTCTTACATGAGCACCTTCAAGTCCACAAAGAACACGTGCAAGTACCACAAGGTGACCTGTTGTGGCGTTACCCCCAGTATAGCTGCCACAACATGGAAACCACTTTGCAGCCAGGTTGCCTGTACTAATACAGCAGATTGGCCATAGCTGAGCCACATTGGGATTTAAAAGTGCTTTTCTGTCTGTACTGGTTGGCTGTGTCCACAACAGTCAAATGAACTTTAAATTTGTAGTCAACTTGTAATCACAACTTGGAATCCACACCACCTAACTTTGAACACAGCCGAATCAGAATGCTACAAATATTTCTGGGTGGTGTATTTCAGCTACAACAAGTTAAGCTTGCATGTAATCATGACGTGGACCAATAGCGCAAATAATGTTCTTCAGAACATGCATGAATTTGAAAATATGCTGAGTCCATCTGAGCATGCTTTTATTAATGTTCTTGTCACTGGCACTTAAGAAACCAGATTTGGTTAGTTCAGAAATGTATTAATAATTTGTTCCATTTTCACGCCCAAATGCTTTCAGAAAATGCACATGTAATTTTATTCTGTTCCTATTCAAGTAATTGAAACATTAGACAGTTTTTTCAGGATACTTCTTGCCTGCTTAACAGCAGAAAGGAAACATCAGAAGCCTCCTCTTTGTTATGTTCCTGATCCACCATGGTGACTCAATATGTCTGCAGAATTGCAGGGAAATTAGGCTATGAAAAAGAAATGAGAGCACACAGAATCAAAAAGCAGACAACGCATGCAGGATCACAGTAAAATATGAGGAAATGCAAGCCAAAACTTGAAGTGCTGAAGCTTTCAACCAAGAGAAATAAGCATGTGCTGATATAATGCTTAAATGTTCACTGCTTTTTATCTCTTTTAAAAACAGAGAAGAATGAAGAAGAGGAACAGGAAGCCAAAAGGGAAATAAAACGTAGACTCAGTAGAAAGGTAATGACATAAGTTTTTGTATTGTGCTTTTGTGTACATAGGATTATTTTTTTGTAAGACTTGAATAATCAGTGGACATACATTACTGCAGATAGTCATGCCTCCTGATTAGAAATCTGTTTAAAGAGCAATACAAGCCAATATCCTTTTAGGAGTAAATGCTATTTGTACCAATTTCCCATACCTTGGGAAAGCATACAGTCTGGCCACGCTTAATATTTGTCTGTGTAATCAAGGGAAAGAAGTTACCTGGGGGTTTCCTCTGCAAGCATGACCACTGCTGTCTGATATGTTCAAGAGCTCCCTAGGGCAGCAGAGAGGGTAACAAACTGTGTGGGCCCATCCTTTCACCCTTCTCCTGGCTGCATCAAGCAGTTGTGGCTGCTCCAGGTGGGATTCTGCTCATTGTCCCTGCAAAATAAAAGTAAAGTAAAGTGAAATAAAATAATAAAGAAGTGGATGTGCTTTTCTAGTTCTGGGAGCTCATTCTGGAAGAGAATGGGGAAAGTTTCTGGACATCTCCCTCATCTGCCCTTCCCTTCAGTAGTGTACTTGGTGGTATTTTGTTTCCTGAATGTGATTGTCCTTAGTTAAAGTGAATGTTTATTGAGATGACTGGAACAGTGTGCCTGGGCATCGTAATGACTAAAACAGAACATCTGACCCCCAGATGTTTTTGCTAAAAAAATGTGTCTTTTTTAGTTAGGCAGGTCCCTCTGTAAACTGCTTATTTTCCGTATTATAGCTGAACACACAGACTGTCCAATTGTTGACGCAGAAGGACCTCTCATTTGGTGGGGTGAACAGTTGCAAAGTCACAATTAATATTCCAGAGATAACTGTCAGGATTCTCTGTGACCCGCCTGACAAAGACTATTTTTATAATTGAAGAAATTAGGTTGTGCTACTCCCCCATTCCCATGCAGTGCTCCCAGGGTAGCGCCTTTTTTTAGACACCTGAAAGTGACCCTATTTAGAAACACCATTAAAGTCCTCTAGAGACAACATCCTACTCTCAGCTTTTCTTTTATTTTGTCTTATTAAGCATACTATTTTCTGCCTCCCTCGTACAGCTCAGCCTGAGGCCTACCGTGGCTGAACTTCAAGCAAGACGAATCCTACGGTTTAATGAGTACGTGGAGGTTACGGATTCTCCAGATTATGACCGTCGTGCTGACAAACCATGGGCCAGGTTAACTCCTGCAGACAAGGCAAGGGGCAAATGTAGATTATAAGAAAATGATTACATCTTTCCTTTTGGCTGGGTCTTCTGATGTGCAATTTCTTGGTACCAGCATCATGAATGACATCTGCTGGAGGCAGTGATATTGTCATGGTGCTGTGCATTTGCTGCTTGCAGCTAAAAAAACTCACTCAGGTGCCTATTAAGAATGCATTTGCTAGTGCTGTTACAGCAGCTCAGGCCACAACTGTTGGCACTTTTAAATCCTTGCTGAGCCAGGCACACAGTGTTGGAAAAGAGACACGATCTTCGGAGTTCAGGCAAGGTCTCTGCAGGCAGAATCCTGCATTAGGATCACTTTTGCAGTTCATTCAAGTGAAAAAAACTAGAAGTTATTCCTCTTTTCTAAGGACTCCTGGTCAGAGCTATCATTCTTGGAGTTAAATTTATGTGTGCAGCAGTCCTTGGGAAGTTTGCCCCAGACATACAACAGTGAATAGTTTCTCTGCATAACTACAAAGAATAAGAGAAATTATTTTGTGATTCTATATTAAGAGACAAATCAAACCCTTCAGTTTTCTTCCTGCATCACTTCATAAGAGGAAAGCAGCAGGATTTACATATCAAAAAGTTCTGGTCCTTTTAGCACTGGATTTGAACCAACTTTCATGGAAATCCTGACTTGTGCTTGGCTTGAAAAGTAATTTGTACAGGAATCCATTGTTTTCTAGCCTAGGGCTATGAAGCACTGAATTGATTTCAGCTTGTATTTTAGTATTTATGTCAGTTCATCTGACAATCAAGGAGTGAATCTCATGTCATCAAGGTGGAAACACTGAAAGTGTTCCCAGACATGTTTCTATATGTTGACCCTGGGAGGGGCTGAGCCCTCTCTAGTCTTCAAGTAGTCTGTAGGAGAATAGAGCACCCAGCATCTCCATTTGCACTGAATTCCATCTTCCCAGAAAACCTGGGTAAGCTTCCTAGAACAAGCAGTGAGTTTCCTATCTAATTTAGGATGTTTTTTTTAATCTCAGCTCATTTTGTAATGAACAGATGTCGAAGGTTGCTTCTGTGATCCTTATTGACATCAGCAGAAAGGCAAAGGCCCCGGGTCTGAAACTCCCTGCCCTTTTCTCCCAAGGAAGTAATTTTTCTAATTCCAGTGGGAACAGAAGATAGTACTGTAAAAATATTATGGAGCTGTAGCTTTGTTGTCTTTGCTACTGATTTGGTGGTCAGAAATTACTCTCTCTCTTTCCTTATTGCAGCAACCTCGTACAAGCATGCTGCTGTGGCTAACTGGAACCATACCCTGTTTAAAATGAAGTTTTTCATTTACGAGACCTCAGTCTGGTGATGCTGTAATTTTATCACGTTGTATGTCTGCTCTTCATTGAAAGGCATGCATGCCAGATGAGATTTCTTTAAGATTAATGAAATGACAGTGCTTTTTACTTAAAATAGGGAAAAGAGAAAGCAAGAATAAACTGACATTTTATTTAGCAGTGAATGTGGGAAATAACTTGTCACAGATACAAAAGTCTTTCTAGTATCAAAGAATCATAAAGTTTGAAAAAGACATCTAAGATCATCGAGTCCAGCTGTTTACCCATCCCTACCATGCCCACTAACCATGTCACTCAATGCCAGATGTACTACATGTTTCTTGAGTACCTCCAGGGACAGTGACTCCACCACATCCACTGCTAGCACGTTCCAATACATCAAAAACCTCTCTGTGAAGAACTTTCTCCAAATATCCAGCCTGAACCTCCCCTGGCACAACTGAAGGCCATTTCCTCTCATCCTATCCCTAGTTACATGGGAGAACACCCACCTCACCACATCCTCCATTCAGGCAGTTGTAGAGAGCGATAAGGTTTCTCCTGGGCCTCCTCTTCTCCAGACTAAGCAATCTCAGTTCTCTCAGCTACTCATCATAAGACTGACAGCAGGGCGATAGTACTTGAGGTGTGTGGCCTCCCCGGTGCTGAGCACAAGGGGACAATCACCTCCCTTGTCCTGACCACACTACAAGACAAGATGCCATTGGTCTTCTTGCCCACCTGGGCACATTGCTAACTCATGCATAGCTGGTTATCATCCAATACCTCCAGATCCTTTTCTACCACACAGCTTTCCAGCCATTCTGCCCCAAGCCTGTAGCATTGCATCAACGTAACTTATCCAGATCCTTCCGTAGGGTCTTCCTACCCTCAGGCAGACCCACACTTCTTCCCATCGCGGTGTCACCTGCAAACTATCTGAGGGTGCACTCAGTCCTCATCCAGATCATCAGTAAAGATAATAAACAGGGCCGGCCCCAATACTGACCCATGGCAACACCACCTATGACCACTCACCAGCTAGATTTAACTCCATTCAACACCACTCTTTGGCCTAGACCCCCAGCTGTTGTTTTTTTTACCTAGTGAAGAGTGTACCTGTCCAGGCCATGGACTTCTGCAGGATTGTGCTGTGGGAGACAGAGTCAGAGGCCTTAATAAAGTCTAGGTAGATCCACAGCCTTTTCCTCATCCAGTAGGCAGGTTTCCTGGTCACGTTGCTTAAACAGGAGCTGCCTTTCATGAAGACATACTGGCTAGGTCTGATCCCTTGGCATTGTGTTCCACATGTAACGTATACATTAGAATTTTTCAGAAATAATATGTATTACCTGATGAAGTAAATTGCTTATTGTTCTTTTAACATAAGCAACAAGGACTGACATTTGTGAAGTGCACTGAATTTATGTTGTTCTTTAGTATCTGCCAACTAAAAGCATGAAACGTCCAAATATTTTGTGCAATTTTACATAGAATTAAGCAAACCAAGTGACTAATTCTCACTTAAAAAGTGCTATTCATCTTGCATCTTTGAAGTTCTGTCTTCAGGGAGAGATGCGAGGATCCTGCTGTTTGTACAATTACTGTGCAGGGAGCATCACTCATCAGTTCCTCTGGGGCTGTGCACGGAGATACAGTTCCCTTGCAGATTCATACTCAACAGGTGACTGTTGACGTGACAGAGTCCCTTATCCTTGTAATGTGTGTAACAAGTGCCGTATTGCACTGGGGGATTGGCTTGCCTGCGGCAGTAGATATTATCTTTCTTTATTTGTTGTTGTTTGATGTTTTGATCTTCTTTCTAGTGTGTTACTGCTACAGATAGTTGTAAGTGAAAAGAAGTCAATCATAGTTATGATCAGAAATGTGTGAGAACTTTGAACCTGCAAGAGCAGGGCCAGATTCCTTGTGGACTCTTTTCTTCATGTTTCTTACGGTTGCTTATATCATTATTGTTTGTTAGGCGGCAATACGGAAAGAACTGAATGAATTTAAAAGCACAGAAATGGAAGTACATGAGGAAAGTCGACAGTTTACCAGGTGGGTCAATCATCTTTTTGTGTGAGTCAGAGAGAGGACTATGACAGCTGCCCTCTGCCTTTCTGCAGGTCCTCTGCGAGTGTCTCATGACTAAATAGACTCCCGTCTTTAGTTTCCTTGAATCCCACCAGAATCCTGTTGCTGATTCTGAGGGGTTGCTGATGCATTCCTGATGCTGACAGGGCAGTGAAAGTGGCTGCAGTCAACCAGTTACTAAGTGGAGACAGATTGTTTCGGAAACATTCTTCTCGAGTGAGTTTAACAGTCCTCCAGCAGAAAAACAGGGTTGTCTTCCAGCAGTACTCCCTTGCTTATGGAAGCATGCACTTTTGTAACTGTGTTCGGTTAGTGATGATGTGTTGAACATCAGAAAAGTCTCCATCGATATTATGGGCAGTCATCTAAACTCATGATAGCATTTCCTGGTGAATGAGACAGAATCTAATATTCTTTGTTTGCTACTTGTAATATTTTAATCAAGACTTGTTTTATTCTCTGTACTGGATAACACAAAGATTTTGTTTGAAACACTACCGCTTAAAGAACTCAGTGTCCAGATTTTAGTAGGACTTCAAATTTGGCAGATTGGTTCCTAGGAGGGGAGAGGAGGTTTCTGCCATCCCCATGGCATTTGTTTGTATCTTTTGAAATTCTGAAGGCTGAAAACTGCCACCAGAAATAGAGCTTGCTGTTAGGATCACCACATGCATAGTGTTATTGTCTTCGCTTTCACACAGAGTTGTCAGATACAGACAATTGCCTTGATATTTCAATCAAACTTAAGATCCTAGCAGGTGAGTGTGAATCCTACAATGTCACAATAAAAATTCAAACCACATTCCGATAATTAGAAAATGTCCTTTTCAGATACAGTTCTCTACCTTTTCATTTGGTTTCTGGTGTCATTTTCTCTTGAATTTTCTCTTCAATTAGTATCTTATTCGGAACTATAAAAATAATATTTTTAAAATGAGCATCACAATGGAGAGAAGGTGTTTAGGAATTGAAATCTGGGTGAAAGAGATGGAGTGCCACCCCTTGCTTAAGTTGTTTTATTTTCTAAGTTGCGTTGCATTATAGAAGCATAAGTACAAATATGCATGAGTCATACAAAAAGAATGAGATTTTTTCACTGGAATTGAAAACAGTTGAGACTGATTATAGTTGGATTCTTGAAAGCTGAAGAAAATATTCAGTGGAGTGACAAACCAGTTAAAAAGTGAAACCTTTTTTTAAGATGGTTCTTGGAAAATAGAGTCAAAAATAGGCATGTCCAAATGATGGCAAATACAGTTAGAGATACTACAGAATCCTGGAGGAATTTGATGTCAAGGGATATATGATTCTCTCTGCTCCCTTTATTTTCACTGAATGTGTTGTGGAGCCACTCCATAGAATTCTAAAAAGAGCAACACTAGAAAAAGCCTATTTAGGTAGCTAAAGTTAATGCAGATCTTTTAAGTCAGTTGCATTTTTGAGCAGAAAGAGATTCAGTTTCCTCCTGGACCTTTCATTTAAAATGATGTAGTTCACCATTACATTTGGATTGATACAACAGCAACGTGATTTGTTTTGTGAAGACCATAGATAAAAGTCATTGTCCAGAGAAGGAGTTAACTCTTCTAAACAATTTTTGTTTGAAGGATGATCACTGAGATGATGGTACAAACTTGCACCGGTGGTTGGTTAACAAAGATTTATTTGTGAAGCTCTTTGACAGAATGAGACAACAAAGAAGCCACTTAATAATAAAAAAAAATCTTACAACATACAATCAGTTATATTATTTCACATTATAAAAAGTTCTGTTATCATAGTTAGTATTTACAGTATCTTTGAATTATTCAAATCTTGTGTTAAACTTGGGAAAGAAAAGCCACTGATTTTCATTGCTCATTATTTACTGCGTAATAACTGTCAATTGAATGGTTCTTCTACTACTAATTTAGATTGATTCCTTCTGTTGTTCTGTAACAGAATCCAAGAAATGGAGTTTCTAAAAATAAGAAATAAAGAAAAGCTTGGGAAGAGGATATTGGTAGATGTTTATAAAGCCCTTCTGATGGAAATGCTATATATAGTCAATATATATAAACAGTATATATATTGCTATTCTTCACAAGTAAAAAAAGCTGTCTTTTTTGCAATGCATGGTACCCACTCTTAGCAGAATAGCTGCATACTCGTGAATGTCACGTTTTGTGTACACCTCCTATATTTGAAAATACTTTTCCTGTTCTGTGCCATATTACTGAGGCAACATGGGGCTTCCTTTTGTTTCTCTTCTCTGGGGCCATTTTTCACAGTGAGGTGTATTTGGGCCCTTTATTTGTCACAGCTGGCAAAGAAAGCTTCTGCAGTGCTATAAAATTTGTTGCTTGCTTTAAAAAAAGATCACTTTTTTTTTTTTTTTTTAAAGCCTCATTTTGCAGAATGTTTGAAAAACAGGAAGTTAATTTTTATGGCTCAGCAAAGCTTTTCTCGTTTACCATCAGCATCTCTCCAAATAGCAGATGCAGTGTGGCTTAATCTGTGCTGCTAAACAAAGCAGTTTGGAGGCTGTTATCCATTCCTGAGGCCAGCAGACTCGGCACAGCTTGGATTCCTACAGCTAACTTCTTCCCTACCACCACCAAGTGAGGGTGTCTTGCTGTCCCTGGCTGTGTCCAGTCCTCCTGTTGGCCTATGCTAACTCTGCTGTGCCCAGGCAGTGTTTGGAAGAGCAGTGGTTGGCCCAAGCAAAGCTGTGCTAGGGGCCATAGCATAGCAGGTTAATGCAGTGGACAGACACATATTAGTGCCTGAGCCACTGACACAGCTGACTGTATGTCAGTTGCAGTAATGTAATTCTAATTGATTTATCATTTCAGGTTTCATCGTCCATAGTTGTATGACCACATCCCATGTTTTATGTAACAGTTTTCTTTGGGGAAATCATTGTGTCCTGAAGACCCAAGAGTGCACTGGAACTTGACTGAGCGTGAGCGTATCTTGCAGCTTGCCCTGAGGTTAATGAAGGATGTGGCCCTCGTCTTTATCAATGAACAAATTAATTGACTAGGAGGAGAAGCCATATGAAGTGTTTATTTTAACAAAGATACATCTCGATGCTAAGACAGAGCATGGTGCTGTGGCCAGCCCACAGAGACAAGCTGATGGTCTTCTTCATCAGAGTTTGACACATCGGGAAGAGCAGAAGACAATCACTTGAGAGCCTACGGCCAGGAACTCCTCAGACCTTATTGGCATTGTGACTGGGGGTAACTGAGGAGGGGAGCGTGAGGAGGACTGAGAGCAGGGGGAGGGGCACTTCCCTTGTCAGCCAAAAGTGAATGGTGGGATGGTTGGCGCTGTTTAGGGATGCACTTGGCCAGTGGGAAGAATCATTTAAAAAAAAAAAAACAAAAAAACAACTGTGTGAGCAGCTGTGCATGTAGATTCTAGTGGCTGCAGCCTGTCTGAGAAAGACAGAAAGCCACAAGTCCTCATGTCATCAGTACTTTAGTGAAGAACTGTAATTTTCTCTGGTGCCAGTAAATGCAGTTGCCAGAAATTAGTCCTATTATAACTCAGACATCTTTTTTAAAAATCCTGATGAGCATGCTTCAAGAAAATACATTGAACATTCATACAGAACAAGTAATATATTTTTCATTTTTTAATGTTGACATACTCTGGATCCTCAGAAATAGGTAAACAGGATTCAGAGAGCAAACGACACCTGACGCTGTGAATGCAATGAAATTATTTGTGTTTAAAAACACTCCTTTCCACCTGTCACTTGCCATTCAAACCAGAGGGATCACTATCGTCCTCACCTGTGGCAGGCAATACTGACAGCTTTGACATTGTGTTAGTGTGGATCCAAATTCAGAATCAAAATAGGGCACAAAAGCCCTTACCGGCAGGTTGGAGCAGTGATTGCTAGTATGAAATTCTTCATGTGAGAATCTTTGCACTGCTTATAGGAAGGACTCACATATGAATCAGTGTGTCTCAGTCTGTGGTCTTGTGAAAATTAATAGAAAATCCTTAGAGCATCTGCAGCCTGTTTTTGTTGAGTGTGAAGAATGCTTATTAGATCCATAAATTTTTATACTATCTTGGAGTTGTATATGTGAAGACTGCTATTCGAAGTAAATGGAATGGAGTGTGAAAGGCAATACATGCTTTTTGTAAGTTGGCCCTAAACCTATTAAAAAGCCTGTGGCGTTGTTTACACTAAGGAATTCTCTGTCATATATTAGCACTTATTTATCCTTTGAATTATGTACACAACATTTTTTGGGGGGCGGGGGGTATGGAATTCACATATGCATACATGTAATGCAGTATTACAATATATATGCTATTTATCCTTTCTAGTGTGTGTACATACTACAATTTATTTTTGTCTTTTATGTGTCCTGCTTAGTTTTTAATTATGAAGTGTAAGTATTTCTTTTTCAGGCAATAAAAGGTCTGCGTAGATGTGATTCTTACCTCAAAACCTGCAGTAGATTCTTGTGGAATGTTTTTATTTTCTAAAATTGAAGATTGTTGATTTAGATGTCAGCCTAAAGGCAGGAAGGCAATTTAGTGGCTTAAATTACATTTCCCTCTTTACCGATATTTACAACAAGATTAGGTTTGCATAAATGAGGTGGATTATTTTAGTAAAAAGCACTTGAAGTAACAGGAGAGTGCTTTCCAACAGCTGCCATCCTATTATCTTAAATGAGTTGACAAACTTTTTTTTTTTTTTCCTTAAAGAAAATAGATTTAAATGTCTGTTAGGATCATTTGTATTTTAGTAAAAATCCAATATAGCATGACCCGAAAATATCAATAATCAAGTAAGATAGCCATCTACATGCTTGTAGATGTGCAGCAAAGAAAAGAATAAGCACCTTCCTTTTTTTAATGGAATCAATAAGAGGCATTAAGATTCCATTTGCAGGAAACAGTTCAGCTTCTGCAAGGCCCATCATTTTGTAAATATAGAAATATCACTTTGACATCAAGGAAGCAGTGAAAATGTATTCTTTGGCACTAAATCATACAGAAACGATCAGGCCATTAGAATGAAGGTTTGTCAGCAATTCTGGTAGCATCCTACTTTTTATTTTTAGAATTTGAAGACCAAACTTAAAACCTTGTACCAACATTTAATAAATAGTTCTGCATAAGGCTTCTTATTTTGTTGCCAAACTTGAAAATGTGTGTCCAAAATCCTATAAAGGTTTACTCTGTTGACTTTGAATATGAAACACAGTATTTCACTTCAAAGGAAACAGGTGGAACAATAAACTACACCTCAGTACTTCTTTAATTGCTTTTAAACTGTTGGAAGTATACAAGATAGTCAAGGCAGGAATACAGCTGGGGTACAGACTATAATAGCTTTGGTCAAGGTCAGGTCAGACCACATAAACTTTATAGAAGATAGCAGTTCCATTGACATGCCAGGGTATGTAAGGAGTACATAAGTGAAATAATACTCATTAGGCTCTTAGGATGAAGAGAACCAAGTGACTCTGCAAGAAGACATTCCTCCAGACTAGTCTGAGAACGTGAATGGCAGAAACATGCTGCCTTCTCATTTAAAAGCTAAGGCACAAAGATGAGAATACAACTTCTGGCTCAGGCTTCCTCAAACTGCATTTTGCCATAAGGCATGAGGATATGTAGGTGAGGTGTCTCTTAGGCTTTCCCTATTCTACTCCTGGTTTTTGTTAGTTGTTTTGTTTTGCTTTGTTTTAAAGTATTCACTATGAGCCATTGCTGGAGACAGAATACTAGCCTGGGTGGAGATGCTGAGCTGTTCTTTCATTTCTTGTGTAATTTCTTAATACTTCCATGATAAATAATCAGATATATTCTTTTGCCTGCAGTTCAGTAAGGTACTTAAGCAAATGTATGTAACTGGACAGAAAGAGTTGCCTTTATTGGGATTTATGTAAAAATGTAGTATATTTGGAGAAACAGAACTATAAACTATTGTGTATTGTACTCATGCACAGACTTAGAATTGTATATATTATTTTTATATTCTAAATATCAGCTGGCAGGATGGCAACAGCTGTAAAGTGTTACCCACACAATAAAAAAATGAGATTTTGGTATGTCACTGTGAAGCAAGTTTGCTTTACCTTATTACCTGCCTACAGCAGAGTTACTGCTCATCTCCTGGTCCTCCGTACTGATGATTCCAAGCACCTTCAAGTTGCTACAACAGCCTGTTGGAAAGTTGTGTACTTAAGTTGCTATGATGCTGCGTGCCTATCAGCATGGAAAAAAAACAGGATAAGCCTTGAGAAACTCCTGAATGAACAGTCCTGGTGGAAAGAAATTAAAAGGAGATGGAAACACGGCAAAGAAAAGAATAACACTTCCCATACAATACATAGAACGGGCAGCTGACTAAAAGGGATCAAGCTGTAAATTTCTGTCAGGTTGGACAGTTCATTTCAGTATCATCTAGAACATGTGAGAAACCTTACATGCATAGCTATGATCCACAAGGTCAGATGTCAACTCAGATGTCCACATCCACACAGGAGAAAATGTGCAGCCTGAAGTGGTGGTTTCTGAACTGATCTCTTGGGCCATGTTTATCGCATGACAGTGTGTTGCTGTAGGGGTATGGGGAGCAGATGCATAAGCAAATCCTAATTTATTCTTCACAAAACCAACTGAAATGGTTCTAGAACACCTCTGCTTTCAGGCAATATATCTTAGTCCTTACAGTTTCAAATGAGAAATTCTTCAAAACGTGATGTGTGTAGAATGAAAAAAGCTAAATGGCAGTGATTATTTAAATCAAAAAAACATTTCACAAGCAGTGGTTTGAAACTGTTAGGACCAGGAACCATGCCTCTGAATGACTGCACATGTTCACAGCTTCTTGCAGGTCTGCAAGGCTGCATCCATTGGCTGGATTTAGTGTTTGCACGTGGCTCTGCATGCCCCTTGCTGCAGTGGCTTTCACCCCCCTGCCTCTGTGCTGTGGGCCAGTACTTTCAGCAGCTTTTTTGCATGGTTAGAAATATGGTCTGAGCCTCCATTTTGTATCCTCATAAGAACAGAAGATTAAAACTGCGTGTCCAATCCAGCTGCTCGGGAGCCACCTGGAGCCCAGGCGTGGGCTGAAGGGAAAGGCCTGACATGGCCTGTGATGGCCATGGTGCCCCAAGGCCTGCACTCCAGCAGTGCTCTGGTTGGGCCCTGCTTGTGTCCAGCAGGGATGACAGTATGAACCTTACTCCTAACAGTGCCCACTAATGCTTGAAATGAGAATGTAAACCAAGCTCAAAGCAAACAGCTGCGCTGCTGAGTGTATCAGAACTCTGTTGTTTACCGTTTTACATCATCTGTTTTTTATTTGCATCTCAAGGAGTCAAGGCCTGTGCTGCTGCTGTGAACTGAAATACAGATGCACTCAGGGTGAAAAACAAAATAAGCTTTCCTCCTGCCTTTAGGAGCTCCCACATTCAGCTCCATTATTGTGATTATTTTTATCTACAAAGCTCAGTGCAATACCCGCTGCTGGCATCTAGCTTTTGATGGACAAAAACCGCAAAAAGCCGAAAGGTTTAGTAGGTTGATGTTAGATATTCCAAGGATCAAATAAAAAGACAAATAAATTATCTAGATTTGAGGATAAAATAAAAAGTAAATTCCCCAGAACAGATCAAAGTTTGTGTTTAAAAGAAATCTGAAAAAAAAAAAAAGGAAATGTATCTATATAGAAAAAGGGAGGAATCGAGTAAAAACATATTTCACTGTAATATTTTGACAGGTTTCTAGTTATTAAGTGTAATTATTAGTAAGGTCTTGATTCATTTTGTCAGTGCTCCCATCTTGTTTCAAGATTTTATTGGAAACAGACCATATCTGAACTGGATACAGCATTTCACCAATATTTCATTGTTTTCTAAAAGCTAAATATTGCATTGGATAGGAACAAATAAATTAATGGTATTCTCAGCATCTTCTTGTTCAATCCCTAATTCTTTATATAAAAAGTCTTGCAATACTATGGCAAATTTAACCATATTTGATCATTGTTGTAATATAGTAAAATGTTGCCGAACATATCTTCTCTTCCTTTCACTACTTTGTGTGGTGGTATACTGATTTGTAGACTTGTATAAATTTTGGAATTAAATAAATACTGTGTTTTGGACAATTGTTTTAGCTGGTATGATTTTGAACAAAAAAAAAAGTATCAATAGATTGTTTCAGTAGACTTCTGTGTGAGTAGGGGTGGGAACGGTGTGGAGATGGAACAAGCTGCTATTCCTTTCCAGTTTTTTATAGAGCAATTGCTCAAAGAACAGAACGGAACGGAATGGAGCGGAATGGAATGGAATGGAATGGAACGGAACAGGTCCGGTTGGATTGGACCTATAAAGGACATTGTATCCAAACGCTTTTACTCTGAATAAATCATGGCAGTGTTAATATGCCCTGTTTCATAGATCCAACTGTACCTCAGACAAGAAACTTCAAAGAACTTCTGTTTTCTGTGGCAGAGCTGAGGTTGACTAGGGACAGGGCACTGCTCAGTGCTGAGCATCATGCAGTGAGCATTTTACATAATTAAAAACCGAATGCATTTGCTTGTGTTTTAGCAGTGTGATATAGAATGATTGAATATCATAACTATAAAGACATGGCTAGGAATGTCTGATGTTGCACACATGTACTGATATCTGTGAATGTAAATAATTGGAAAAGCTATGAATTAATTACAGCTTCTGTACTGTAGCATATTTCTATACACACACACAGATTTATTCTGATACTGTCATCTGAAAAAGTAGAACATGTATTGTGTTTTTTTCAGAGGTCAAATATATGCTTGTTCTACGGTGTTTTTATTTAACAAGCAAAAAATGTGTGCTGCCTAGTTGTACAGTACTGTAGGATACTCTGCTGTGCAGAGTTCCAAGTGCCTTAGACAAATGTTTAGCTCTTTCCATTATGGATATATATGAATGTATATATAGATATATATAAATACAAAATGAAGCAAATAATCTCAATAAAATTGTTCAGAAAATCTTTACAGATAACATTCTGTTCTGGACTCCCTGGCAAGTAAATGGGCTTTACTATTTTTTACTTTTACTTCTTTACCACTCCACAAGTAGTGGAGTTAGAGAGCCGTTACTTGTTGGAAAGTTGTCTGCAGAGGTTGAATTAGAAGTCATTCTGTGTGGAAACGAAATGAAGGAAAGTGAAATGCAGTTCCTGAAACCTTCCTTTGAATCGAGGCACAGAATCACAGTCTGGGTTGGGTTGGAAGGGACTTTAACGTCCACCCAGCTCCAATCCTGCTCCGTGGGCAGGGCTGCCCACACCAGCTCAGGCTGCCCAGGGTGCATCCAGCCTGGCCTCGAGCACTTCCAAGGGTGTTCTGAGTTTATCTTCAAATGTACGTGCTTTGCAAGAACATAGACAAAAGCTGGTAGCATAGATTTGCTGGAAGCCAGCCTCTTCTCCTCTACCGCTAGTGGCAGGACTAGAGGGAATGGCCTCAAGTTGAGCCAGGGGGATTCAGGTTGGACATTAGGAAATAATTCCTCTCTAAAAGAGCGGTCAGGCAGTGGAACGGACTGCACAGGGAGGCGGTGGAGTCACCGACCCTGGAGGCGTTCAAGCAGCATTCAGGTGTTGTACTGAGGGACGCGGTTTAAGAGGGGACACTGCTGACGGGTGGACTGTTGGGCTGCATCATCTTGGAGGTCTCTCCCAACCTCGGCGATGCTGTGATATCGTGATTCCTGACAGGGCGCTGGGGACACCTAGCGACGTGCGGGGAGCGGTGCGCCAACGGGGGGCGAGACGGTTGTCAGGCACGAAGAGAGAGATTTGCATGTACGCGGTCGCACACATAGGCGTTTTAAAAACAATTCTGCCTCAATTTCCAATAACGGCCTTCCGGTTCGTGGCTACGCCACGACCCGCCCACGAACGCCGCCAGCCGGCAGCCCGCAACTGCGCGTGCGCGGTGCCCTACGGCCGCCCCGCCATCGCTGGAGGGAGGGACCATTCTCCCTGTGTGGGGGGACGGAGGGAGACGTGTGCCGCGGGGTGGCGGGGAAATACCCTGCGTGCGTTCCTACAGCCAGCCTCTCGATGTAAGCGGCGCCTTACTGCAAGAAAGCTGGTTGTTATTCTTACTGAAGAATAACAGAACCGTTCGGAGCGGCGGCCCCGTGCTACCCCCCCCGCGGCCAGTGGTTGCTCCCCGCACGCACGCCGCAGCCGTCCCGTGTGTGAGCGTGCGTGGAGGCGGCGGGCCGGGGGCCGCGCTTACGCCATGGTGAGCGGCGGTCGCTGTGGGGTGGGGGCGGCGCCGGCTGCGTAACGCTCGCGGCGTGGGGTCTGGGAGAGCCTCAGGTGTGCGGCAGCGGCCGTGTGGGCGCGCGGGGTACAGCAGAGGAGGCCGGGCGGGAGATTCTTTCCGGCTGCTTTTAATCTTTCTTTTCTCATTAACGATTCGCCAAGTGTCCCTTTGCAGCCTCACAAGAAGAAGAAGCCCTTCATAGAGAAGAAGAAGGCGGTGACGTTTCACTTAGTGCACAGGAGCCAGAGGGACCCCCTTGCCGCCGATGATGCCGCCCCGCAGAGGGTCCTGCTGCCTGCGCACAGGGTGAGCGGCTGCCTGTCGCTGCTTGCCGTCCGCGGGGCAGAAGCGACGGGGAGAAAAGTGGCACAGGTCCAAAGCAGAGCCTGAGAGAAGATAGCACGTGGTCACGCTTATTTAAAAGAAGGAGATTTGGTAGTTGTTACTGTTTGATGAGTTAAGGAGGACTGACTGGTCCTGCGGACCAGCAAAACAAGCAAAGATTGACCGACCCATTAGGGGGAAGTTCTTGAATCAGAGAGCAGTGAGGCACCAGCAGCACAGGCTGTCTGGAGAAGCTGTGGTGCCCCGTCCCTGGAGACGCTCAAGGCCAGGTTGGATGGGCCCCGGGCAGCCTGAGCTGGTGGGTGGGAAATCATGCTCGTGGCAGAGGCTTGGAACTGGATGATCTTTAAGATCTCTTTCAATTTAAGCCATTCTGTGAGCTATCCTGAAAAAAAAAGAGATTATCGGTTTTGTTGTTTGTGGAAAAAGCTTTTTAAGTGTCTGCTCAGGCAGCAACCTAATGGTTACAGCACTGTAAGTTACAGTGTATTAAAATAATGAGAAGACTGCACAATTTGCTGTAGAATTGGTGTAGTCTGATCCAAACTGAAGAAGAGTTGCCACTTCTGATTGTGTGCGCTTGTATTTAATGCTGAGAATTTAAAAAACTGATTGCGAAGTGTGGAGTGCTTTGTTAGTGGTCCAGTTAATTTAAGTATTAGTCGTTGCTAACAATGGGCCTAATTTTATTACTATTTCTTAACGTGTTTTTTTTTCCAAAAGCTCTTTTCAGCAAGGGAGTAGTAGGCTGTTGGTCTTTCTTGTTTTTTGTTTGTTTGTGTTTATGAGTTTGGGTATTGTCAGTGGGTACATTACTTTTATTTTTGCTGAGTTTTAAATGGGCTTAATTAACTGCTTGTATTTTTTTTTCCTTATAATTCCAAGGGCCACGAGGAGCAGAGAAGGGAGGAGCAGCGGAAATATGGAGTCTTTTTTGATGACGACTATGACTATTTGCAGCATTTGAAAGAAGCGTCTGGCCACTCTGAGCTTGTCCCTTCTTTCTATGGACAGCAAAGCAGAATTGTCATCACAAGTGAGGGTCGCATAGAGGATGAAATTCAGCGAATTGCTGTAAGTAGTATTTTTGCTAATACAGAGATACAGGTGTTTTTAGTCGCTGGCGTAACTTCTAGAATTTCATGACACTGGATCATGTTGGAATGGAAAATCATTGAGTAATTTCAAATCATAAAGTATGCAGTTGTCCATCAGTCACTTTTAACGTTTTGTTTTTGTGTTTGTTTGTTTTAGGCTCCCTCTATTAAATTGCCTTCCTCAGTATTTGCCTCTGAATTTGAAGAGGACGTGGGCCTGCTAAATAAAGCAGCTCCTGTTTCAGGTACTATGAAGTCTTGTACCTTTCTGTAGCAGAAGTTGCCATGTAGGTGGTCCTCAGTAATTAATGGCACTGTAATCAAAGCAGTAGTTTAGTTGGCTTGGTTTTTTTAGAACAGACTCAAGAGCAGATACAAAGGATGATCTATGCCAGACCTGTGTTTCCATTTGAGACCTGCTTCTATCAGTCTGTAATAATTGCTTTTAAGCATTGCATAGAGGGAAGAAAAAGGCTGTGAGTTACTACTATTATCCAGCACGTATGAACTAATAACAGGGAAAAGTTTCTTTCATTACTACTGACAATATTCTATAGGTAATGCTATTGATTTATGACTCCATCAGTTTGAATGCAAATGTGTAACTGAGTTTTCATTCTCAAAATTCCTCTTTTTAATTGCGGAAGTACATTTACTTTCCTTCATCAGCTTAATTTCAGTGTTACAGAAAAAAGAAAAGAATGCTCTTTATGTATCTATGTTTGTACTGTACTAAACATTCACTTTCAATTTATCTTAGGTTGTTTTTTGTAATAGTACTTGATAGTTCTGTGTTGATAGCTCTGTGTCCTGACAGCAGGGTGCTGGAGACATTTCTGCTAGTTACAGAAGGTTTCCCTGAGCAGTGTGGAAAATGTTAGGGGCTGGGAGCTAGGGTTGGCAGTTGATCATACGGTACTGTAACTTGGATCATTTCTGTTCTGTAATTAGAATCATAGAATCCTCAGAGTTGAAAGGGACCTCTGAAGGCCATGTAGTCCAATTCCCCTGCAATGAACAGGCACACCTCTCTACATCAGGTGGTCCAAGGCCTGATCCTGCCTCACCTTAAGAGTCTCCAGGGATGGGACATGCATCACCTCTCTGGGCCAGTGCCTCAGCACCCTCACTGTAGAAGTTTTTTTCCTTATATCCAACTTAAATCTACCCTCTTTGAAATTGAGACCGTTTCCCCTTGTTCTATCAAGTAATATTCTAAGCAACATGTTAAGACAGATTAAAATACGTTTTTGGATGCCTAAGACATCTCGGGAATCTTCTTTTCTGAATGAGGAAAATGGACAAGAGGCTGATGACTTACTGGTCAATTTGTATCAAATCTACAAATGAGGAAACTTGTGACCTTAATATTTTGCTAATCAAATTGAATTGCTTTTTATCAAGGAATGTAGCTTCAGGATGTCACAGCAACTTTCATACTTAAGTTTTTTTCTTTTCCATTCTCCAGGACCACGGCTGGATTTTGACCCTGATATTGTTGCAGCTCTCGATGATGATTTTGACTTTAATAATCCAGAAAATGTTCTGGAAGATGATTTTGTTCTACAAGCAAACAAACGAAAGGAAGGGTACATAAAGCTTTGTGGAACTACTTATGTCACAAATGAATAGTGATGTTACTGTTTGTTATTTCACATGTTGTAGGAAGCAAGACTGGTTTCATATTTCAGGCTTAATACATTTATGTCAAAGGAAGTAAGTACTACCATGTGTTACGTGGGTGGTAGCTTAAAAAAATTCAAAATTATATGGATTATTCAAGGAAAGAGAGGGGTTTTATTTGCTACCTCGAGCCCACAAATTAGTACTGATCAATAAAAATACTTGTGAAGCATTTCTAAAGGTCTTAGAAATGCATGTTACCACAGTGCATATTATTTCCTTCTGTTTTGTAAAATGATATCAAAGATAACAGGCAGTGATGAATTTTACCACGTTTTCTATTTAAGAGTCTGGTATGTTTCCACCTTGACAAAAACAGCAGAACGTAAACATATCCTTGCTGTCAGTGTACAGATGTGTGATCCAACAGATATCAGAATAACTTCTAGTTTTTAGACAGTTGTGTCAGGGAACACAACATTGAGCAGAGCTGTGGAAATATCTGTGGATTGTTCTAATCTGTTTTGTAATTCTGTTTAGGAGATCAGATGCTGAGGATGAAGATGAATGGGAAGACGTGGAGGATGATAGTGATGAAAAGGATAGTTCTGCTAATGATGAAGATTATGATTCAGAAGGCCCTTTGTCAAATGATGGGGTTAACGGCCAGGGAAGAGAGTTCCTGTTTATGCAGGAAGAAACCAGGAGTCGTTTCACAGAATATTCTATGACATCTTCAGTAATGAGAAGGAATGAGCAGTTAACCCTGTTGGACGACAGATTTGAGAAGGTAAGGCAGCTCAAGAATGCGACCCTCACACGAAAAGGTGCTAAATGCTTCTTTGGTTCATCCCATGAGGTGCTGTCCTGTATGCCTGTGCAAATTCCTTCTGCCTTTGGCAGTTAGGGTACCAAACAGCTGTTACCTGCACACCCTTAACATTTAATGCTGTGTGCACTAAGCATGTTGTGTTAAATAGGCTGCAGTGTTAACTGATTGATGTCATTTAGTTAAATTATTCCACTGACTACAGTGAATATTCATGATTGGTATAATGCTTCTCCGAGAAGCTCCGTTCTACACAGTAAATCATGTAAAGCTTTCTTATACAGACTTGATCCTTTTACCCCTTTTCCACACTGTGCCAAGTATATGTGGATGAACAGTGGAGATGTTGGCTAATATTTGCCCTGAGCAGTGACAAGCTTTTTAGCGTACCGACTGAAATTAAGACTCATCATTTTTGCAGAAGCTGGTCTGCATATTTTCTTTCAGTGATATATATTATCTTGCAATAACTTTGTTAATCCCGTGGTGAAAGTGTATTGTTAGTAAGGAGGTAATCCTACCACAGGTGTGTGCGGCAGTTGTTCAGCAAATGAGAAGGGAGAGAAAAGAGGGGCAAAAATAGGAAGAGATGTATAAAGCTTTATATCGTCACAGACTTGTTCAACGAGTGTGATCTAATTAAGATACCCACTTTTTATTTAGTTTTTTGAACAGTTTGATGAAGATGAAATTGGAGCCTTGGATAATGAGGAATTAGAAGGCTATATTAACACAGACAACACTCGGTTGGAGGAAGTCTTGAGTGATTTCTACAAAGAGAAAGCAAAGAAGTAAGTACTCTCAGACACACTGCTACACGTACATAGTTATGTCACCATGCCTTTATGCCAAAAGTCTCAGTATGTTATTTTCAGCTCATGGACCTGAAGATTACATCTCACAATAAAAGCAGTTTGATGTTTTTATTCTCCCTTCTTTGTGTGACTGAACATCAGTCTTGTTAGGACGTGATTAAAATTAAATGCAGGCATTTTGCTGCTTTATACTATATTATATTCTTTTTATAATTTTATTATATCTAGTTTAAGTGATGACCTTTCTCTTTTTAGTGCAACTTAAATTACTTCATAGAATTTAAATTTGTTTTTAACAGACTCTTTAACCAAGGAGATGGGAATCAGCTGAGTACCATCAGTGAATAACCACATACCTAGTTATGTGATTATAAATTCAAGAGCAGCTGTTGCCACTGTGCAACTGGAGCATGGCCAAAATCAGAGCTTAGAAAGCAACCCCACACCAATGAGTTGAATTTACAAATTGTATTCTCTTTCTCTTAAAAGAAGTGATGTTATCTCAGAGTTAAGTGTCTAGGTATCCACCCGTAAGCCTTCTGTTTCCTGGTTGAAAGATGTAACGTGTCCCTTGTAGTGAAGTATGAATGGTCAGTAGGAGAGTATATAATCACCTCTAGTGTTTACATGCTAAAAAGTGTATTCTCTTCCTGACTCCAATCACCAATATTGTGTGCCAAATACTTTTGAGATGCATAAATAAACTCTTTCTAATCTATCTCTGTCACTCAAGCTTTAGTTTATAAGTGGCGATGTTTATTCTTGTAGCAGGTTGTAATGGGAATGGTTTTCTTTTGGCTCAGGGTTTTACTGAGGGGAGATTTGTTTTACATAATTAAGTATTTCCAAGAAAAGATGAACCTTCTTTTTTTTTTTCTTCAAAGTTGTGTGAAATTGGATACTCTTGAACCGTTTGAAGACGCTCCTGCAAATGAGGACAGTGATGAAGAAAAAGAAGAAAGAGTAGCTCTGGTTATTGAGGAACCAAAAGAAAAGTGGGATTGTGAATCAATTTTGAGTAAGTATTTGGAGTTCTTATTCATTCTTAGTACTTCAGAGTAAATGAGAGGTGATCTTGGCATTTTTCTAGCTGTACTTCTAGGTTTATGCTTCTGAAGCATAACAGCAGGAATTATTGCAATAGAAAACTGCTCTCTTTGTGGAGATTACTTAATTCTTGCAATTTTCTCTATTCAAAGACTAGTACTACGATTCACAATAAATGTATCTAATTTTTATTTGCAAGTTTTTTCTTCACTATTTTTTTTTCTGTGTTACCTAGGTACATATTCAAACTTATATAATCACCCAAAGCTTATCGAGGAGCCATCAAAGGTAAAAGCATTAAAATTATTCAAAGCAACACTGTGACTTAGGAGAACTCGAGAGAAAAGTGATTGTTGTCTTAGTGGATGACTATTTAAAAGTAGATGTGAGCAGAAAATAATGTTGGGAAGGGTATTAGCCTACAGCTTCACCACAGAAGGATGTGTATATATGGAGATATCTATAAAAATACACACACAGCTTTATTTATATTAGAAGGAAAATTGAGTAAGACTTGTTTAAATCACTAGATGCTCAGAATTTCTATAGCAGCTAAGCAACAACTTAACAAGAGAACAAATTCCTCACTCTTCTCTCAATACAGCTTCTTTTAGTCTATGTCTTGCAACCTCATACTAGAGATTTCTCTTGAAAATAGATCTACGTTGACGTTTTACTGTTTGAGGTGATGTAATCCAGTTCCTTGGCCTTCTAGAAGTTCCTCATGAGAAGTAGAGCAGGGCTTGATCTGCCAGGCACGCGTGGTTTTAAAGGAAACTTTTTTCTTGAAAACTTACGAAGGCAATATTGAAAGCCTGCTTAAATCCATTTTTCAGTAATATTGAATAAAGGGAGAAAACATTTTTGTTGTTCTTGGGGACTTGCTCTGCTACAGGTGTGTGATTTTACTTTGAGATTAATGTGCATCTTTCTGAGGGAAGAATATATATAAGAATGTTTGTTACTGTCTCAACTGAATCTGCTAGTTTTAATCTGTGCAGATAAGGCACTGCAGTCTGCACTTCCTGGAGAGGAAGCCAGAGACCATTAACACGCGTGCACTGTCTGTTTTAGCCAAAACCAATAAAAATTTCCTCAAAGACTGGAATTCCTCTGCACGTCCTGCCTCAGAAAGGTCTTACTGCTAAGCAGGTGGAACGCATGCAAATGATTAATGACAGTGACCTGCCAAGAGCATCGACACAGCCCCGTTCCAAAAATGAGAGCAAAGAGGACCGCAAAGCCAGGAAGCAGGCAATAAAAGAGGAGCGGAAGGTAGGCCTTATTTTAAATAAAGCCCAGAAAAAAAACAACAACTTTATTCTGGAATTCTTTGAGTCGTAGGAACATTTAAAAAACCCATTTAATTTTGTGTTTAGAAATTAATGGGCAAAGCTTCCTGGTCTGAAAGGAATTATTATTAGTACTTAATAACAGAAAGAAAGCTAGCATTATGGTTCTGCACTCCATATTTCCTATATGGAATTTCTGGGTGTTATTGTGGGCACTGTCAGATGGGTAACTTAAAGGGGGATTTGTATTTCAGTATTACTTAAGGAAGCAAAGAAAACAGTAACAGTATTTCAAATCATACAAAGTAAAAAGTCTCCAAAATAAACCTTGGAAAACCTACTTGGACATAGTGATAATTATTGGTTTTATTTAGCACCAGAAATTATCAGCATGTTAGGAACTTCAGCTAATTAAAGATAATATTTCTGGACATAATCAGATTTAAGTGTTGTATTGTGCAAGAGTTAATGCTGTAAACAAGACGATTATGACTTTTCATGATCCATAGACATTAGTTACAGTGGTTTCTATTTCATAAATTTGTAATTGTTCATATGCACAGGAACGCAGAATGGAGAAGAAAGCTAACAAGATGGCCTTTAAATTGGAGAAAACAAGGCAAGAAAAAGAATTGCTCAATCTGAAGCAAAACATGCAAGGACTGAAGCTGTCTTGAAATTCAGGAACTTTTGTTGTGGAAACATTGATTTCATCTGTACTGAGAAGAGAATTGCTAATTGATAAGACTTGCCAGACATGCACAAAGGAGGTTAATGGTATTTGGTACAGCAGTATCTGGCTTGTCATTCTTTCTGAAGTTATACCTTAAATAATGAATTAATATCTCCTTTGTCGTGAGTAGCATGGCAACTGCTGCAAACTTTTGTTACCCTAGAAATGTATTAAAATTTTAAAATATATTTTTCTTATAAACTGTCATTGAGCTGAAGGTGTCATGTGTTGAATGCATTCAACACTTCATCAGAATCCTGCAGATTTGATCTGATGCTTCCATTAAATTATTCGAGTTTGTACAGAGCACTGTATCTACTTATGTCTCCCTTACACTGGCCATTAAATACAGTGCCTTGACAGAGCGGAGTTTTGGAAATGAATGAGTTTTCACCCGCTCCTTAGTTTTTTCATGGGTTGGTTATTTATTGTTTGGATAAACTTTATGTAAGCAGAGGTGTCTGAAGAGCTACTGCGTAATTGAACATCCCTCTTACCTAAGATGAGTTAGGTTTAGGTTAGATATTAGGAGAAAGTTTTTCACACAGAGTGGTGACGCACTGGAACAGGTTGCCCAGGGAGGCTGTGGATGCCCCATCCCTGGAGGCATTCAAGACCAGGCTGGATGTGGCTCTGGGCAGCCTGGTCTGGTGGTTGGTGACCCTGCACATAGCAAGGGGTTGAAACTCGATGATCGTTGTGGTCCTTTTCAACCCAGGCCTTTCTATGATTCTATATTTTACATGTTTGGCAAATAACATTTGTTGCAACAGGTATTGCAAAAGCAGTAGTAGGTGTCTCTTATCGTTGCTGTTTAAAGCAACTTTGCTTCAAGTAGTCAACATGGCAACCATTGTGTAACCAACAGTAGATATTTAGAAAGCTTGGTGCAGATGGCAAATAGCCATTGTCTGGATTTTCCTGAAATACTGTTCTTTGTCTTGCATTTAGTTTGCTTTCATTGAATTAGAGGCTTATGACCCAACACAACTATTGTAAAGGCTTTCTGAAGGTGAGCAGAAAGCCTTTATTGCAGACTTAACATGATCTCAAATTACTGTACTGTACATAAGAATTATTCTGGTGACCAGTCTGTACCCATGAATGAAGGAATGAGATCTGCAGTCAGCCCTTTTGAAACTTCCTGTGCTCAAGTGAATATGTAAACCCTCGATTTGCCTTTGAGTGAGAAGGCAACCTGTTTTACTGGAGCAGAGAAACCAAAACAGTAGAGCAGACTGACAACTACGAATTTCAAAGTGTCTGGAATGTTCCTCTTTTATATGAACACTAGGTGGAGACAAGATAACAGGAGGGCTTAATACTTGCTTGTACTGGGGGAAAAAGCTTTTGCAATATTTTGATGAAGTAGTGAGCTTTAGGGTAACTGAATGAACAGTTATGTCCACAAGTTTCTTCATTGCTGCTTAAAAAATCAAAGTATTACAGTATTCATATTAAGATTAAACATGCTATAGTTTTGCTCAAGTTTTATGTTAAGCAAGTAGAAGTGAACTGTTACATTAGAAAAAGTTTGGGAGTTTTCATTTAGCTTGTATCTGTACTGGTTTTCATGTGTTTCACACTAAGCGGGGTCCGCTTGTGTCATAATTGTGAACTGTGACACATGGTAACTTGGGCTGCTAGAAACTTTGGCCTTCTGAAAGGCTGACCACCTGGGGCTCATGACTCCTGACAACTGCACTGAAGGGTAAATTTGAGAAACCATCGTATTAAGATGAGCCAGATACCAGCACAGGAGTTAAATGGAACAAGTGAGTAACAGATACTTCAATGGCTTGTGTGGAATGTAATTTTACTACAAATGATTTACGCGAGGCAGTGCTTGTGTTCTTTACCAGTTTTTACCTGTCATTGAATATGTCTAAAAACACTTGTCTGTGTAGTATGCTGTTGTTTGTCCTGCTTTCCCTCTGCTGATCAAATGACAGTCTTTGAAAGAAGTTGTATCGGTTGAAACTTTGAGGGGATGCAAACAATAAGAGATGGGACAGGAAGAGGGGGGCACTTGAAAGAGCATAGTCTAGAGTAAGCACAGACATGCAGAAGGGTGTTTCTGAGAAACAGAAGTGGAGCGTAGATTAAACAGTTGATAGAACGAGAGTGAGAAGTTACAGAATTGCTTTTGTTCCTCTAATTGGTGAAATACCGCACTTTTCCCTGTGCCTTGGAGTATGGTAATATCTGAATGAAGAGGTAACGAAAGCAGTTCCACATCTGCTCCTCCTCAGCAATACAAAGATGCCTTTTGTTTCAGCCAAAGCAGGTAAGGAATGCTTAAATGTAGATGTCTTTCCCTTTGTAGATCTTGTGAAAAGGGTTCTTTGTTACATTCAAATATTTCTGAAAGCTGTTTTTGCTTAATGCAAGAAACATCCCTGCACTGAAACGAGAATACGTTAAGTAGTACTGGAGTCATAGAACTGTTTCCTGTGTAACTTCGACTTATTTTTGATAAAAGGTGATTTAAAAGCAAAACCCCCCTAGCAGTTCGCATCTGCCAAGTAAGTCATCTCGGACACAGATGTTACCCTAGAAATGACATCGTGGCAACAGTCTGTCTTAAGAATGAAGGTGGTGTCACACAGTGTGATGCCTTCTGGCCTGCAGAACGGTGAGGCCTTAGGCCGCCATTACTTGATGGTATGAAGAATGAAAGAAGTTTGGGTGCAAATCACTTGTGCTTGATGTTCCTCCCAGAATTCATGCCGCAATGACTTAATGAGTGCTTTTCCTTCATCTCCTCTCCCACTTATGATGTCATTATGAAAGGAGGTGCCTTATTAGCAGGCATGTGGAGAACAGAAAGTGTCGCTTGGATTAAGGGAAACCTTGTGCTTTGTGGGAGTGAGAGAAATAAAGTGGTTCTGCAAAAAAGGCTCACGACTGCAGAGGTCCTTTTCTGACAACAAAAGAATGTTCCAGCAGATTAAGGGCTCAGTCTGACTTCTGGTTGTAGTGTAGTTCAGCGCTCCTGTACTGCGTAACTGAGACTGTTGGTTTGAATTTTTATGCAGCTGCCGGGAGTCAAGATTTGGTTCCTTGTAGAATCTGTGGAAGGCAGTTTGCACAAGATGCTCTGGTAAAACTATGCTTTTCTTTTAAATGGGGATGTCAGTGCATTTATTTGAGAGGGGTGGGCACTGGGGAAGGAGGAGAGATGGGTTGGACGTATGTTGAACAGCAAATGATCTACAAACTGCTTTCTTTAGTAAACCTGATTAGAGAATAGGTCAGTGTTCATAAAAAATACTGTGACCTAGCACAAGATTTCAGTTCATCTTTCTTTATCTACTTCTCTGATAGCTCATTTCTTGCTCTATGTCATAGAATCATAGAATGGCCTGGATTGAAAAGAACCGTAATGATCACCTAGGTTCAACCATGTCATGTTTGAAATAGTGTTCTCTCCTGTCGAGATATAAATCAGTGACCTGTGTCACATCCTGCAACCTGAAGCTTCCTTTGTGCTCCAGGTTTCAAGACAGGGTTAGTTATTTTAGGCTTCCTGGGAGAAGCAGACTAATAAACCATCCGGTAAGTGGCCCCTTTGACAATCTAATGCAGGCAGCAGGCTCAGTTCCAAAGCCTGCTGAAGTGAATGAAAAGATTCCCGCTGACCCCTCTGATCCCTGGATTACAGACTAAATGGGTGGCTTCACCCTTTGCCTAAAACAACACAACTGCAGAGTTTTTCTGAAAGGGTTGGTTCTGCCTGCAGCCCTCCTTCTCTCAGTTCAATGCTGTGGTAGAACTAAAAACTGAACTAGCAAAAGGGAAAAAAAGAAAGGGGGGGGGGGGGGGGGGGGGGGGGGG